>CP139502.1:287135646-287562029 GCA_021014915.2 Artemisia tridentata subsp. tridentata
TGGGAGCAATTCAGTAGCAATATTGCTATTGCCCTCATATGTCTGTCAACAAACAAGGTTTTCAATTTTTCAAAATTTATATTTGAGAGTATGGTTGAAAATGTGAAAAGTAAAACAAAATTTCTTATGTATCCAAGATTTGTTCAAAGTTTTTTGAATAAGAAAAAGAATTTTCTTAGGCAACAAAAAAGACATTTTTCCTACTCCTAGCCTACAATCAAAAGTTTTTCAAAATATGGCTATGGCTAGTAGATTGTTTAATGGGGTAGAAATACCTCTATTTCCAGAGATGATTCAAGTTGATCAGGGTGAAGGGTCAGTAAACCCAACTGATCCTCAACCAACACCCATTCCAGTTCCAGAAATAACCCAACCACCCCCAATTATCACAACCTATAGGAGAAGGTCTACACCTAGTTTAACTAGAGTGAAAACTGGACCCTTGCCCAATGACTCACCTCTCCTAGCAGGTAACACAGCTAGAAGTGATGAGGGCAGTACTAAACTTGATGAATTGACGGATCTTTGTACCAAGTTATCTGCACAAGTAAAATCTCTAGAGGATGATTTGAAAAACCACAAGAAAAACTTTGCCAAGGTGTGTACCAAATTGACTCTTAGGGTAAAGAAGTTGGAAGATCAGCTAAAGAGGAAAAGATCAAGAGTGGTGATAGATGATGATTCTTCAGATAGTGACTCAGATGATTCAGATGATCATGGTGGTGATTCTCCCAAACAGGGGAGGAAATCTGGGAAAGAACAAAGGGATAAGAGATCTGGAACTCAGGGGAGGCATGAAGAAGGTACAAGTGGATTGCATGAGGAAGGTACTGCTAGTGGAAATGGTTATACAAATATGGGTGACCAAGATCAAAATCAAGATACTGCTGAGAATGTTGAAGAAGCAGTTTGTTGAAGAACAAGCAGTACAAACTGCAGAGACAGAACAAGAAGCAGTACAAACTGCTAAAGACAAGGGCAAAGGGATTTTGATTGAAGAAGAAGAGCCTCATTGGAAGAAAATTGTTAAGCCAAGAACTCAGATGCAAATAGATCATGATGCTGAAGTGGCTAAGAAACTATAACACCCTAAATTAATTACGACTTATAAATTACGCTATAAATTAAAACTTGAGTTATATAACATGTTATGACTCGAAACCATACGATATGAACATTTAACCTAAAGTAAATTATGAAATGATACGAGAACCTTATGATATGAATTATGGCACGTTTAATAAGTTCCCTATAGGCCAAAAATAATAAAGTTTGTACACAAAATAATTATGGAAGTAAGTATTAAAATTTTGGTAAACTTGGAAGGTGATAATCATCCCAATCACCTCCATAATTTTAGTTCATTCCCTCCCCTATTCTCTCCCATAACCAATCATTTACCCTCTCCATCAAACCCTAAAATCCTCTCCCTCTAATTTCCATTTGTCGGAAATCTTCAACAAAAAAAAAAAAAAAAAAAAAAAAAAAAAAAAAAAAAAAAAAAAAAACAAAACCCTAGCAACCTATCCTATTCGATCCATCAAAAAGAAGAGAAGAAGCAAGATCGTGATCATTTTTATTATTCTATTCGTATCACAACAAGGTAATCAAATAATATATCATTTAATCTTTTCGACATGTCCATGAATCAAACCTAATCGATCCATAATATTTTTCTTTCTTTCGTTCGTATCACACAAGAAGAAGAAGAGAGGTGTTGGCGATTTGATCATTTGGAGATCTTTGTATTCTTGTTCCATTCAATCTAATATAGGAGGTAATCATAAACCTTCAATCTATAATAATACTTTTCGATCGATATGCATTAAGATGTGTTAATATGATTATTTATGTATTTAAAATCGGATGGATATAACCAAAAAAATCTGTCAGACATTTTGTGCTACTTAAACGAATTTTAGATTGATGATACAAGCATGAATTTTAGAGGTTCTTTAGTCTAAAACTGAATTCAATAAAATAGGGATCAAATAAAATTGGTTTGATGATTTTTGGAGGTCTAGAAGGCAACCATTTGATTTTTTGAAATTCATGTGTCAAAACTGTATTTCGGGTTATGAAAATTCAATCATGGTTCATGATTTTTATTTTAATATCTATAACGAATTATGACATGAAATTTTGGCAGGATTAAATTTGGTATTTAAGCAACGTTTTGTAATTTTTGTAGATTTTTCTGAGATGTTTAACCTGGGTAAATAATTACATACTTTCGGGGTGTTCCATCAGATCCAATTCGGGTACATGTTGTGAATGTTGATTTTTAGTTGGTACTTTCACTACTCAATAAAATCTGGAAAAATTATGTAAAATACTCAAGACATATAGGTATATCTGGGTAAAATTATAGAATTTTATGAGCTCGTTTAAGGTGCGTAAAAATTAGCTAAAGTCGGGTCTGATTTCAATGGTTATGCTGAATTTAAGTAGTTAATTTTTTTAAACACTTATAAGCTTATTTGCTTAACTTTTAGAACCTAAACAAGCTAATGGTCATCTTAAAAGTATTTAACTTTTGTTTAGATTAATTATCATATTAACCTTGACTTTGGCATAATTACAATAGTAACCCTAATCTTTGAATAATAATAATATGAAACCAAATTATATGAATTAAACCCTAAAATTTCTAATTCGGAAAAAATAACTTAATTATGACCTAATTGAATGTATGAAACCCTAATTGGAGTTTAATTACTTTAAATGATCAATTAAAATGACTTGTGTAATTAGAAACCCTAATCTCACATTTACTTAATTTGGAAACCCTATTTTGACTTGTAAAACTTTAAATTGTGAAATAACATCATTTTATAAGTATATTAATATATGAAATTCAATTTTGACATTAATAACTATTTGAACCTTTTTAAATACTATTTACTATTTTTAGAAACCCTAAATGGCTTTTAAACCTAAATATGGAAACTTACTATTTTTGGAAAGTTACTAAATATGGAGAGTTACTATTTTTGGAAAGTTACTAAATATGAAATATTGCTATTTTTGGAAAGTTACTATTTATGAAAAGTTACTATTTTTGGAAAGTCACTAATTATGGAAACCTGCTAAATATGGAAAGTTACCTAAAATGGAAAGAAAACTAAAATGAAACCTTTATGATTATGAAACTATGAAACTTATAAAAAAACTTATGATTATGTTGATCGGGTGAAGAAGGAGTGATCACCTGCTTCCATTCATATATTTGCTTTGATTTGTGTGCTTCGATAAGGTACAGATATTTTTTCCCCTTTCAGTAGGGATATTTCTATCGATCCTATGTCTGATATGATTCCCCCATTTGACTCATGACATTCATTGTATGATTGTTATTCTTATTGATCCATTCTGACATTTATTTAAATGTCTCCGCCATGCTATGCTTATGTTTTTCTATGCTTATTGAGTTACTATTTGTTTCTCTTGCCATGCTAGATTATATTTGCTCTATGCTATGATAGATCTGTGCCTGAGCTAACCTAGTTGTGGAGGTACCATGACCATGTCTTGGATGGCACCCTAGGCATGACACTCCCGTAGAGGTGTGATAGATCTACGACGTTCCCCCTTATGTTATGATTTTGTGTACATTATTGGCCAACTTTCTATGTGTGACCAGTCTAGTAGTGACATACATACTTATGTTAGGGAGCGTATGGATGCATCCTAGGTTTTATGTTTATATGATTATGGTGACCAGGTGGTGTGTGCCTTACACTCCTTCTCACACTTTTATTACTTAGAGGTCTCCCCTCTTCGTATACTTGTATTGCTTTAGTATGATTTGACGGATTATGTATGTAGTTCCTATGGCACATCCTTATATGAACTTTTCCCTTATCTCATTATTTCTCTTGATTCATTTCTATTCAGTTCTCATGCACTCTTGATTTTTAGTTCTCTTTAGAATTCGTATGACTTTCATGATTATGCTTTTCGTTTGTTATTCTTATTCCTTCGTTGCTTATGCTTATTTACCGTTATGTTATGTTATATATATCTGTTCACTGGGCTTTTTAAGCTCAGCCACATGTTTTCTTTTCTTATGCGGCAGGTAATAAGCGGGGCGACGGGCTTGGGAATGAGAGAGCATAGGACTTAGAGACCTACTTATTTAACATTTCGTTGTCCATTGTTTCGGACTTTCATTTCTTTCAGTACTTTGAATATTATCGTTTTACTTTGGTTTTGTTTGGTTAACCCCTATGCATTTGGGATTATCTTTTGATACCAGTCTTGATGTTTGACACTTGGTTATTTATTTAAAAGACTTTCGCTTGCGTAATGTATGCTTTGTATGACACCATAATGTGATATCTTGGCCTTGTCGGGTCGGGGTGTTACAGAAACTTCAAGAGGATGAAGAAGCAAAAGAACAATCTCAAATAGATCATGATGCAGAGTTAGCAAGGAAGATGACTGAGGATGATTTAGATGATGTGGTTGAGTTTATGGAGAAAACAAGATTAGAAAAGATGGCTTCAAATGCTGAGGTGGATCAAGAACAATTTAATGAACAGCTACAATACTTGTTAGACTCAGATCCTATTGTAAGAGCACAAGTTGTACAACTTATTAAAGATCAGAGTTTAAGTGAAGAAGAAAAGTCAGCAAAGCTTACAAGCTTCATTTTATTAAAGAATAAAGAAGTAGCTTGGAGTAATCTTATGCAGAAGATAAGAGATAGACAAAAGAAAGGATACAAGAAGAAGATGCCTACAAAGAAAGAGCAGATAAGCTTCATGAAAAGTTACTTGAAGAATCAGGCATATTGGAAACAAAGTTTCTTTAAAGGAAAATCAGATGCTGTGATAGAGAAAGCTTACTATGAGGCTTATGCAAGAATCAACAAGGCAAGTGCAACAGATTTTGTAATTGATACTGGACATGGAAAAGAAAAGAGAAAAAAAAAGCAGAAGTTTTGGAGTCTGACACATCAAAGAAACAAAAGACTGATACTGAAGGGTTAACTGATGAACAACTGAAAAACATGATTGTGGTAGTTCCTGAATCCACAAACATCAAACCTCTACAAGCAAAACATCCTATTATTGATTGGGAAGTATTTACTAAAGGAAGAATGAAAGGATGGAGAGTTATCAGAGTTGGTGGAATAACTGAGGAGTATAAGCTTTTTGAAGATATGCTCAGAGGATTTGATAAGGAAGATCTCAATCAGTTGTGAAATTTAGTACAACTAAGATTCAAAGTTGCAGATCCACTTGAAGATAAAGATAAAGAGCTATGGGTACAGTTAAAGAGGATTTATGATCCAAATGGTGGTGAAGCTATATGGAGGTTTCAAGCACCAATTAAAGATGTTTCATGGAAGCTTTTTGATACGTGTGTGTTAGTGCAAATATTATGATATTTAAACTAAACGGTTTATTCGGTTTTAATAATGACAAACATGTAACTTGTGATGCATAACGTAAAATGTGCAAGTTACTTGTAAACAAAAATCATCAATGCATACTTACATCAACACCTCCCGACGTCTCAAGTATGCTTCAACGAAGTCGTAGATTTCCATCCCGACATAAATCACTCAAAGTATGGACAAACAAATCTACTACTTGACAAATGATCAAAGGATTATATTTTTATAAACTTCACATTTTTAATGTGATAAAACCTTTTTTCAAAAATATATTTTACAAATTATTTTTGAATTAAAAAGAAATGTTTTATTTGGAAAAATAAGTTTAAAAATCCCAACAGTCAATTTTTCCCCAAAACAGCTCCAACATTCCCAAATAAACCTTCCCCACTAAAGACAAACGAAGGAGCGTCCACGGTACCACTAAAGTACCGACGGCTCCACTAAATTTAGTGGAGCCGTCTGACAATTAGTGGAGCCCTGGGTCTATAACGGCTAGTTTTTCCCTTGCCTATAAATAGTGGACCATTTCACATTTCCAACTTGACTTTTCCAGTCACTTTTCTCTGGTATAATCCCCCTCACTTAGAACACTTTCTTTGATCATTTGGAGAGTCTTAGTTTGTTTAAGAGTGATCTAATCATCCATTCAAGTGATCCTCTTCATTCCTCTTGATTAGCAAGAGAAGAACACAAATTATCCAAGTAGATACAAAGTGTTGTCATCCCTCTTGATTAGCATGAGAAGAACACAAAGTATCCAAGTAAATACAAAGTGTTGGCATCCCTCTTGATTAGCAAGAGAAGAACACAAAGTATCCAAGTAGATACTAAGTGTTATCATTCCTCTTCAATTGCAAGAGAAAAACTCAAGGTATCCAAGAAGATACAAGAGTTTTAGTTGTTAGGTCTTGTAACATTTGTTACACTCTTTATTGTATCATAGCATACGTCAAGATCATTTTTATTTTGAGAGTTTATGAGGGAAGATCATTGTGATCTTGTCGAGATCTTGGAGATCTCTTGAAGCCATTGGGCTTGTGTGATTGATCAAGGGGATCAAGGGTAGATCGGGTAGACTGAGTCAAGTGGGAGTAGATCATTGTGATCTTGTCGAGATCTTGGAAATCTCTTGAAGCCATTGGGCTTGTGTGATTGATCATGTGGATCAAGGGTAGATCGGGTAGATCGTGGTAGATTGGTGCTAGCTAAGATTAGCACTCGACATCTAGCTTAGTGTCAGAAATAGGATAAGCGATGTGTAGATTGGTGCTAGCTAAGATTAGCACTCGACATCTAGCTTAGTGTCGGAAAACAAGTTAAGCGACGTGTACGGTTTTCTCCGCCTGAAGGGAGTTTGTTGATTAGTGAAGTAACCCTCGAGTTGGGTACTCAGGGAGTGGAGTAGGGCGAAGAGGAGCTTCGTGACTGAACCACTATAAATCATCGTGTCCGGTTTGCGCCTTCTTACTTATCTCTTTACTTTCATTTTATTCTTTATCGCTTTATGTTTATATTTGCATTGCGTTTATGCTTGTGTGGCTAGTTGCTTATGTTATGTTAATTATGTATGTGTCATGGTTGATTGTGCTTGTGTTGTAGTTTAATTTATTCATCCCTAGATGATATATGATCATAGCTGACACTTTTCATATTACGTCACTCTTGATCGGGAGTTTGATACAAAAAGTTTTAAATTTTTAAGTGGAAACGTATTCACCCCCCCCCCCCTCTACGGTTTCCACAATTGGTACCAGATCCACGTCGCTCAAATTTTTAAAACAAATGGTTTTCAAAATTGAGTACGATCCATGTATCAAATTACCCATGAAGGTGATAAAAATATGAAAAGTATATAGTTGCTGAATACTTACAAGCTTTGTTGTAAAGTATACGTTGTCATACTAGCTTGAAGGCTTTCTTAAATTAATAAAAGTTGGTTCTGTTCAAAACTGAAATAACAGGTACGGCACCGTTAAATATAACGGACGGTTCCATTAAATATGGACGGTACCGCTAAATTTAACGGTACCTTCGTCTGATTTTCAAAATTTGGTAATTTTCAAAAATTCGTATAAAATCAACGTAGGTCCGTAGGAGTCGTGCCACCTATCGTTTTAAACGTAATTGAGTCTACTTTCATTTAAAAATAATTTTAGAAAATGATTGTAAAGTAAAATTTACGAGAGTCTTTAATTCTTAACAGATAGTCTTTTCCGGTCACGCCGATTGCACAAATTTTTCGTCAAATCACAAAGTGAACATCACACGTTGATGTATTCATGATTTCAAGGTGTTGAACTTGATCAAATTTTTAAATGGGGTGGAAAATAATTCATTTTCAAATAAAATCAAGCTAAGTGTACATTGTTATACTTAATACACAAAATGACGATAAGTATCTTTGTGTGTTTTGCTAAATGACTATTTGCTTTTCTTTGTGTCTTAGTATTGTTAGTTAATACTTTTGTATGCTTATTTTTATCTTTAGTTGAGCTAATTTTATCTATAAGCATAAGTTGGTAGATCATGTGCGTCGAAAGATATTGTCTTACCCAATTATTTTTCCAAAGGTTTAAGTGTAAAAAGTATATCACCCCAAAATACTTAACACTTTCATAAAATCCGTAACATGATCTTTAAAACATTACATCATTTTGTCTTGTTTGACCATGGGTTGTCTAAACAAGATAAATGGTCATTTTAATACATTAGTATTTAAGTAAAAGAAAATGTATTAAACTTGCATTGATTTAACACACATACAAAATGTTTTAAACATTTAGTATTTTACGTATGTTGTATAAAAATAGTTAAGATAATTATTTTTATACTAATGAGGTGTCGAAAAACTAAGAATATTATACTTAATAATATAAATAGTTTTTCTCAAATAAAAATAAAATGACAATATCAAAATAGTAACTTAATATGTCATTAACCTCACACATACAACTAGTATTAGAATAAATGGAATACATTCCGTAAATTTTTATTTTCGTTTTAAAAGGAGTGATTGTGATGGTCAAGAAAGATTTCGAGTACATATCAATTCATTATTCAAATTATGATTGATATCATTATCGAATCCAATTGACAAGTTTTCGAGTATGGACATGAAATTAGAGTCATTATTTGTCTAGCTTCAAGATAACATCAAAATATGATGATATATATTATCTTGAATCTACATACTCAATCACACTCGATTGTTATGAAAATAATGACGTCCTCTCAAGATGAAAACAATATGCATCGGATCATAACTCACACTTGTGTTGAAGATGCCATATTGAGTCTTCTTGTCCAATGGTTGTGTTCCAAACTTTAAACTAATATGTTTAAAAGATGCATAAAATACACAACTAAGTAGGATTGACAACTTGGATGTTTCATCCGAAATATACAAGTAATTTACATTGCAATGCAATTGGTAAATGTGTCATTTCCGAAAAACCAAACACGAGAAAACAAACAACATATGTAAACTTTGCTCATGAACAACTCAACACTCAAAATCACAGGTCTAGTAAAAGTGTCACACATAATATGTTATTAACTATTATGTAAGTCATCAATCTTTGAGAATATCACATGTATTTCTCTTATCAAAAGATTGACAAAAGATAACCTATATCTTATGCATCTTATTTCTTTGTAACATGAATGGTCATGTTACAAGAGAATACATTGCATCCTGTTAACAAATATAGGATATTAGAGTAGAATAATAACCCAATACAACATGTGTCATTGCATAAACAAGTAAAATTGGTCATACACTAAAATACTTGTTTCACAAAGTATTTGTAAGAGTGATAAGTTTCCTCTTAGAAAAGCATATTTGTTGAAATAAACAGCATGTCTCATTTTAAATAAAATACTCACAAGATCTATTGAGGTAAGTAACCTTTACTAGATTCTCCCTCAAGATATGCAAAGGAGCATTCTTGAAACACACACGATGTAGTAGATTCTACATTGTATCACATTAGAGTGTCTCTTGGTTCTAGGAAACCAAATCATGTTAAAATAACATGTAACAACTCAACGAACATAGATGTTGTCCAAGAGATCATAAAATACACCATCTCCATCAAATAACCTCTAAATCTCAAACACGAAATTAAAACATTTCGCTTGCCTTTGTTAGGAGTTGTGTAAGACATGTCATTCTCTTAATCGACCTTCAAAGTATGGTTAGTTGAGTCATATTAGGTCATGTATTAGTGAAATAAGCTAATATCATCTTTGCTACACTTCAATAGGCAAATATAGGAATTTGAAATTTTCTAACATGAGAATGACTACTGGAGAACCTATCGCACTAGAAATTCAATTTGACCTAACGGTTGAATTGCTTCCAGGAGAGAACTTGGGTTTGTGGTATAACCCGTAAAAATGGTCGTGTTTAGCCTTAATTGAGCACCACTAGTGATAGTCTCATACTCATTCTCTAACTTGAAAAACTTTCATTCCTACATTTGACTAGAGATAGTTTACATCGATGAATTTTATCTCCCGTTAGGATTTCATTTTGAACAAATAGTAATTAGGATCTTCCTTAGCGAACCTAGATTGCTTGCATCCCATGTACGTGTTACAAAATGATTACATGTTCTCGTAAGAGATGATTAAATGTCTTCATGATCTTAAATGCTAAATCATTATCATGTTTTGCATGATGTTTGCATTTATTCCTTATGTGCATTTTACATGATTTGCTTGTAAAGTTTTCACCCACACTATGTCCTTTTGACACATTAGGAATTAGGTATGCCCATCACTATGAACCCTTAGAAGTCATAGAGTCATACACTAGTGTCAAAACCTATAAGTTAGAGTAGTCGCGAAGTTGTCCTAATTCCCTAGTCATTACTTCGCCTTCTTCCAAGTTATACACCCTTTTGTCATGGGAAGGTTAGATACAAACCTAGTAGAACTCGGAGTAGGATTGACAACTTAAATATTTCATCTGAAATATTTAAGTAAGTTTAACTTGCGATCGCAATTGTTAAATGTCATATCCGAAACATCATATTCAAGCCTTTTAACAACATATGTTAAAACGCTCATCCAAAAGCTAAATGCTAACATCAACCTTCGGATGACAAAGGACTCACGAGTTACTACATAAGTGATTAGTAGTTCCTTTCATCCTCGTGTGAATATACACGTCTTAAGATCCCAAACCCTGCTGCGAATCAGCACCATAGGCCTAGCTTTACGTCTTTCAAAACCCCGTGAAACACTCACGTGCTAAGCACATTGAAATCCGTAAATCAACCAAACCTCTCAACCGAGAATCCTCTAACCATCTCCGTCTAGGTCTGGGAATGATGGAGCATATTCCATAAATATCATGACTACTTGAGTATTTCATTGGAAATATATAGTCATCTCGTGCGTCTCATCTCATGACTCTTTAAATATTTCACTGGAAATATTGAAGTCATTCTTTAAATCCCTCTCATGACTACTTAGATATTTACTGGAAATATCAAGTCATTCTCTCTATCGCGTCCCATGACTGTTAGATATTTCACTGGAAATATTAAGTCATCCTTCACATCGCTCTAATGACTACCTATGTATTTCCTCGGAAATATAAAAGTCGTCTCTTCTCGTCTAGTACCATTCATCTCGTAAAAAGAATTTATTAGGTACAAATTCTTTCCTCGTGTCGAAAAGTCTCACTAAATCAGCGAGATTTATTCGTGAAATCCTCTTAAATTCCAATGACAACTTAAATATTTCATCCGAAATATTTAAAGTATATTTAATTTGCGAAATGCAATTAAATGTCATTTCTCGCTCTCGATCAATGTTCACCTAATCCCGTTGGATTCATTCATAAAGGAATTTATTTGGTATAAATTCTTTTAATCTAAAGTCCAGAAAAATCACAACATATGTGAAATTTCTTTGTCAAAAGTCTTGCTTTCAATTCTCACCAACACTATCAAAACCCACTCGATGTAGTCTTGAACCAAAACCGTCTCCTATCAGAATAGATTCTATCTATCATCTAATTCCTTAGCCTTTTCCCTCTCACTTCCACATGGTACTAAACACTACCAATGCTTCCGCATCCCACTCACCTTCCACACACCTCAAGCGAAGAACCGATAGGATACGTTGAGATAACCCTTCTTTATCAACATAGATAACCCCACTAGAACCTTATCACTAACCTCACAAACTTGAAGATTTTATCTTCTTAACCCTTAGGATATCTCCACATGATCACATGCCTCATTATATGAATGTTCTATGAATATTCACAATGATTGAGAAGAGCTACGTGACTTTAAAGGTGAAGTTTATTGTATGCTATCCACCACTAGTCATGACGTTACTAAGCTCATCGCTTCCGTCAACGTCTGTTCTCCTCTTTAGTTTTTCTTTTCACATCTTGTCTGGATGGTCATAGATTAAGGGGGAGCGAAAACACACTCATATAGTCTTTCACCAAACACTCTCAAGAACACACAAATGTGGTTCTTATTCCCTAGGAAACTTCCCTTTAGCTGCCCAGAACCAGGCTGCGCAGGAAAATTTATGACTTCCAGGTCACGGTACCATTAAATAGGCCACGATACCGTTAAATTTAACGGTACCGTGTGGTATTTAGTGGTACCGTGCCTATGTTTGACGAATTTTCACTGTTCCCTCCTGATCCCTGCATCCCTAACCTCAAACCTGCAAATTTTTGCAAACTCACATAAACCCTAGGATTCCCTCACTACACCATAGGACTCTATCACCAATCTTAATTCGAATCCATCCTCCACCTTTAGGATTTCCACATCCTTACCTCCACCAAGTTCACCACAACCTTTTGCTCTTACACTAACCCTATCACCTTCATCACCCCTTTGAACTTGGCACTAACACATCATCCTCATCACTATCACCATCACCACAATCACTAATGGGTCATCCCATTCTTTATCCCCTACAACCACAACTCTTGCCTTTATAAGGCCTCACCATTGCAAGCTTATATTGCATCTCATCTTCAAACCTCACATTTATATCATTCATCATCACACTCAACCCTTATAACCAAACTTCACTCTTGACAGTGATATTTAGTCTTAAAACCTTCAACCCTTATATCAATCCCACTCAAACCTTACAACCTTCAACCCTTATATCAATCCCACTACAACCTTTTAGCTACACTTCACTCTTGACAGTGATAGTTAGTCTAAGAACCTTCAACCCATAGATCATCACACTCAAACCTTACAACCTTCAACTCATCAATCATCACACTCAAACCTTACAACTACTCCTCACTTTGGATAAGTGATAGTTAGTTAAACAACCTTCAATCCTCACAATCACACTAAACCCTTCATGCACCAAATTATCTCTAACAAACACCTAGGATCATCCAAACTAGGAATCTAGAACTTCGTTACCTCAACCCGTTCGAGATATCCAACCCCAATCCTATTAGAATCACATACACTTTTTTTTTCTTTTGAAATATATCATGCATCTCATTGTCAGTGCAAACGATATATTAATCTAAACCATCCCAACACCAATCATCTTAGGTAGATGATTATGTTGTTCAAAAGGTTTGTTAGAACTTGCCTTCCCAATGACAACTTGGAAGAAGTCATTTAGTGTGTCAGTCAACGAACGAATCTCGTTCTTGATTAGTGTGATTGATTGAACAATTACACCTTAGGCTGTCGGTCGGGTTGTGACACTTACGTGTTAACATAGTTTAACCCTTGCATGTCTTGCTATGTGTATTCTATCCCTATAATGTTGCTCCTATACTGCTATATATTATGTTGCACGATACTAAGGTACTAAGGTAAATAAACAAGGGGATTAAGTCACCATAGGGGAGCATTGAGCTAGGGGGAGCTCGGGAGTATTTGATTACATAGCACGGAGTCTTTCTAATGGTGGTGATAGAAGACTTCACTGGGATGATGCAAGCTCGCCTTTCTGGGGAGAAAGGAAAGTAGTTCAATAAGGGGGAGTAGGGAATGAATTCAAGGGAGCGCTCGAGGCAACTACCTTTTTGATTCGAAAAAAGGGGGAGAAGGGAGTGTAAACAGGTAACTTTTACATTTTACTATGTGTTACGGTTTACATATTTGTCATCATCAAAAAGAGGGAGATTGTTAGTGCCAATATTACGATATTTAAACTAAACGGTTTCTTCGGTTTTAATAATGACAAACATGTGACTTGTGATGCATAACGTAAAATGTGCAAGTTACTTGTAAACACAAATCATCAATGCATACTTACATCAACACCTCCCGACGTCTCAAGTATGCTTCAACGAAGTCGTAGATTACCATCCCGACATAAATCACTCAAGGTATGGACAAACAAATCTACTACTTGACAAATGATCAAAGGATTATATTTTTCTAAACTTCACATTTTTAATGTGACAAAACATTTTTTCAAAAATATAATTTACAAATTATTTTTGAATTAAAAAGAAATGTTTTATTTTGAAAAATAAGTTTAAAAATCCCAACAGTCAATTTTCCCCCCAAAACAGTTCCAACATTCCCAAATAAACCTTCCCCACTAAAGACAAACAAAGGAGCGTCCATGGTACCACTAAAGTACCGACGGCTCCAATAAATTTAGTGGAGCCGTCTGAAAATTAGTGGAGCCGTGGGTCTATAACGGCTAGTTTTTCCCTTGCCTATAAATAGTGGACCATTTCACACTTCCAACTTGACTTTTCCAGTCACTTTTCTCTGGTATAATCCCCCTCACTTAGAACACTTTCTTTGATCATTTGGAGAGTCTTAGTTTATTTAAGAGTGATCCAATCATCCATTCAAGTGATCCTCTTCATTCCTCTTGATTAGCAAGAGAAGAACACAAAGTATCCAAGTAGATACAAAGTGTTGTCATCCCTCTTGATTAGCAAGAGAAGAACACAAAGTATCCAAGTAGATACAAAGTGTTGTCATCCCTCTTGATTAGCAAGAGAAGAACACAAAGTATCCAAGTAGATACAAAGTGTTATCATTCCTCTTCATTTGCATGAGAAGAACTCAAGGTATCCAAGAAGATACAAGAGTTGTAGTTGTTAGGTCTTATAACATTTGTTACACTCTTGATTGTTACACTCTTGTCGAGATCTCTTGAAGCCATTGGGCTTGTGTGATTGATCAAGTGGATCAAGGGTAGATCGGGTAGATCAAGTCAAGTGGGAGTAGATCATGTCGAGATCTTGGAAATCTCTTGAAGCCATTGGGAAAGTGTGATTGATCATGTGGATCAAGGGTAGATCGTGGTAGATTGGTGCTAGCTAAGATTAGCACTCGACATCTAGCTTAGTGTCGGAAATAGGATAAGCGACGTGTAGATTGGTGCTAGCTAAGATTAGCACTCGACATCTAGCTTAGTGTCGGAAAACAAGTTAAGCGACGTGTACGGTTTTCTCCGCCTGAAGGGAGTTTGTTGATTAGTGAAGTAACTCTCGAGTTGGGTACTCGGGGAGTGGAGTAGGGCGAAGAAGAGCTTCGTGACCGAACCACTATAAATCATCGTGTCCGGTTTGCACCTTCTTACTTATCTCTTTACTTTCATTTTATTCTTTATCGCTTTATGTTTATATTTGCATTGCGTTTATGCTTGTGTGGCTAGTTGCTTATGTTATGTTAATTATGTATGTGTCATGGTTGATTGTGCTTCTGTTGTAGTTTAATTTATTCATCCCTAGATGATATATGATCATAGCTAACACTTTTCATATTACGTCACACTTGATCGGGAGTTTGATACAAAAAGTTTTAAATTTTTAAGTGGAAACGTATTCACCCCCCCCCCCCCCCTCTACGGTTTCCACAGTGTGGTGTACATAGAATTTCTACCAAGGATGGGATAGAAATATATATGTTTGTTGAAAAAGACTATCCACTCAAAACAGCAACTTTATTGACTCTAGTATGTTCAAAATTGGAGATTGAAGTTGAATCAGAAATGGCAGATGTGTTTGTCAGAAGGATTTTTGATCTTGCAGAACAGAGAAAAGCTCTGACTAAGAGATTGACATGGTAGGTGTTTGGAAGAATTCCCACATCATGGAAATAAAGTTTAATTCAGAAGAAACTTAGTGATTTGGAAAGAAATTATAAGTTTAGGGGAGGATTGTTAGGAATTAAACCTAACAGTTAGTACGGGTGGTTATAAGTTAGTACTGCTGAAGATTTATTGAAGAATACACTAACAGTACTAAGTAAGTTAGTACTGCTGGTATAGACATTGGTACTGCTTATGTTTTTGTAAACGTGTAAAAGGATAATTATAGAAAGGATTTAGTAGATATCCTTATTGATATAGATTATAGTTATCTTGTACAGGAATCCTTGGTCTATAAAAGGATCTCCTATGTTAGGTTATACGTATGAGTTTTTGTGAAGATTCAAGGTTGTAAACCCTAGTACTAGCAAGAGTAATCGTATTATTGATATAATAATATTGAATCATTTTGGTTAAACAATTGTCTCTTGTTCATATACATAAACACTGTTCCATTCATTGATCATACATACAAATAATCTTCTAAGTGTTAACTAGTAAATTCCGCGTGCTAGTTAATATTACTCAAAGTATCTATCTAACACAAGGCGTGTGTTTAGATCCGGTCAATCCCTTCTTCTGACTAAACTGACGAGCTTGGTAGATCATGTCTGTCCATATGTACTGAGCATAGTCCATATGGAAGAAGTTAATGACACCCCAAAAGAACATTAGATTTTCAAGTCTGGGGTGTTCAAGGCCAGTCTCCTTCCCGGTAATGCAGTGGTTGATGATTATGTAGAGAGTCAACCAGGGTTGAGGAATATGCTTTCTATCCACCATAGAATGAGAAGTCAGTTCATCACCCGGATCATCATAGCCGATGCGTTTTAATTTCCCGGCCATGGTTTCAAAATCAGGATCTTTAAGGAATCTGCCTTTAGGGCCAGAAGCTTTTGGAGGAAGATCAAGCACAGCATGAGAGTGTGAACATCAAATTGGATCCTCTTGTCATCAAGGGTTATTGCCATCGTCTTGTTATCTTTGCTGATGAATAACATGTGCCAGAACTGGTTCATATAGACTTCTGGTACACTTGCAGACTTGGTCATAATAGGGCTACAGAAATGCCCCTTGAGAATCTCCACCATTATCTGGCAAGAAGGATGACATGGTAATGTCTCGAAGTCTACTCTTGAATTAGAATCACTAATCTTTTGTTCATCTCCTTCTGGGATCAAATCCTTTCTAGCAACGGATGTTTGAGACATGATTAACCTGTGTAGCACAAACACAAACAACAACACACAATGGAAATTGTATATATATATATATATATATATATATATATATATATATATATATATAACAGGAGGCGTTAAAAGTAGATAATGCCACATAAATGCCACCTCAATGCCACATAATCAATTTATGCCACGCAAGCAAGCCTTTTCCATTAACAGGAATTTGTTTAAAAAATATGACACAAATGAGAATCGAACCCTGGTCTTGCACAACAACAACCAACACTCCAACCGGTGGACCAAGCCATTTTTTGTGTTAAACATTGGAAAACAAAGATGTCATGCTTAAAGATTCAGCACAACATCTAAACAAAGGCAATAAAACATAAATCATTCGACCTCTAATTTTTGCCCTACCCGCCATTTTCGCCGCCTCCAAAAACAACCGGATATTCAAGATCTCTCATCAAATCCTTAAACACAAGTCCACCGAATGATCTCTTGATTTAACCCTAATATGTAATGCTTCATTACTTATCAATCAAATTCGATTTCAGGTTATTTTTATTATCAAGATCAACACCAACTGCTACAACCAAGAAAGTAAATTTCAACTTGAAGCCAACCTCTGTAGAGGCTTGATCACTTGCATCACCAACTACTTACACTCCAAGAACCAAATCGATGAGAAAAAGTTGTTTAACCAAGCTAAGTTTCAAGAACAGGAATACTGTGTCTGATACGACTCCAACAACACCATCTTCTGTGCCTCAAGAGAAGCCTTCGTTCATGAGAAATAGTCATTTTTCTAATAGAAGGACAACCTGAACTTAAATAAGAGGACATTTCAGCTGGATGTTGACAAGGTACTGAAATTATATATTCTTCATCTTTTTTTTGATTTTGCGGTGTATGCAACTATGCATTGTTAAGAAATTGCTTGATTTGCTTGATGAAAATGAACTGTTATAATAGACTCACATAAGCACAATTTTTAGAGTCATGAGATGATATTGTTATAACTTCATTAACAAAATGATATACTTATGACTTAGGTTGAGTGCTTGATGACGCAAAACACTTTGTGTCTAAACATTTTGAATATGGCGATTTAGGAGACTCTAGGCATTTTTAATATGGCGATTTAGATGTACTGGATAGACGTTAAGAAATTTCTCCACATCTATAAAATGATTGATATAAATAGATATGTTCACCAAATTATAAAAAAATAATGAGTCTTTTTTTTACAGGAGTATGTTTATGTGGATGTAAAATGTTTGTTTGACCCTGTAACAAATGTATGCTTTACAGGTTTCAATCTTGGGTAGAGGAACACAAGAGCATTTTGGATTGAAAGTTAATTTTGACCCATAAATTAACAGGCGGATTCATATTCATAAACAACAGTACATAAATAACAACGTATTGCATTTTGAGGAAACCTGATTCAGAAAACCAATAGAGAAAGTGGGAAATAGTTAGTACTGCTGAGCATGATGGTATGGGCTAGATCAAAGGATTGCTTTCGCTTACCAGGTAAGATTAAATGGATCTAATTGCGATGTTATCTGACTATCCCTAATTTATACAGTAATATAGCATACGTTGCTTGTAGACGCCACTTTAGTCGAGTTTGCTGGCATTGTTGTTTGTATTCTGAATCAGGTTTCCTCACTCAAATCTTTACATCACACGTTAATACATAATAAAAGATTTTACATTAGCCGTATATTCTTTATCTAATATGATGCAGCCGTAAAAAAAGAGAGGATAGATGTATCCGATGTATTTGCTCGAGCATTACAAGATCCCACACGACTCGCTGTTGTAGCAACAACCAGTGGGATGACGTACTGTTGGTCCACACGAATATGGATCTCTAAGTAGCCTTTAACAACTTAGTAGACGACTTGAATAAATCAAATCAATCTAAGCAGACTCTCTAACACTTTTTTTATGCTAATGCGGAATCTTAACACAAACAATGAAGAATATAACTAACTTTTATTACTAATCATTTACTGAATTACAATCTTCATCGTCATCTCTAAACTATGAATTAGGGTTCCTTTTATACACTAAGGAAACCCTAGATACAAAACTTGCATAAGGATTTACGTATCTTCTCTAAAGATAACTTCAAATCCTTTCCTAACTTATCTCTAAAATACACGACCAGACTTAAATTAATAAGTCAACCGGACTTAACTATATTATACTCTACCAGACTTAATATTACAAAATACACTAACAGACTTAATCGTGTACGCCACCAGACTTAAATCTGTTTTCCCATTAAGTCTTCTCTTGATAATTCCCAACAATCCTCCCCTAACTTGATCTTCATGCTCCATGAACTTCAAGTTTCTTCTGAGTAAGCTTCTGAGGATTTAGTCTTTAACTCTTGGAATTATCTTGATCTTCAAAAATGCTTTGTATCAGCAACTTTAACCTTGATAATTTGTCCACCATCTGATCTGATCTTTGCAGCATCCATCTTATATAATCCACTTGATCTTCACAGCAACCATGACTACTTGTACATCAATTCAGTTTAAGTTTCATACTATTCTCATCACTTCCAGGTGTGTTAACTCCTGTGAGAGGTGAATCATTGAAAATTAATGGATTTGATGTCTCTTTACCAATAGCCATCACTACTGGAGTAGCCAAATGTTTTGGTGTGTAAGACCATGGTACATTGATAACCATATGATTTTTAGTAAATCATCAACTATCAACGGATTTGTTTTATCTTTACCAAAAGCCGTACCCTTTTGGACTAGTCAATTCTTTGATGGAATGCACCTCATCATGGTGAATTGATTACCACTTATGGATTTCCACAGCCTTTACCACAAGCCATAATCTTGTGGGCTAGTCAACTCTTCACTATCTAAGATATGGTAAGTTGAAGACCATACAATTTTTGGTAAATTGCCAACCATAAACGGATTTGGAATATCTTTACCTGTAGCTGTTTGCTCAAGATTAGTCAGTCCTTGTGTGTATTAGACAAGGTGGACTGATGACCTTTTGTTGTGTTAGTGCTATGCACCTCCACCAAGTAGGAAGTTCCAATAGTCCTACTTACAACTTATGAAAATTCTTTCAAACACTCTCAATCCAACAATGTCTCCTTCAAAGACTGAATCTTGATCAAATCCAAAATCCTTTCATAAACTTCATCTTTCTTGTCTGCATATAACTTCCTTTCCAACATTTTCTTGCAGACTTCAGGTGATAAGGAATACTCAACTTCTACAAGCATATATATGTTAGCATTAACCAAAGATAGACAATGTACTTGGCATCTATCATAATATGCCCATCTAATCATTCTTTGTTGCTCAGGCAGCTTCCAGATCTCATCTTCCTTAGAAGGTGGTTCAAACATTATTTTCAAGTCTCCCCAAAAGACTCTTTAATATTCTTCCTCAGGTACATTATCTCCATGTTTAATGTTAACCAACTTATATAACTCAATGAGATCTTCCCTACTCACATCATGTACAATTGCAGGGAAATTCATATACATCACATTAGAATAATCTTCTCTTATTAATTGATATGTTGCCCTTTGACCAGACTTAATGATTTTATACCTGACAATCTTAGCTGGCTTCTTTGAGCTTTCAATAGTTCCCATAGTATCCCCCTCAGATGAAGCTTCTTCTTCTTCTGACTCCTCTTCTTGACTTTTCTTCTTTGACTTTCTTTTTCTAGCCATACTCTTTCTTCTGTTAAATGTCAATATAGGTTTTCTCACTTCCTCTTTTGATTCAGTTGCTGCTTTCTCAGTCTCATATGCTTTCTCTTTCTCCTCATCAATTTCCTTTTCTTTTACTTTCTCAGCTTCAACATCTTGCACAGTCCTAGTCACTTTCCTGAAACTTTGTCTCAAGGAATCTTCATAATCCACTAGTTTATAACCATGATCCCTTTGATAAGCTCTTTGATAAATTTGTAGAAGATCTTCATATGATTTGCTCTTCATATGCTCCCAACTTGAATACATCATATTCTTCAAATACATCTTCATACTATGCATCTGTTCACTTTTAGTCATCTTCTTTTGAACTTTGGTTTTCTTCTGAGTTTGTCTCATCACAGACATAAAATCTCCCAAATTTTCTTTACTTCTTCTGATATTGATGAACTCAGCTAGTTGTTTAGCTTTTTCTTCTATAGTCAACCCTGGAGTTGACTTAAGTTCTTCAAGTTTTGCTCTTAGTTCATCATCTCCTTCAATCAATTGTTCTTCTGCTACTCTCCTAGCATATAATTCATCTTGTCTTTCCTGTTCTTTTTCCTTTTCCAATTCTTCCCTTTCTTGAGCTTGTAATATGTCAATCAAAGCTTGAGATGCTTGATCTTGTCTTTGCTGTAGCTTTGACTTCTTTGTTTTAGGAGATTCAACAGAAATCTCCTTTCCTTTTCTCTTTTCTTCAACAGACTTACCATCAGACTTATCATTACCAGCATTATCACCAGACTTATCATCACCAGCATTATTACCAGACTTATCATCACCAGCATTATTACCAGACTTATCAGAATGAACCCCTTCATCTTCACTTTCTTCAATCCTTAACTTTCTCTTTAGCTTCCTTTGTTGCTTAATCTTGCTGAAAGATTGAGCTAAGGTCTCTGCTGCTTCCCTTGTTTCTGGACTTACATCCTTAATACCAGCAGACTTATCTTGTGAAGGTGTTCTAAAATCTTGTTCTTCACCAAAATTCCTCCCCTGTTTGGAAGAATTTTCATCCCCTTCCTCAACACTGAACTGAATCCCTTTATCTTTCAAAATATTTTCCAACTTCTTGACTTTCTTTACCAAAGTGAGAATAGCTCTACGCTTAGCAGTATTTTCCTTCTCCAAAGCATCTATTCTCTTGACTAGGCTTGGAACCAGGGTTAAAAGACCTTCCACAGACATCTGAGCAGGTTCCTCCTCCTGTATAGGACTTGGAACATGTGTAGGCTGTGGTGAGGGTGTAGGAGATGATATAGGTGTTGGTGTTCTGATGGGAGATGGTGAATGACTTGGGTGTGGTGAGGATGACTGAGTTGGTTCCTGTGCATGCTCTTCATGAGTTGGCTCTTGAGCAGCCTCAGATGTACCTGCAGGGTTAGTAGCACCACCAAGCATAGCAGGCAATAAAGGCCAATGGGCTCCATTAAAATTTCTTTTCATGTTTGCAAAAATTTTTTGTGTAAAGCCCACACTAAGATATGGCAATTTATCCTCTGTTTCAAAGTTAAAGATCATTTGTATAAATCTTGGATACATTAAGAACCTAGATTTTTCCTTTTTAAAATTTGCAACCATGCCATCAAAAATCAATTTTGAAAAATTAAAAGGCCTTCCAAGTGCAAGACAGACCAAGGCAGAAGCAATGTTGCTTCCAAACTGATCCCAGCCTCCACTTTTAGGACTTAGGCAATGGAGCAAGTGGTGTATCAAAAACCTCCACTGTGGTGTGAAATAGCTTTTCCAAAAAGTAAAACTACCATCAGTAGGATATCCTATAGTTTTTAGACCTGCAAACAAATCATCATTAACCAAAATATATTCCCCTGAAGCATCATCCAATTGGAGACTACTCCGAATGGAAGCTTCAGTAATGGTGAAGTCATGTGAGTCAACAGTTGCCCTTAACTGTGGTGTATCATCAGCAAGGGTTGTGGAACGTTTTGGTTATAGTTCGATTGAGATATTTATGTATTGAATGTGTTTAGCATGCGGAATCTACTACAACACACTTTAAAAGAACACAAGGTGGTGAGTTTAAGTAAATGTGTGAATGCAATGAACAACGAACACAACTTTGTTTAGAACAAAATGATTCAATATTATTGATGAAATAATACGGATGATCTAAATATCACCAGGATTACAAAGTAATCTTGAATCTAAGATTGTAAAAGGATTTGTGATTCGAAGTAACTAAGTTACTTGAGAGATAGTTTGGTTCGTGGTTATTAGTTGTGGAAGATGCATGCATGAAAAAGTGACTAAGATATCCTTTTATAAGATAAGGATATCTTATTACATGTTGTCAAGTAGATGAATATAATACTATACTTTGACTATATTAGCGCCTACAATTAAATACAACTACCCATGTACACTCTGATATATTCTTCTGTCACCACAGAAGACTAATCTACTTCTACATAACGTATAACAATGTACAAAGACTAATAATTCAACTAAATATCTATTACAAAATATCTAATCGACTTGACATAAGCTTGGCAGGCTCTTCATTAGCTAGCAGTACCTTCTACCCAGAAGGTACTGGTAGAACATCTTCGTACACAACAAAATCAACTAGCAGGCTCTTCTCATCATTGGCAGGCTCTTTGACTTTGATCATTTTATTCCCAACAATCCTCCCCTAAACTTGTTATTTCCATTAAAATACACAAGTTTCTGATGAATAAAATACATACCTTGAGGATTTGAGAACTCTTCCAAAAACCTTACTTTCTATCCTTCCTTTTTCTTTCATATTGCTCAGATATGCTCCTCAGCAAACTCTGAACAATCTCTGAGTTTTCTTCATCCTTGTCACACCTTAATCTCTTGGAGATCATAGCTTTAAGCACTTCATAGCTAAGAGGATACTCTTTCTCAGCTAACATAAAAAGTTCGATCCCACTCTGTGTGAAAAGATGATGAGTATGGCTATGACTTAGAAATTCCCAAGTTGTTGAAGGATCATAATAGGGAAATTTCCAATGAACATCTTTGGGATCAGGATCGAACATCCTATTGAATTCCACCCAAAGCTCTTGTTCCTTAGCATCTGTACTAGAATTTGTGGCTAACCTAATCTGCACTAGATTCCACAATTCTTCCAAATCTGCTCTATCAGATGCTCTAACTAAATTTTCAAAATTCTTGAAGATAGCAGACTGTCCCCCAACCCTTAATATTTTCCATGACTTACCAAATCTATCATGGTGTATTTCCCAATCAATTATAGGGTGTCTAGACCTAATTGGATCAGCATGAATGATAGTGGGTAAAGTAATCAACATTTTACTTACTTGCCCTTGATCCAATTTTGCTACTTCTTTCTTCTGAGCATCTTCCTTCTTCTTTGATG
This sequence comes from Artemisia tridentata subsp. tridentata, assembly GCA_021014915.2. Classification (NCBI taxonomy): domain Eukaryota; kingdom Viridiplantae; phylum Streptophyta; class Magnoliopsida; order Asterales; family Asteraceae; genus Artemisia; species Artemisia tridentata. The sequence continues at coordinate 287,159,439 of CP139502.1, forward strand.
GGAGTACATCAGATGGAACATTATAGTAAAGATTCTTGTAGGCTTGAAGATATAAAAAGAAGATTTCATCAGCAGATTTCTTCTTAAGTTGATAATCAGTCCAATTTGCCTGATTCTTCAAAAATTTCTTCATAAAGATTGTTTGATCTTTGTTAGTTTTGCCCACTTTAAAACCTCTCTTCTGACTTTCCTTCATCTTCTCAAAAATGTCAGCCAAAGCTGCTTCTTTGTATTTCTTGTTGATGAAAGATTCAAGTGCTTCAGTCTTCTCATCAGAATTGAGTGTCTTGTCATTTACTATATTTGCTGCATGACCTTTCACAATTGGATCATTGTTAATAATCCATAACATCTGTGCATCAAAGGTCTCTTGAGCAATTTGAGTATCAAGAAGAGCTTGAGCAGCTTCTTCAGCTTCTTTCTGCTCTTTCATTTCTTCAAGCATTCTTGAGGCTTCTCTAGCTTTTAGCTCTTCTTCTTGAACTCTTTTGGCCTCTTCTTCTCCTAAAGCCATCTGAATTTGCTGAGTTCTTTTTAACTTCTTGGACTTTGGCTCATCTTCAATTAGAATGCCTTTGCCCTTATCCTTTGGAGTTTGTTCTTGTGATGGAGCAGAGGATTGCTCATCAGCAACTAGAATCCTCTTTCTCTTGTACACTCTCTCAGCAGACCCTTTATACCCCATAGCCAATAGCCTTTCTCTCCTGGCAGACTCTTCTTCTGCCCTAGCAGGCTCTTGCCCTGCTCCAACAGGCTCTTGCCCTGCTCCAACAGGCTCTTCATCATAAACTTGAGTTCCATCATGGAATTCAAATTGAGCCTGTTCCTCCTCTTCTTCCTCATCTTCAGACATATCCTTCCTCCCCTTTTTGGAAGAGTGATCTATCCTATCAGCATCTGACTGTGAAGAACTAGATAAAACAACCTTTGCAGACTTTTTACCTTTTAACTTCTTCACTTCACCCTCCAATCTCTTAACCCTCTTAACCAATTTGATGTTGATCTTAGAAAACTTTTCATTTTGACTTTTAAGAGCTTTCTCTAAGAACTTCACCTTGTTTTTCAACTCTTGCATTGTCTGAGGTGATTGGGTTTGTGATGTATGATGTGGGGATGTTGGTGGTGTTGCTGATGGTACTGGAGATGGTGTTGGTGATTTTTGATGTGTTTGTGAAATGAAACCATGTGAAGAACTAGATGATGGTGTATCAGCAGATGGTGTTGGTTCTTCTGGGTGTTGTGGTACCATTTCATCAAAAAGTGGAACTTCCTCCCCTCTAAAACCAATTCTCATATTTGAAAATACTTTTTGAGAAAGTTTTGGTGTTTCATAAACTGAGTCTGTGGGAAGCAACACATGTTGTAATTTTCCAATGATGCATCCAATGAATCTTGGATACATCAAAAATTTTGTTTTACTATCCACATTGTTTATCAATCCTTCAAAAATATATTTAGAAAAATTGTATTTTCTGTTTGTAGCTAAGCAAATGAGAGCAGAAGCCATGTTGCCACTAAATTGCTCCCAAGAGGTTTTCTTCTGGCTCAAACAGTGAAGGATTGTGTGAATCAAAAATCTCCATTGTGGAGTAAGATGCTTTTTCAGAAAAGTGAGTTTATTGAACTCAGCATGATACCCCATTCTTGTTAAATTTTCAAAAATTTCAGTATCTGGTAACTGACTAATACCATCAGAATCATCCAAATGAAGATGTCTTCTTATGGATGACTCAGTAAGAGTCAAATGTTTACCATCCACTTTGGCTTTTATTCTTTGTTCCCCATTTTCAGAAGTTTTAATTTTAGCAGATTCCCAAAATTGTAAAATTTGTTTTTCATAAATAGTGGGATTGACTAGCAAAGCAAACCTGATGTAGGAGTTGTTTAAAAAGTCCACTACTTGATGAAATGAGGCATTATCCTCTGACTTCTCCAAAAATGCTAACTGATTGTGACGTTGAACAAAGTTTAGATCAATTGTGGAAGCCATAATGAAAATTTTGAATATGATGGTGGGATTGTTTGATAGTACTGATAGAAGATGAAAGATGTATGTGAATTATGATAATGACTGATGAAAGAAGATATGAGAGAATTACTTTTAACCGACAATAATAAAGATTATAAAAAGAAATTGAAAAGGCGGTTAAAAAGATCTTTTATATGTGAAATATAATATAATATAGTCATCAGTAATTTACATAACTACCCCAACGGCTAATTTTAACTACCAGGCCTAAAGGCTAAAACTTTTTCTGACAGGCTCAACGGCTATCTAGCAGTACCTTTGTACTCTAGCAGTACCATTTTTGTACTAGCAGTACCTTTTAAAGTTTTATAAAAATCCCTTATAGTTTTTAGCAAACTATCAGCTATCAACGGATTTGAGTTGTCTTTACCAAAAGCCGTTTGCTTAAGGACTAGTTAACTATTTACAATTAAGTATGGTTAGTTAACAACCATATAGTTTTTGGTAAACTATCAACCATCAACGGATTTGATTTGTCTTTACCAAAAGCCGTTTGCTTAAGGACTAGTCAACTCTTAAGTTTGTAAAAAACTTGGTGAGATGAATACCAAAAGCCATGATGGCCCAAAAGATGGTGCAATTTCCTTGGATGGAGGAAATTTAAATCAGGCAATGATGCTGTGTATCTTGGATGATTGGCTCAACAAGTGAAATCATCTAATAGCATACCTTTGAGTTGAAAACATTTCTTAGTTTGATCTAGATAGAACTTTCTCCTTGAGAAATGCTTCATCCCTTCTAGATATGTGATCTAACTCTCTCTTTTTCAACTCTGCATCATCTTGTATGCTTTTGTCTTTTCTTTCATCAATTGGTCTTTCTTCCATTCTGGACTATAAATTCCTCCCCTGAGATTGTTGTTTATCCTGAAATGAATAAAACTTTTGTTGTCCCTTTTGTTTGAAAGAACTCTTGTTTTGTTATCAACCTGAAATGTGTTAGTTGCAAACCAAAAGAACAAAGTGTAGAACACTTGATCTATATAATTGTAAACATTCAAGCATTTATATGAACAAAACATAGCAATTTTGTATCAGCAGGACCAATTATGAACTAACAGGACCTTTTGACTAACTAGCAGTACCATGTTAAAAATGCAATACCAGTTAATTTTATGAACAAAAACATATGATTTTCAAAGATTTATCATTCCAATACCTCCTACAAGATATTTGAATCTTCCTAAATCAAAAGCTTTGGTGAGAAGGTCTGCATAATTCTTTTCAGAATCAATTTTAACAACTTGAATTAACCTTTTCTCATTGCAATCCCTTATGAAATGGTGTCTGATTTCAATATGTTTTGTTTTTGAGTGTTGAACTGGGTTTTTAATGATACAAATAGTACTGCTATTGTCAATATAAATAATGGTGTTAAGAAAATTGTACCCATAGTCAAGCATTTGATTTTGGATCCAAAGAACTTGCCCACAACAACTTGCACCAGCAACATATTCTGCTTCAGTTGTAGAGTTGGCCACCATTGTTTATTTCTTGCATTGCCAAGAGATTAGTCTGCAACCAAGAAATTGACATCCACCAGTTGTGGATTTTCTGTCTAGTGTTGCACCAGCATAGTCACTATCCGAATAAGCCATCAATTCAAAAGATGATTCCCTTGGATACCAAAGACCCAACCTAGGTTGACCCTTAAGATATCTAAAGATTCTTTTGACTGCTGTGAGATGAGAGATTTTGGGATGTATTTGAAACCTTGCACACACACATACTGAGAACATGATATCTGGTCTTGATGATGTAAGATACATCAAAGATCCAATCATAGACCTATAATTGTGCAAATCCATATCTTCTCCTTCAGCATCCTTGAGTAGCCCTTTGTCTGGATCCATTGGTGTACTTGCAACCTTAGAATCAGCAAAATTGAATTTCCTTAAGATCTCTGCTACATACTTATCTTGGCTGATAAATATGCCTTCTTTGGATTGTTTCACTTGGAGACCTAAAAAGAAAGTAAGTTCCCCCATGGAACTCATTTCAAACTTACTGTGCATAAGTTTTTCAAATTCTACACACAAGCCTTGGTTTGTTGATCCAAAGATTATGTCATCAACATAAATCTGCACTAACAAGATGTCTTTCTTTGTCCTTTTGATGAACAAAGTTGGATCAATCCTGCCTCTTTGGAATCCACTTTTTAGTAGAAAACAAGCCAATGTTTCATACCATGCCCTTGGAGCTTGATGTAGGCCATACAAAGCCTTGGTAACCTTGTAAACTTTATCTGGATACTCAGCATCAATGAAGCCTGGAGGTTGAGATACATATACTGGTTCTTCAATTTCACCATACAAAAATGCACTCTTAACATCCATTTGATAGACAGTGAAGCCTATGAATGAAGCATAGGCTAAGAAAAGCCTAATTGCTTCAAGTCTTGCAACTGGAGCAAACACTTCTTCATAATCTACCCCTTCCTCTTGAGTATATCCTTGTGCTACCAATCTAGCCTTGTTCCTGATCACTATACCCCTTTCATCCTTCTTGTTTCTGAACACCCATTTGGTTCCAATTGCCCTATGACCTCTGGGCAAATCAACCAATATCCAAACCTTCTGAATCTTGAATTGGAGAAGCTCTTCTTGCATAGCTTCCACCCAACTTGCATCATCTAAAGCTTTGTTTATGTTCTTGGGTTCAGCCTGAGATAGAAAACATGAAAACAGGCATATATTGGAATTATCATTATTCTTTTCTTCATAAATAGAGGAGATTAACCCTTCTTCATCTGAGGATAAGACTTGAGATAAACCAACTTGAGATCTTGTTCTAACACCAGAAGTTATGCTTCCAATCACATCATCAGATGAGTGATCTTTTAGAATTCTAGTGTTTGGTGTTTTAGGAACTTCATATGTAGTTGGAAGATTGCTAATCCCAACCTCTTCTTGAAAAGAATCATCTATTTGAACATTCAATGGCTCAGCAGTACCAATACTTGTACTAGCAGGACCATCTGAAGAACTGGCAGTACCATTGTCATTAGCACCACTTTCTTGATTCTCTTGATTCTGAGTTCCTTGATCTTCTTCATTGCCTTCATTTCTTGAGTTTGAAGGTCCTTCTTGACTTGAAGATAGATCCATACTTTTCCAAATTGGCATCCAGATGAAATCTTGATCTTTAGGAGCTTCAACATTTTCTTTAGAACCTGCATTATTATTAGCATGTGTACCTGAAACAGGCACATAATTCATAGATTCTGAGAGCCTATCAACATCAAACATCCAATCTGGTCCAACTCCTTTCACATTTGCTAGTTTCTCTTGAAACTCTATGTGAAGATTCTCTTCTACTAGCCTAGTGCAAGTGTTGAACACTCTATAGGCCTTACTCTGCAAGGAATACCCTATCAAAAAGCCAACATCTGCTTTTCCATCAAATTTGCCTAAATGATCTTTGGTATTGAGAATAGTAACCTGACAACCAAAAGGTCTCATAAAACTTAAAGATGGTTTTCTACCAAAGAAAAGTTCATAAGGTGTTTTTCTATGTGGTTTTGTCACAAGAACCCTGTTTTGTACATAAAAAGCAGTACCAACTGCTTCAGCCCAAAATGAAATAGGCAACTTAGAGTCTACTAACATAGTTCTAGCAGCCTCTATAAGTGTTCTATTCTTTCTTTCTGCTACTCCATTTTGCTGAGGTGTTCTAGCTACACTAAACTCTCTTTTTATGCCTTTTTCCTTGCAAAAGTCATCCATAACTCTATTCTTGAACTCTGTCCCATTGTCACACCTGATGATTTTGACTTTCTTATCAGATTGGTTTTCTACCTCAGTGATATAGGTTTTAAGTATCTCACTAGTTTCATGTTTAGATCTTAAGAAGAAAACCCATGAAAATCTGCTATAGTCATCAGTAACAACCAGACAATATTTCTTTCCATTCAAGCTACACACATTAGTAGGACCAAAGAGATCCATATGAAGCATATGTAAAGCCTGAGAAATAGAGTTTTGGGTCTTGGGCTTACAAGAAGCTCTATGTTGTTTGCCTTTTAGACAGTCAACACAAGTTTGGTCGTTTTGGAAAATCTTTTTGGGTAAACCTCTTACTAAATCATATTTTGCAATAGTGTTGATTGTTTTAAAGTTTACATGACCAAGCCTTCTATGCCAAATCATAGATTCATCCAATGAGGCCTTTGCTACCAAACAAGTTAAACCTTCCTTGGGATCAATGTTCTTTAAATTGACAACATACATATTGTTCCTTTTTGGAATTTTAAGAAGGATCTGACTCTCATCAGGCATCTTAAAATCAGAAGAAAGAACCATACATTCATTGTCAGTAAATAGAACATTGTTCTTTTTGTCACACATTTGTGAGACACTAAGAAGATTAAACTGAAGTTCTTTCACAAAATACACATTTTCAAAATCTATTTTACTGGTTTTGATAGTACCTTTACCAGTGATCTTTCCTTTTATTCCTCCCCCAAAGGTAACATATCCTCCATCCAAAGTTTTGAAGTCTGAGAGGAATGACATGTTGCCTGTCATGTGCCTTGAACACCCACTATCAACATATCCTTGATCTTCAATATCAGTTGAATGTTCCTGCACATGAATAAACATATTAGTTTCCTTGGGGTACCCAAGCCATGACAGACTTGGGTTTGCCTCTTGCATCAATGAAGTCAAACCTTTTCAGGATTGTTGATGCACCTTTAGATTGGATTGGTTTCCAAATCCAACATGCTGAGGACTTAACAGCACTTTCCCTTTTAATCCATTGTGTGGTCTTTGGTCTATCAGTACCAATTTTGGCAATACCAACTTTGGCAGTACCATGTGGTCTAGCAGGACCTTTTGGTCTAGCAGGACCTTTGGTTTTTGGACTCCAAACTTTTGTTTTGACCACATTTATCTTTTGAATAGGATTCTTCTCAACTTTTGGTACAGATTTATAAGTGTTTCTTGTACCCTTATCAGTTGGTTTTGCAATAACAGGCTTATCTTGTCTAACAGTATGTTTAACATTTGTGGTGTTAGACTTAACAAAACTTTTTCTGGGGTGATTAACATTTGTTTTAGCTTTTGATTTACTCCCAGAAACCCATTTATTACAATAAGCATGAAGATGTTTAAAGCTACCACAATAATAATAAGCTTTATTAAACATAACAAAGTCATCACCTAATTGTTGTGATTTAAGGTTGTTCCAATTTCTTTGGCTTCCCCTAGGTTTGTTATTACATTTTTCACAACTTTCAACTGTCTTTAAAACAGTTTTGGCTTTAGCTTTTACTTCTACTTTCTTAGGACTGGATGGTCCTACTTTGATTCCTTTAATAGGAATAGTCTCATCTTCATCATCATCAGATACCCAATCCTCAATAATTAGGACATCTGGTCTCTTCTCAGTAAGTACCTTGGAGAGTGAGACATTCTTAGCACCCTCAGAAGGTTCACTTATCACTTCAGGCTTAGCTAATGGTTTTGCAACAAATTCATGTAAACCTGATGCAGCAAGATCACTACCTTGTGGACAAGGAATTCCTCTATAAGGAGGTGGACATTTGTTGTATCCTATCCCTGATTTTATCCTCTTATTCATCTGATTCTCTACTATACTCCTAGTACACTCAGAAGCATTTTCCAATTTAGTAACAGTCAGTTGAATATTGTCTCTAGCTAATGTCACTTTAGTGCACTCATTTCTTACCATTTCTATTTCTATATCTTTCAAAAATATTTGTCTATGAAGAGCATTTTTGGCATCAGTAAAGGTAAGTTCATTTTCTCTATAGTGAGTGATTTGTTTTTCTAGCTTAGACATACCACACTTGTGGTCAAATAGAGCTTGATTGGTTTTTCTTTCTACTATTGTGAGTTCATCAAAGCATTTTCTTAAAGTTTGCAATTCTTTAAATGCTTCACATGTATTTGAACATTTAGAAATTATTACCTCAGGAGTGGAGAATGCCATCAAGGCCAATTCATCAGAAGTTGACTCATCTTCACCCATGAAACTCCAATCAAAACCCATGCCATCTATAGCAACCATTGCTTTTGGCTCAGCAACTTCAACAACCTTACTCTTGCTTTCAAAGCTTCCTTTCTTCTCAAAGCTTCCTTGGTTTCTATTGTCAAACCCTCTACCTCTGTCATCCTGCCTCTTAGGTCTTCTACACTCTCTAGAGTAGTGACCTTTCATGTGGCAGTTGTAACACTCCACCTTTGACTTATCATAGCCAGCAGGCTCACTTCCATCTATCAGTATCTTCTTGCCAGTCCTCATCATCAACTGCTTAGCTCTAATGCTTAAAAGTGAAAGTTGCCACTTTAGGTCCATTACTTCAAGATCATCAGGATGAATCTCTTGAAGGTCTTCAAATGTTAATACAGACCCATTGTGTTGAGATGTAAGAAAAGCACACCCAATTGTTTCATCCAAAATGGACTTGGTGCTACTAGAAGTACTAGCAGTACCAAAGGTTGTGTTAGCAGTACCTTCTTCTCTGCCACCTTTGTCTTCATGATCAACCTTTGAGATGTTTGGGGATGAAACAAATGCCATATTTCCTGAGCTTGACCCAGTAGTCTTCTTAACTTCATGTTCTACAATCTTGAAATTGTTGTAGAGATCATTGAGACTCATCTGGTCAATATCTGACTTGTTCTTCCATACAATGACATGCATAGACCATTCTGAAGGTAAACTCCTAAGAAATTTAGAGTTTAGATCTTCTTGAGTTATCATCACTTCATGGATGGCTAACTGACTTGCAAGCTTCTGAAGTCTATTGAACATACTGTCCAAAGACTCATTGGTTGTGGCTGTGAAGTTCTCAAATTGTTGTTTGAGAAGTGTCTTTTGTGTTTTCTTGGTAGCATCATTACCACCAAACCTAGCCACAATAGCTTCAAAGAGGGTTTTGGCATCTTTGTATTTGTTAAAAATCAGAAGTTGATCATTTGGAATAGTCATCAGTAACATACTCCTTGCCTTGAGATCATTTTTCTTCTGAATTCTTTCATCTGCATTTGATGGTTGGTTTTGTATTGTTGATACAAGAGCATCATTTACTGTTGATGTGGTGATTTGGGGTTTAAATGAATTGCCTTGTTCAATAATCTCCCAAAGTGCATAGTCCTGCACTTGAAAGTATTGTTCAACCCTGAGTCGCCACATTTCAAACTCATTTTGTTTCAGTAGTGGAAGTTTAGCTGCAACATTTGTCTGAATATGTTCAACATCCATTTTTCTTTTAAATTTGTAAATATCAAGCCTAGCTTTGATACCACTTGTGGAACGTTTTGGTTATAGTTCGATTGAGATATTTATGTATTGAATGTGTTTAGCATGCGGAATCTACTACAACACACTTTAAAAGAACACAAGGTGGTGAGTTTAAGTAAATGTGTGAATGCAATGAACAACGAACACAACTTTGTTTAGAACAAAACGATTCAATATTATTGATGAAATAATACGGATGATCTAAATATCACCAGGATTACAAAGTAATCTTGAATCTAAGATTGTAAAAGGATTTGTGATTCGAAGTAACTAAGTTACTTGAGAGATAGTTTGGTTCGTGGTTATTAGTTGTGGAAGATGCATGCATGAAAAAGTGACTAAGATATCCTTTTATAAGATAAGGATATCTTATTACATGTTGTCAAGTAGATGAATATAATACTATACTTTGACTATATTAGCGCCTACAATTAAATACAACTACCCATGTACACTCTGATATATTCTTCTGTCACCACAGAAGACTAATCTACTTCTACATAACGTATAACAATGTACAAAGACTAATAATTCAACTAAATATCTATTACAAAATATCTAATCGACTTGACATAAGCTTGGCAGGCTCTTCATTAGCTAGCAGTACCTTCTACCCAGAAGGTACTGGTAGAACATCTTCGTACACAACAAAATCAACTAGCAGGCTCTTCTCATCATTGGCAGGCTCTTTGACTTTGATCATTTTATTCCCAACAAGGGTTTCATAGGTCACAGACCCCCAAAATTGCCTAATAAGAGATGCATAAATATTTGGATTAGCAGTTAAAGCATACCGAAGATTTGAACCTCTTAAGAAATCAACAATCTCTTCAAAGCCATCACACTGATCTGGTTTCTTCAAGAACCCAACTTGATTATGCTTGTCAACAAACTTAAGTGAAGCCATAGATGAGAAATTGATTAAGTGCTGGTTGTAAATCGAGTTAGGGTTTAAGTGCTGGTAGTTAAAAACAGAGTATTTTCGTCTGAAAATCAAGTGATTTAAAATTGGAAGTAAATAAGTAATAAAAATAAGAGATTAATTAAAGTTTATCCTTATATACCTATTTCCCTCGAAAAATACGCAACGGTCGTTTTTTGATAATAAAAATCCTGATTTGACAGACCAGACCTAACGGTAAAAAAGATTTATACTACCAGACCTAAGTTTCGTCAACCAGACTTAAACAAGTGACTCACCAGACTTAACTCAAAAATGTGACTTACACACTGAGCAAGCACGAACAAAACATTGTGTAATCACCAATCCAAGTTTTTCCTGCAAAAACTTAGTCCAAAGCACCAAGAAACAAATAATTGTACAAAGAAAAACAAACATTAACTACTAGATTAAAAACTTAAAGCTACCGAAAAAATTTAAAATCCTAGTTAACGGAAAAAAAACCAAACAAAATATTTTTTTTTAATATAAAAAAGGTGTACAAGCACACGTTAATACTCGACTCTCATAGTCGATCTACATCTTTCTGGATTAGCAGGATCAATAAAGCCAGGAGGCTGATGTACATATACTTCTTCCTCAATGGTGCCACACAGAAAGGCACTATTCACATCCATTTGATAGACTATGAACCCCATGTATGATGCATAGGCTAAGAATAACCTAATAGCCTCAATTCTTGCTACAGGAGCAAAGACCTCATCATAATCTATCCCTTCCTCCTGTCTATACCCTTGTGCCACTAGTCTTGCCTTGTTCCTAACAACCACTCCTCTTTCATCCCTTTTATTTCTGAAGACCCACTTTGTGCCTATAACTTTTGCTCCACTAGGTAGATCTACCAGAACCCAAACTTTCTGCAACTTGAACTACAACAACTCTTCTTGCATTGCTTCCACCCAACTCTCATCATCAAGTGCTTCAGAGACTTTGGTGGGTTCCTTCTGAGAAAGAAAGCAGGCAAACAAGCAGTGTTGTTGATCCTTGTGGTTGACCCTTTGCTGCTTCTTAATGAGACTGATAAGTGCATGAGATGTAGGAATCTTTTGCACTTTACTTCTGGTTTGAACAGCTGACTTTGGATCACCAATAATCTGACTTTTGGGATGGATGTTATGAACTCTGAGTGTTGGAGCTGGATCAACATCAACTTCAGTAGGTAGGTTATTGAAGTCAGTAACTACCCCTTCTTCATCATAAGAAGCCCCATCAAAAATACCCTCATCTGGATGATCAAAGATCTCATGGTCAGGCATCTCAGAATCATCAACATCAGCATTTTGAGTAGATTCAGGTTCAACAGACTTAACACATCACTACCAGACTTATCTAGGTTAATACTGGTAGCAGTATTATTGAGTCCACTACCAGAATTAACCAAGTTAGTTCTGGTATCAACCTTTCCAAGGTGTTTATCAGCCAAAACATTTACTTCTTCTCTGAAGGACAAGATATCTTCTGAAACCTTTGTAGGAGTAACTCCTTTGTCCATTGGTTGAGGCTTGTGAACAGTATCCTTCCTTTTTCTTGAAGATTTCTTTGTTCCTTCATTAACAGCAACATGGTTGACCTCTGTGGTAGGAATCACAACAAGCTCTGCACTTTCACTTTCTTGATCAGTGTTCCCTGCATTTGAAGAATCTTGGGTACCTGCATCAGGGTTAGCTTGATTCTCCTTGGAGACAGGAATATAGTTCATAGAATCTGTTAAGTAATCAATGTCAAACATCCATCTATGTCCTAATCCCTGCACATTGGGTTTTTCTTCAAGAAAGTTAACATGAAGATTTTCCTCTACTCTCTTGGTCACTAGATTGTAAACCCTAAAGGCCTTACTATTCAGTGAATACCCAACTAGAAACCCTTCATCAGACTTTCCTTCAAATTTGCCTAGAACACTGAGTGTATCAAGAATGGTCACATGACACCCAAAAGGCCTTATATAGCTAACAACTGGTTTTTGGCCAAAAATAAGCTCATAAGGTGTTTTGTTTTGAGGCTTGGTCACTCTAACCCTATTGAAAATGTAGCAAGCAGATGCTACAGCTTCGGCCCAAAAGGTTGTGGGTAAGAATGAGTCTGCTAGCATAGTCCTAGCTGCCTCAATTAGTGTCCTGTTCATTCTCTCAGCAACTCCATTCTGCTGTGCAGTCCTAGCATTGCTAAATTGCTGCTTAATTCCTCTATTACCACAAAAATCAATCATGCTCCTATTCTTGAATTCAGTGCCATTATCAGATCTAATGATTTTAACCTTTTTATTAAGTTGGTTTTCAATTTGTCTAATGAAAGTTTGAATCAATGGTGAAGTCTCATCTTTCCTAGACATAAAGAACACCCAGCAGAATCTAGTGCAATCATCAGTTATGACAAGGCAGTAACTAGCATGGTTAATACTTTGAATGGATGTGGGGCCAAACAGATCCATATGTAAGGTATGCAAAGGCTCAGTGACAAGCCTATCTAACTTAGCCTTACAAGATGCCCTATGCTGTTTCCCCTTATTACAAGCCACACATGCATGATCATTCTTAAACACTTTAGAAGGCAATCCTCTTACTAAGTTATTCTTCACTAACTTATTAATATTCTTAAAGTTTACATGCCCTAGCCTCCTATGCCACAATTTAGATTCATCTAATGTAGCTTTTGCAAGTAAACAGGCATAACCTTTTGAAGGATCAGGTTGCTTCATATCAAAACTGTACATGTTGTATTGTCTAGGAATTTTAAGAAGGATCTGACTTTCATCAGGCATCTTAAAGTCCGAAGTCAAGACAAAACATTCAGTTTCACTAAAAAGCACCTTATGCTTCTTATCACAAATTTGTGATATGGAGAAAAGGTTAAACTGCCCTAGTTCCCTTACAAAAGATACATTGTCAAACTCTAAATTGCCTATCACAATTCTAGCTTTACCGGTTATATAACCTTTACTACCTCCAAAAGTAACAGAACCTCCTTGGAATTCTTGAAAATCTTTCAGATGGTTCTTGTTACCAGTCATGTGCCCAGAGTACCCACTATCAAATATTCATTTGTCTTCCATGTACTTCAGTGGATGTTCCTGCACAAAAGTAGAGAGATTAGTTTCTCTTCAGGACCCAAGCCACTGAGGACTTGGGTCTGCCCTGTGGATCAACATATTTATAGGTCTTGTATGAGCTTGATCTGCCTTTGGTCTTGGATTCATAGGTAAGTGTGTTCTGAAAAGGATCCCAAGACCAATATGCTGGGGACTTAACAGCAGAATCCCCATTTTCCCTTACAGCACTTGAACTTGAAACTTGTGTTATATTATTAACAAAAGGACTCCTCACAGGTGACTTTGGTTTATAAAAATTGGTTCTCTGATTATAAGAATTCACCTGTGGTTTATTAACTGATTGTCTGGGTCCAGAATTATTAAACCACCCAGAATTAACACTTGGTCTCACATAATTAGCATTTTGACCAACAGAACTCACATTTGGTCTACCAGAACTAAAATCTGGTCTACCAGAACTAAAGTTTGATCTACCAGAATTAAAGTTTGGTCTACCAGAACTAAAGTTTGGTCTACCAGAATTTGGTCTAGCGGAACTAATATTACCAGAATTAACTTGTGCAGATCTAGTCACAAACTTATTTGCATGATTAATCCTGTTAGCATTGTTCCAAACTGGTTTATTATTCATGTGGTCATTAACACTCTTATTCTTTCTTAGTTCAGCCTCTTTTTGCATCCTTTTCTCATGAAAGTCACAATCCTTAATCAGGTGACTTAAACTACCACACACAAAACACCTCTTAGGACCAAAGTTGTGATTTTTCCTAAACTCTTGTCTCATCCTATTTGGTGACTCTTGATTCTTAACAGACTCCCTAGGAGTTTTCATGTGATTGACACACCTAGGTCTATCTGTATTTGATTTTGATTTTATCACCTCTGGTTCACTCTTTTTGACAGATTTTGCTTTAGAGGACTCTTTTGATTTACATTCTGACCCTGATTCAGATTTCTCAGAAACATCTCTTGTGGATCCTTCACTGTCATTGGTTTGACAAGTGGAGTATTCACTTGATCTGTCATCAGAGTTGTCTGTCTCAGGATATATAGGACCCTTTTTACCATATACAAATAGAGAATCATCAAGGTCTTCCTTTTGTAAAGGAGTGTAATCTCCACTTAATGGAGGTGGTACCCTTTTAAAATCATCAGACTTAATGAACCTATTGTAAACAGGTTTATCAACATAATCCTCTTTTGTACATGTGAAAGCTGATCTATCCATTTCTTCTTCATAACTTAACACTTCATCATTTGACTTAATTTCAAAGCCTAAGCCAATTTTAGTTGTGGAACTCATTTGACAAGCTATGATTTGATCCTGACACTTAGCAGAGTGTTGCCATTTATCTATTTTCTTTTGCAATTCATCTCTTTCTTTGACAGCTTTCATGCCTATTCTTCTATATCTTTTAAGTTTCTCATCTTTTTCATATATTTCATTTGCTTGAAAAGTGAGTTTTTCATTCAAAGAGGCATGTTGTTTTTGTAAGGTGACAATTTGTGCTTCTAACTTTTTAACTGCATTAGTATAAGCTAGAATTTTTGCTTCCTGGTCACCTATTTCTCTCAATTGTTCATCACACACAGATTTGAGATGATTATATGAATCAATGCATATTTTTGAACATAAGTGTTAGACCCGTTTCCCAGGTGTTGGGACCCCACCCTAGATGAAAGTGGACCAAGGTCTTTTGTGATGGGCTAGTCAATGAATGTAAGGTTTAGTCAAACCCGATAGTCAATATATGACTAAAGGGGTTATGTTAAATATGATGTATAAACTAGAAGGGCCTAAGTTGTCAAGTGTTAATTATGTGTTATAAGTTAGTTGTGGCTAAAATAGGATAAAAGAGACTTGAGGGACCATTCTTGCCAAAAGCCCAAAGATCCACCTAACTAGTATTAACTAGCTTATTCTAGAGATTTCATGAATTATTGAGGGAGAAGTGAGAGGCCGGTTTTTAGAGAGAAGGAAAAAGAGAGGGAAAAACTAGTTATTGATCAAGGATGAAGAAGATGAAGATCTTATGTCCATGGCCTTCCTTAGTTAAGATCTTATGCAAGTAAGTAATCTATTATCTTGTTTTAGTGAAGTTGTAGATGAGTAGGAAAGTGGGATATCATCATATGATCTAGGTGTGATCATATGATGATTTGGTAAGAAAGATGGTTTTGTTTAATGGGTTTTGTTAACCCTTGTTTATGTATTTGATTATTATGTTATTAGGTCTTGATTAGTTATGAAGGATGATGATGATGATGGAAGATTGTATTGTTGATGATGTTCTTGATGTTGTTTAGCTTGGACTAAGGTAAGTAAAATGATGATGGCATGTATTATATGGATGTCTAACATGTATGTGTTATGTATGTTTGTGATTAGTGATAAGAGGTTGGATATATGCTTATATGCTAGGATGAATAGGATCTAAGTGGTGAATTTGGTTGTGATGGTAAGTTGATGTTAGGTGATTATGCAAAAATTAGAGAGTGGAGTAGCTAAGTAAGTGTTTGGAGATATGTGATGATTATGTGTTTGATGAAATATGATGTTATGTGATTATCGTTTTACTTACTAAGCGTAAGCTTATTCTTTTAGTTGTCAACGTTTTGTAGGTTAATGGCGATGAGGATAACTTGGCTTGGATTATAGCATAGGGATTTGGAAGCGGATTTGGGAGATAATAAGCATAGGAGCTAGGTAGAATACCGAGCTCGAGTCAATGTTGTACCCCCGAGAGTCTCTTTTATGAGTCCTATAATGTGTGTCAAAGTCGTGTAATGGTTTGGTGGTCTAACGATGTGTCAAGTGTGTTTCAAGTGTTTTTAGTAAATGTTTAAGGGGCGTTTGGATTTAAGTGTGTTTGTACCCATTTTGGGTTGTAATCGGGTCAAGTATTGTTGGAACGTGCTTGTTATGTTAAATAAATGAAGTTGGTCAAGTTTGGTGTAAAACGGAAGTGGTATAAGTAGTTTGATGTCATGAAATGGGTCAAAATGGGTTTTTAGTGGTGAAAACTGCAGATTTGTTCTTGATGGCCTTCTTGACGGCGTCCCCTTTTAATCGTCCAAAAATCTTCTGGCCCGTCAAGGTTTGACGGCGTCACCAATTTCTTGACGGCGTCACAGTTTGTTGGGCAGTTTTCGAAAAATCATATCTTTTAATCCGTAAGTCGAAATGGGTCGTATGACCTATCGTTTTGAAGCTCTTTGAGTCTACTTTCATTTAAAAATAGTCTCAAGGTCTGAAAGTTTATAGATTTTTGTCAGTGGTTAAAAGAGTAAGCAGATGTCTGTTTTAATTCAAGTTTTTCCGCGTAAAAGTCAAAGTTTTTAGTATAAGCGGGCACGGGGTGTTACAACTTGGTATCAAAGCCTCGGTTTAAGTGAATTAGGTTTCCTTTAGGTTGCCTAGACTTAAACCACTCGTAGACGCGTTAAGTTAAGTTTGAGATAGGCGGGCTAATAGTTTGTGAGTTATAGGATGTGGATGTAGAGTTTGAAACGAATGATGTGATTGTTATATGGGTAGTATGATGGGGACTTAGGGATGTGTCTTGTGTGATTTATGTTGTGGGAGACTTGACGTGTGAGTGATAGGATTACCGTGCACCTCGGGCTGTCTCGGTAATGATTATATGATTATGTAATTGTGTGCTTTGGTAGTTAGCGATGGCGAATAGGTGTAGTAAGTTGTGTGGTGGTTGTAAGAAATGTGACTAATAATGAAAGTGCATAACTTGTGTGATAGGGATGATCAAGGCATGGTCTTATGAGTAGTTATACTTAGTGTGATGATCATTAATGAGGTATTAGAGAGGGGTTAGTGGAGAGTCAAGATATTAGGAGCATGATTATGAACGTGTGGTAATTTGAATGTGTGTTATAACATAGTGTGGTGAATAAATGACATAAACGTATACATAATAAGTCCGTGATGAATTTAGTAAAGATTCAAAATGAGAAAAAGGCATAGGAGTTGAGTAAATAGTGAAATAAAACGAAACTTCCTAAGTAATAATAGCTAAAATGAGATGAATATGTGTGAAGCTAAGGTGTTGTCATGAAATAATTATATTACAGCTAAGGCGATTAACTGTAATCATTAATAAATAATGAGCGTGTTATAATTGACGATCTATGTAAGATCTACATGTAAAGGAAGCGAGTGAGACTAAAAGAAGAGAGATAAGATATGGAAATAAAAATGTGATGGATTAAAAACGTAAGAAAGAATGAGAGGAGTATGTGTGAGAACAAAGAAGTTGTCTTGAAATTATCATATTACGGCGCTGTATTCACTATAATGAATGCATGAGTTACAGTTGGTAAAATGTGAGAAGTCTAGATGTAAATCAGTCGAGTGGACTAAAATGTGAAGTAAGAATGTGAAAATGATTAACGAAGGCTAAGAATGCAAGAGGTAAAGTAAAGATGTGAAAATAACTAAGGCGGGTTAAAACTGTAAGGAGTGTGTATGAGATAAAGGCGTTGTTCTAAAATTATCATATTACTACTAAGGCGATTAGCGGTAATTACTATAATAAACGAATGTAATAATGTGTGTTTGTGGTGCTTATGGCTTGGATCCGATGTTAAAATGTGAAAGTGGTAAAGTGATGAATGTAATGATCCTTCGGGATGAATGTTAAATGTGGTATCCATCGGGATGACCAAGTAAAGGAATGTTAAGGAATCCTTCAGGATGAATGTTAAAGATCTTTCGGGATAAAAATGCATTGCCTTCACAGGCAATGATTGCCTACATCCTTGGCATGTGTGAAAGTCCTTTCGGGGAAAATGTTAAAGTAAAGCGGATCCAAGCTAAAAAATAGAAGAATTTAAATATCAAATGAAATATAAAAAGAAAATGATGAAATAATAAAAGTTAAAAATTGGAAATAGGAGTAGTGGTATTATGTCGGGAGTACATAACCACTAGTTTATATTTCTTGATTTACATCGATTGGGACGCCACTCCATGTAAATGAGGAATTATAAACGAGTGGGCTATGTGTTGCCGACACGGCACGAGTAGGGTTAGAGAAGTAGAAAGCGAGAGTTTAGAATTCGTAGAAATTTTAAGGACTAAGATAGGAGGATTAGAGTTGGACCATGGCTTTAGTTGAGACTTAGAAGGACCTTGATGGGATAGAGAAATTGTAATGATGATAGGATGGGCCTTGCAGTGTGGTGCAAAAGATGAGGAATGAAGATAAAAGAATGTGAACGTATTAGCCGGGTGTAATCATGTAAAGTCAAATAAGTATGAGTTTCTTAAGTAGCGAGTAGTTAAGAATTAGGGTAGAGGATAAAGCGAGTAAAGTGATGATGTGCGGTAATAGGGCGGATTAGAATGATGATTAGCAATAATAAGTAAGTCTTGTATTATGTAAAATCTAAGCGAGAGTTGTGTGGTATAAAAGTAAGCGGGGATAATGTGGATTAGGGCATGTGATGCGTTATAGTATGCACAGAGTTGTGAGGTTACTTAAGTCGTTGAACTAAGTAAACTAGGGATTAAGGTGTTAGGAATGAGATGAGTTATGTGATTAAGTGTAGGCTAGAAAAGAATAACAGATTTCGGGGATGAAATCCGAATAAGGGGGTAGAATTGTTAGACCCGTTTCCCAGGTGTTGGGACCCCACCCTAGATGAAAGTGGACCAAGGTCTTTTGTGATGGGCTAGTCAATGAATGTAAGGTTTAGTCAAACCCGATAGTCAATATATGACTAAAGGGGTTATGTTAAATATGATGTATAAACTAGAAGGGCCTAAGTTGTTAAGTGTTAATTATGTGTTATAAGTTAGTTGTGGCTAAAATAGGATAAAAGAGACTTGAGGGACCATTCTTGCCAAAAGCCCAAAGATCCACCTAACTAGTATTAACTAGCTTATTCTAGAGATTTCATGAATTATTGAGGGAGAAGTGAGAGGCCGGTTTTTAGAGAGAAGGAAAAAGAGAGGGAAAAACTAGTTATTGATCAAGGATGAAGAAGATGAAGATCTTATGTCCATGGCCTTCCTTAGTTAAGATCTTATGCAAGTAAGTAATCTATTATCTTGTTTTAGTGAAGTTATAGATGAGTAGGAAAGTGGGATATCATCATATGATCTAGGTGTGATCATATGATGATTTGGTAAGAAAGATGGTTTTGTTTAATGGGTTTTGTTAACCCTTGTTTATGTATTTGATTATTATGTTATTAGGTCTTGATTAGTTATGAAGGATGATGATGATGATGGAAGATTGTATTGTTGATGATGTTCTTGATGTTGTTTAGCTTGGACTAAGGTAAGTAAAATGATGATGGCATGTATTATATGGATGTCTAACATGTATGTGTTATGTATGTTTGTGATTAGTGATAAGAGGTTGGATATATGCTTATATGCTAGGATGAATAGGATCTAAGTGGTGAATTTGGTTGTGATGGTAAGTTGATGTTAGGTGATTATGCAAAAATTAGAGAGTGGAGTAGCTAAGTAAGTGTTTGGAGATATGTGATGATTATGTGTTTGATGAAATATGATGTTATGTGATTATCGTTTTACTTACTAAGCGTAAGCTTATTCTTTTAGTTGTCAACGTTTTGTAGGTTAATGGCGATGAGGATAACTTGGCTTGGATTATAGCATAGGGATTTGGAAGCGGATTTGGGAGATAATAAGCATAGGAGCTAGGTAGAATACCGAGCTCGAGTCAATGTTGTACCCCCGAGAGTCTCTTTTATGAGTCCTATAATGTGTGTCAAAGTCGTGTAATGGTTTGGTGGTCTAACGATGTGTCAAGTGTGTTTCAAGTGTTTTTAGTAAATGTTTAAGGGGCGTTTGGATTTAAGTGTGTTTGTACCCATTTTGGGTTGTAATCGGGTCAAGTATTGTTGGAACGTGCTTGTTATGTTAAATAAATGAAGTTGGTCAAGTTTGGTGTAAAACGGAAGTGGTATAAGTAGTTTGATGTCATGAAATGGGTCAAAATGGGTTTTTAGTGGTGAAAACTGCAGATTTGTTCTTGATGGCCTTCTTGACGGCGTCCCCTTTTAATCGTCCAAAAATCTTCTGGCCCGTCAAGGTTTGACGGCGTCACCAATTTCTTGACGGCGTCACAGTTTGTTGGGCAGTTTTCGAAAAATCATATCTTTTAATCCGTAAGTCGAAATGGGTCGTATGACCTATCGTTTTGAAGCTATTTGAGTCTACTTTCATTTAAAAATAGTCTCAAGGTCTGAAAGTTTATAGATTTTTGTCAGTGGTTAAAAGAGTAAGCAGATGTCTGTTTTAATTCAAGTTTTTCCGCGTAAAAGTCAAAGTTTTTAGTATAAGCGGGCACGGGGTGTTACAATAAGGATACCTCATCATTAGTACCAATGGCCATAAGTGCATGATTCTTTACGTCCTCCTCTGGTAAGTGCTCAGTCCAGCTCACATCTCCAGCTTCCAATGTCAACATGCTCATCTGGCTCCTCTCTGACCTGTCATTCTTTGAGTAATTATTGCTTCTCTTCCTCTCTTCATCAGCAGACTTCTTCTCCTTGCAGTCTCTAGCAAAATGCCCATGTTTATGACAATTATAGCACTCAACAGTCCTTGTAGTGTACCCCACTTTAGACTTGTTATCAAAACGAATAGGCCTTCCATGCTGTTTTTGGAACCTCTTAACCCGCAGAGCAATCATGGTAATTTGCCATTTAATATCCATCTCTTCTACTTCAGCATCATTGATCTGTTCCAAATCTTCACTGATAAATTCATCATCTTCTTCTTGATAAGAAAAGAATGAATGAAGAATTTCATCAGCAACGCCTTCAGAAGCAGCTCTTTCCCTTGTGCTGCTAGTAGGAGTCTCATAACTACCAGAATTAATCTTGCCAGACTTAACTCTAATAGTGATGCTTTTTCCTTGAGAGACAAAGGCAACATTTGAGGAACTGGAAGAAGCTTTAGAATATCCCTTGATTTCCTGTTCAAAAACCCTAAGGTTATTGTACAGGTCATCAGTTGTCATGCTGTCTACTTTATCCGTTACCCTCATAGTCATAGAAACACTTGGCATTCTGATGGGAGTGCTCTGAGGAGTTTAAGGTTGGCATCTTCCTCTGATACTGGAGCACCAAGAGATTCCAATTGTGCCAGAAGAAGTTGAAACCTATCATAGCCCTTTTCGAGTCCTTCTATACTAGATATGCTGAAAGTCTCAAATTGTTGCCTGAGAACAGACTTCTGCATTCTCTTTGAGTTTGCATTCCCACCAAAACGCTTCTTGATTGCTTGCCAAATTTCTTTGGCATTGGTCATGTTATGAAACGTTCTCAAGTGCTCTTTGGGAAGAGCCTTCATCAGCACAGTTCTTGCCTTTTTCTCCTTTTCAACAGCCCGTATCTCCTCTGCAGATACTGGTGGTAAAATTCTAACCGATCCATCTGCTCCAGCCGAGACCCTTTTCATTGAATTGCCTTTCTGAATAACCTTCCAGATTTCACTATCAGTATATTCCAAATAATGTTCCATCTCCATCGCCCATATATCGTACTCATCTCTTTTCAGGATTGGAAGTTTTATATTGGATATGGTTGTGGTTGAGGGAATGATTGGTGTTTTGGTGTTACTGGTTTCAGGTTTCTCTTCATCATGAATGGATTTTTCATCATCACTGCCATGCATGGAGAATTCATCATTCTTGGGAGGGGTTTGATCAGGAGGGATTTCGGTTCCAGTCATGTTGTAGGATGATTTTAGTGATTTAGGGTTTGTGATTCTTCAACCTCAGAGTCTCTTTTCAGGCTCTGATACCACTTGTTGGTCCACACGAATATGGATCTCTAAGTAGCCTTTAACAACTTAGTAGACGACTTGAATAAATCAAATCAATCTAAGCAGAGACTCTAACACTTTGTTTATGCTAATGCGGAATCTTAACACAAACAATGAAGAATATAACTAACTTTTATTACTAATCGTTTACTGAATTACAATCTTCGTCGTCATCTCTAAACTATGAATTAGGGTTCCTTTTATACACTAAGGAAACCCTAGATACAAAACTTGCATAAGGATTTACGTATCTTCTCTAAAGATAACTTCAAATCCTTTCCTAACTTATCTCTAAAATACACAACCGGACTTAATTTAATAAGTCAACCGGACTTAACTATATTATACTCTAACAGACTTAATATTACAAAATACACTAACAGACTTAATCGTGTACGCCACCAGACTTAAATCTGTTTTCCCATTAAGTCTTCTCTTGATAATTCCCAACACGTACCCAATAGAAAGAAGAACACAGCCAGTGGGAAACATTGGTGGTGGCAGTAGCATCGGAAGAAGCATGAGCTCTGTAGGAGGATTGTGAATCCCAGGCCTTCTCGATTAAAGATTAATGGTAATTTATTGAAGATTTGAACACCTGTGACTCATAGTTCTTTTTTAATTGAAATCAACATTTTGTGTTTAGCAGAATGTGTGGAAATGGAAAATAGCAAGAAACTTGAAGATAAAAAGCGTTTAACTGATAGAAGAGGGGATGTTGAAGCAACCATTGAAGTGAAAAATAAATAAATCTTAATTTCATATTTGCTGTTGTGATCAGTATCTTTCTATATATGATTTTGAGTTCTCGGTTTGGGAGCGTCTTGAAGAAGAAAATCAAAATTTCTTCAAGGCCTATTATCTGAGGTTAGAAATGTGCAGGCAAATAAAAAGGTTCAATCATTTGCTTGGAAAACAAGCTGCAGTAATGGATCAGTTGAAGCATGGAGATGAAGTGGCTATGTCCAATGGAACTCATATGCAACAAAGTAAGTTGGTTTTCGCTTTAACATCTTCCTGAAAAGTGCTTAGCTATATTTACTTATTATTTATGCTTTCGGTGCATCAGGTGCAGTATCATGTTCCAACATTTAACGCTGGACCATCTAAACACTCAGGGATGCAATATACTTGTAATACATCAGGTGCAGTATAATGTTCCACCATTTAACGCTGGACCATCTAAACACTCAGGGATGCAATATACTTATAATACATCTGCTTTTGATCATTCGTCCAATACGTTATTAGATCAAAATGAAAATCAAGTCACTTCTGCACCTGATTCTCATATACCACAAAGTAAACTACTTTTCAGTTTGATCTAATCCTGAAAAATGGTTTGCTATGTTACACTTATTATGAAATTGTTCTATATTCCTGCAGCAAACCAGTTAGTGAAATGATGCCATTCTGGTAAGTAGCCTTGAATCTTTAAGAAACAGTTTGTTGATCTTTTTAATAAAAACTATTAAGTTTTTTGCTCTTTGTTTTATGAATAGTATCTTCACCCCCTACTACAGTTAGACTGCACTTTATAGCACCCACGACTCGCGGAAATAAAATGAGGATGGGATATCTACCATTTGGTTGTTGCGGATACTGTATTAACTTTTATTTTCTCATATCGGATAAACATTCAATTCTTTTCGTTGTTAATGTATTCAATAAATAATTGTGTATGTTTAAAATTGATTTACCTATTGCAAGTAAGAAACTTAAGGTTCGCAACAAGGTGGTCGAGACGTGGCCGCCAAAATCCTCAAAGTGAGTACAATTTTCCGCAATTGCTATGCGTAACATACATATATCAGTTTAAATTATTTTTCGTTTGTGGATTCATTGTCTACTTACTAATAAATCTCCGAGCAATACTAAAAAGAACTTAGCAGTACTAATATATGGGTAACAATACAAAGTCCTTAGAGCAGTACTAAGTACCTTATTGAAAGCAGTACTAACCAAATGTAGCAAGCAACAGTATGAACGATAGCAACAGTACTAACTCGAACCATAGCAGTATTAATTTGTAAAAAGACAGTAACCTCAGACCTGAATGGAACAATCTATCTAAAATGATGCAAAATCCTAGAAGCTTTTGACTGAGCTGTGTTCGGAGGTAGAATAGCATCAAGTACATAAGAAAGGTGATCATATGTGTGGTCGCATTACCTTGGTGAAGTTAATGGGGATAGGGAGGTGCAACGAGCTATGTTGGAACTACTTAATCAATTTTGTTTATCTTTTAATAATGGAACTTGAGGACGAAAAGCGATCTGTGTATAAGCATATCAAATTTTGTTCATCTTTTAATAATTGCATGTTATCTCTATTCATATGAATTCAAGCCAATGCATCCTTTTCCTTTTGATAAAATGCTCATTTTTTTTTTTCTATATCATTTTTTTAATCCATCTACATGTTCAAGAAACTATTAGTGTTGGTTTTGATTAAACTTGCTCTTTAGAGTATATTCTAGCTGAGCTCTTAACTTAACTGTAGGTAAAAAAAAAACTACAGATACTAAGTTAGTTCTAAATGAAGTCATCAAATGAGTTATTATCTTCTGATTTAATATGTAAATATTTACTTTGTCAAGCTTTTTAGAGTTTTGAGCAGGCAAGGAATCTGTTTGTTTTGATCTTCAATGTTCTGAAAGAGGTTACTGCCTTATGTGTATATTTGTGAATTTATATACCAATAAAGAGAAATATGAAAGGGTATTGGTTCATGTAGTTGGATCTTGGCTAAACAACATGTATCTTCCACGGAATTTAAAAGTTCATATGAGTGTTACATGTATGCACTTCCCTTACATAAGTTTGTGCCATTATTGATGAACTATGCACTCTTACCCATGTTAAGTAATGATTTGTTGGTCTGTACTTAGCTTATGTTGTTTAACATTTTAGAATTGTTGCGTAAACATTTTAGAATTGTTATACACATTTTTTAAACTGCTTATTGAGTTTTTAGATAAAAAGGTCTACTTCGTTAATTGTGGTTATTTTAAAAGATAATAGTGAATACGTTGTTAGAGGGTGTTTCATACTAAATAGTACATAAATAACAATAATATAACCATATTTACGTAAATTACAAGTCATGCCCGCCCATCGGGCGGGCTTTGACACTAGTGTATATATATATATATATATATATATATATATATATATATATATGTTAGTGTAAGTTACTTATTGCATGATCTTAGCCTAACTAATATGATGCATCACTTAGAGAGACATAATCATGAATAATATGCACATATCAAACAAACAACCACACTGAAGCAACCACACTCATCTTTACTGAATTCCACACTTAGCAAAAAAATTCACTAAGTCTGCCAATACAGTGTTACTCGAAGAAATATAGTTACTCGAAGAAATTGTTGCTAACTCGAAGGATTTGAAATGGATTTGAAATATTTTAGACCTTACTCGGAGACTACCATGTTTTTGTCCTTACTCGAAGTCTTTGAGTATTCTCCTAACTCGGAGAAAACCCACTTACTCGAAGAAATTTATTAATCATTCGTTACTCGGAGAAACTTATAACAGGTTCCTTATTCGGAGAGTTACTAACTTGAAGAATCTGATATATCTACAACTTACTCGGAGAAAAAAGAGTTAACTCGGAAAATGTAAATAAAAAACCTTAGTTGAAGAATTTGTTCATTACTTGGAGAAATAAAGAACAGATACTTACTCGAAGGATTTTTTATAAAATTTTCTAAGTTAGAAACTCTTTACTCGGAGACTAAGTCGAAGGATTAAATCCTTGCTCGGAGACATTCATAACAACTCAAATCCTCAGTTAGACATTTAGAGGCAACAATTAAGCATTAAATATCTTCCTAGTCATGTTTTGATCAAATAAGAACACCCAGAAATCAACATAACACAACACATTGTTTACCACAGATGATTCAACCTTAAGCAATCTTTCGACTAAGACAATCTGTTCGATTCAGGTTATGAAACTCAAGTCGCATAGTCTAGGACCAAATACAAGCATATCCCACCATTCACAACACTTAAACAATTAACCATTCATCACCAGCCAAAAAACTCGATCATATAAACCCTAGTTTATTCGACACGCATCAATTAATGTTATTCATCTCAATTATACGATTGTAATACACTCAAAATCATGTTGTTATTCTTTTGCCCTAACTTAATTAGATTAAAAGACAACAATCAAGAAATGCCCAAATCACATTCTTAAACCCTAATTTGATGAACACACAATTCGACCACAGAAAAGTTTTTAGAATTCAATCGAGTGACTAGACTACAAAAATGAACACTTATAACCCTTACAATCGATTTTTTTTTTTTTTTTTTTTTTTTTTTTTTTGAAGAAAATCAAAAATCTTGATGTTGAGAGATTTTGGCAGGTTTTTGCAAGAGAAAAAAAATCTGAGTACTGTGAATGTTTTAAAATTGTTTTTCGGCTTATATATTCATAAGTTCTAGACTTTGACAATTTCAGTCCCTAAACCCTTTGATCAATTCACACAAGGTCCTAAAGAGATATACTTTTGACAACTTGACAAATCCAGCCCTTGAGGTTTATAATGGTTAAAAACTTTTATCCAATTTGATGAAAACTTGAATTATTTTCATTTCTCCCCCTTGAACTAAAACATACTTTTGAAATTTTGACAAACTTGTAGTTCAAGGGATCATAGAAATATGATTTGATGAAAATGTTGAAGAAAAATGAAGATTTTGATAAGAAATGTGCAAAAGACAGAAAAATTCTCCCCCTCAAAATATGTTCGTGATTAAAATTGATTAATTTTGAAATGAAGAGAACATATTTTGATTCGTTTTGAATTTTGCACATTTAAAAGAGATGAAAAATTGTTTTTCTTTTTCTTTTCTTTTTTTTTTTTTTTTTTGAATTAATGAAAATTTTGAAACTCTTTTTGTGTTTTCGAGAAAAATATTTACAAAGATAGTTTTGATGTTTTTTTGGGTAAAGGGGAGTAATCCTGCACCCTGGTAAGTATATTAAACCGAAAAAATTAAGTATAAATGGAATATGGCTGAAGTACCATATTAACCTCAAGCTAAAATGCTTGATAAACACCTAAAACTAGTGCTTATGACATGCCATAAGCACTTACAACTTTAGAAACATAAAATGTATCTATAAAATGAACTGGAGATCAGCTAGCCAGTAGGAAATGTGCGAGATGAACTTGCCCCTGTATAAGAATCAAATAAATTGGCCGATTCATCAAACACATTTTCAACATGTTCTTCACTATCTTCATCATCCATCGCCAATGCAGCATACGGATTAGATGTAGTAACCTTAGCTTCCTTAGATGCATTACCAGTAGACTTCAACTGAGATGACGATGTAGATGCATTACCCATAGTAGAAGCTCCCTTCTTAGGTTTACTAGTATCTGCCTTAGGGACAAATTTGAACTGTTTAACTGAAGTACCAACAGATTGATTCGTATTAGAAGACTTGGCTTTACTCTTCTTCTTTTTCATACCCACATTTTGGAACCCATCAGTATCCAACTCCACAGAAGGATTAAGATAGTTTTGATGTTTGACTCTCTTTAATTGTTTGTTAGAAAGTTTTTCAAATCCTTAGGAGTCAAACATCGCATACCGATCTGGTGAACTAATTCCACAAATCTTGCATGGGGCAAGGCTTTGGTGAATAAGTCTTCCAGTTGGTATTCTGTACTCACAAAGTAAAGTTCAATTGTACCCTGTTCCACGTGCTATTTGATGAAATTGTAACGAAGAGCAATATGCTTGGACTTTGAATGCTGAACAGTGTTGCACGAGATAGCAATGGCGCTCTTGGAGTCGCAATACATCGAAATCTTGTTGAAGACGTATCCGTAGTCCATCAGCTTTGACCTCATCCAGATGACTTGAGCACAGCATGCTGACATAGCTACGTATTCTGATTTACTTGATGACAGTGATGTACAATCCTGCTTTTTTGACTGCCAAGAGACAAGCTTGTCACCTAAGAATTGCACTCCCCCAGATTTACTTTTCCTTGTGTCTAAGCATCATGTATGATCAGCGTCTGAAAAAGCAATTAGTTCAAAACCAGAATCCTTCGGATACCAGATCCCCAAATGAATGGTTCCCTTTATGTATCGAAGGATTCTCTTAACCTTAGAGAGGTGTCTTTCAGTAGGTCTCGACTGATAGCGGGAGCAAAGATGTGTGGCAAATACTATATCAGGTCTACTGGCTGTTAGATACATGAGTGACCCAATCATACTACGGTATTTGTAGGGTTAATTGGTATCCCATGTAAATCAGCATCTAGCTTAGGGGATGATGCAGACATTGGTGTATTATATGTGTCACAACTTGTCATGCCATGCTTTTTCAAAATTTCTTGAGTATATTTGGACTGGTTTAAGAAAATACCGCGGGGTGATTGATGAACTTGCAGTCCTAAAAAGAACGTAAGTTCACCCATCATGGACATCTCAAAGTTTTGTTTCATTAATTTAGCAAAAGCATTTGAGTATTTTTTATGGGTTGAACCAAAAATGATGTCATCCACATAAATTTGGACTATTAAGATGTCCTCCCCGTGTTTTAGTATAAACAAAGTAGGATCAACTGATCCTTTGGTGAAATGATTAGCAATTAGAAATGCAGATAGCTTATCGTACCATGCCCTCGGGGGTTGCTTAAGGCCATAG
Organism: Artemisia tridentata subsp. tridentata; assembly: GCA_021014915.2. Taxonomy (NCBI): domain Eukaryota; kingdom Viridiplantae; phylum Streptophyta; class Magnoliopsida; order Asterales; family Asteraceae; genus Artemisia; species Artemisia tridentata. Next base: position 287,188,273 of record CP139502.1, read on the forward strand.
AGGGCTTTCTTGAGCCGATACACGTGATTCGGATTTTCTGGGTCGACGAAGCCCTCTGGTTGTGTGACGTACACCTCTTCACGGAGTTGTCCATTTAAGAATGTAGTCTTCACGTCCATTTGGTAAACAGTGATGTTCTTGTGGGCAGCGTACGCCAGAAACATTCGAACGGCCTCAAGTCTTGCCACTGGTGCATAAGATTCCTCGAAGTCGATACCTTTTTCTTGATTGAAACCTTTAAAAACTGATTATGTACCCTCCGAACGGGTCGAAGGACTCCACTTCGAGCCTGTGTGAAGCCCTCTCTTTGGATGCCCTGGTTAATCTCATAAAACGTTTCATTGGCGTAAAACCATTCATCTATGAAGTGGTTACCAGTTGGGAAGCCGCCAATCGAAGCCTTAATCCCTTCGGGGTATCTCCTACGAAGGAACTACAACGGAGAGCTACCTTGACCTGGTCACACCCACGTTCCTCCTTCCCTTAGGCTTTCCCGCTAAGGAGGAGATCGTGGGCCACAAAGCCCTAGCGGTTACCACATTTCATGGGACGCCCCCATGATCTCCGAATCAAGTGCAACCGCCCTCTAAGGCCTATTTCTCCCCTATAAATAGCTTAGACGGGCCATAACCATGGTAATGCCAACTTAATTCTCTCAACTCACTACAAACTTACCATATCGTATACTTACTCGCACGCCGGAGGTGGTTCGCAGGGTCCAACCCCTGCGTAATCACTTAACGTAGTATTTTAGTATTTCTTATTTGAGGTTAAAGACAAGCTTGGCGCAACCTCAACACCCCATAAATCCTTTGATCATCATCGAAGGCCTGGTAGTTCAATTTATTGTACAATCAGTGGCGCCATCCGTGGGACCGCTACAATTGGTCTCGTTATTTCCAAGCTTATAACCAACCAACTACTTTCACTATATATCCGGCATGGATCAAGGGAGAGAAGATACTCCCCCACCGGGTTTCTCGACCTTAGCACCAATACCAATCAACGACTCTAACAACCTTCCCCCAATAACCGCTTCCACGTTCACTACACGTTCTCACCCAGAAGTAACACCCAACCATCATGCTTCGACATCAGCCAATCCGGAGCCTATTATTAGCCCAGCCTTTGTCGAAGCCAACCATGAAGCGTTGGAATCTCTCTTAAGGGCTCGCAAAAGGCAAGTTAGGAGTGCTGAGATGCGAAGGGAATTGGAATACTCAAGTGACGAGTATGATGAAGAGATGGAAATGGAGCCTAGGCCTCCGACCCAGGGAGCAACACTCTCGGCCGTAAGGATTGGGTCACCAGTTGGTCGATGGCTAAGCCGAAGGCCCGTTGGGTTCGAAGGAGTCCCGGAGAGGGCTCCGACTAGAAGAGAAGGGGTGGTTACCAAAGGCTCCAATGGGAGGAGTCAGCGAAGGGAAGAAATGGGGGTGAATCTACCTCCGTTGTTAGCAGCTCATCTTGGAAGGACTGAAGCAGGGGTTCTATTGCAGCCTTCTCACGCATCAGGCGTAGAAGGCAATCCGCCTACAATTAATATAGGAGGAAATCTTCCTCCCAATGGTATGTACCCCTCGTTCCAAACTCAGTCTTATCCTCAAGGTTTATATCCTCCAGTAAGTGGGCAGCCTAATAACCCAAGTCTCCCTCAACCTTATGGGAGCATACCCTTCGGGCATCCTATGGCGTACCCTCCGTATGCCATGGGAAATGGTTATCCGTTCGCCATGAACACACCTTATCAGTCCTACCCAAGTCAAACTCCTATGGGGGATGCCCCCAAACAACAATTCATATAATATTGTACCCATGTATTCACCACCTTATAATTGTCTATACTCCGACCCTATGGGTTCAGCTACACCCTTCGTTAGGTGGATATAAGACTACCCATTACCTGATGGGTTGAAAATGCCTTCGCATATTGGGACCTATGATGGGAAGGGGGTTCCGGACAATTTCCTACATTTGTTCGAAGGGGCTATTAAGATGCAAAAGTGGGTTTTGCCTGTGGCCTGTCACATGTTTACTTATACCCTGCGGGATTCTGCCCGTATTTGGTGGAATGGGCAAAAACCTGGCAGCATTGTCAATCTTGATGATCTCAAGGCTAAGTTCCGATCACACTTCAGTCAGCAAAAGAAGTTTACAAGGACCCATCTAACGGTTCACAACATTAAACAAAAAGAAAACGAAAGCACAAGGGCCTTCGTTACTAGGTACACCGATGAAACTTTACAGATCTTGGGTCTACATGAAGATCAGCGCATTTCGGGTTTCGTACATGGTCTTCGAAATCGGAGTTTGGTGGAATTCTTATCCACTGACCTTCCGACAACATACAAAGGGTTAATGGAAAAGACGTATACTTGGATTGAAGCAAAAGAGGTATCTACTAACGGTGCTCCGATCGACAGAGACAACAACAGCAAGTTCTCAAAGTATTCTGTGTGGGAAGGGTCAAAGAACAAGAACAAAAACAGAGATAGGTTTTCTCCGTACAAAGGTCCTAACCATGGTTTGCTGGGAAGCTTAACCAAGTCTCCGAAGGAAATACTTGCAACAGAGAGGGCTGCTAAGGCTTTCGAAGCACCTCCTCGTATGACAAGAAAGGGAAAAACAGGGATACCAGCAAGTATTGTCACTTTCATGAAGATTACGATCATGATACAAACAGTTGCAGAGAGCTAAAGAAACAGATAGAAGAAGCTGTAAAATCCGGGCAATTGGCACATTTGGTGAAGGGTATAAAGAAGGGAAAGGAAAAAATGTCTGACACTCAATTGGCTAAATATACTACTCTCGAAGCCCCAATACTTATGGTTCATTGGGGCAAAACAAGCTTAAAAAGAAAGGTAACGAAGCAGGAGGTAAACGAAGTAGGGGAGGTAACATTTCCTCCTATCACAGGTCAAGTCCCTTCGAATGACCCAGTGGTCATCAAAGTTCTAATCTTCAACCGAGAAGTAAACAGAGCCTACATGGACTGCGGAAGCTCCTGTGAAATCATAATCTGAGTAAAATACAGACTCCAATTTGTTTTTTAAAATTTGAAAAGAAGTTTGTGGTTACCGAAATCCTAGCTACTGTAGCCTAGGGTGTGGTAGTTGCATATTCAATAGCTGCATTTATTGAGCAAGTCTATTTATGCACTTATCCTTAATTCGTACGAATTTGTGACGAAAGGGATAAAGTGTAGCATGTTTTTGAGTCGAATGCAATATAAACTCGTACGTATATATCACTTTCGACTGGGGGGCTTGATGATGTACCCTCCGAACGGGTCGAAGGACTCCCCTTCGAGCCTGTGTGAAGCCTTCTCTTCGGAGGCCCAGGTTAATCTCCTAAAATGTTTCATCGGCGTAAAACCATTCTTCTATGAAGTGGTTACCAGTTGGGAAGCCGCCAATCGAATCCTTAAGCCCTTCGGGGTATCTCCTACGAAGGAACTACAACGGAGAGCTACCTTGACCTGGTCACACCCACGTTCCTCCTTCCCTTAGGCTTTCCCGCCAAGGAGCAGATCGTGGGCCACAAAGCCCTAGCGGTTATCACATTTCATGGGATGCCCCCATGATCTCCGAATCAAGTGCAACCGCCCTCTAAGGCCTATTTCTCCCCTATAAATAGCTTAGACGGGCCATAACCATGGTAATGCCAACTTAACTCTCTCAACTCACTACAAACTTACCATATCGCATACTTACTCGCACGCTGAAGGTGGTTCGCAGGGTCCAACCCCTGCGCAATCACTTAATGTAGTGTTTTAGTATTTCTTATTTTAGGTTAAAGACAAGCTTGGCACAACCTCAACACCCCATAAATCCTTTGATCATCATCGAAGGCCTTGTAGTGCAATTTATTATACAATCAGCAACCAACCGAGATTTGTTTCGAATAACCGTGCCATCAGCATCCAATTTGTTCTTCTAGATCCATTTCAGTCCGACAACGTATACTCCATCCGGTCTTTCTACCAGTTCCCAAACCTCAAGACGCTTGAATTGTTCAAGTTCTTCTTGCATTGACTCAATCCAATGGTCATAGGTTAAGGCTTCTTAATGGTTTTGGGTTCTGCTTGACAAACGGTGAGTGCATAGATGCAAGTTTCACCATCTGTGTGGAGTCTTTTATGTGTCATGACCGGGTTGTCTGGATTTCCAATCACGTTCACTAAAGGGTGATCCTTAGTCCACTTGTGGGTAGAAGGGTAGTGTTGAAAGTTGTTATGCATATTTGACGGATCCAAGTTGCTCGTTGAAGACTCTACAATATCTGAAATGGTGGGAGCCGGTGCAAATGGATTGAAGAAAGCGTTTTCGTCATAATGTGCGGGTGTGGGTACTTCAAAAGATAGGAGGGGATCTTCAGCTGCAGTTGCAGTATTAGAAGCTGTTTGTTCTACTGATGATGATGTTTCTGTTAGAGGTGCATCTTCAGCAACTGTTGTTGTTGTAGTTACTGTTGTATCAGGTGCTTGAATATTGACGGGTTGTGCAGCGGAACTGGTGGATACTTCAGAAGCATGACTAACGAGAGAATCATCAAATAGCGGAGCAAACAAATCTTCCAAGTCCTTGCGATTAAGAGAGAGTGGTGCAGCTGAATGATCAGGGAAGTTCAGACGGTTAGAATCGGGTCCTAAGCTGTTTTGCTCATAAGCCATTTCGGCGAGTTCATCAAAATGAGCGTGTATTGTCCAGATACGAAATCCTTTTGAGTTTTCACAGTATCCAACAAAAATCCCAATATCAGCTTTGGCTTTCAACTTTCCAAGGTCATCACAATCATTATTTGGGTAATAGAGGGCCCCAAATACATGAAAGTAATTTATGTTCGGTTTTCTTTTGTGAACAAGTTCATATGGGGTTTTGTTGTGCCTTTTGTTGATCATAAAACGGTTTTGGGTGTAGCAAGCGGTTGAAACAGCTTCAGCCCAGAGGTAATCAGGTAATTGAGCATTTATCAACATCGTCCTTGTGGCTTCCACTAACGTCCGGTTTCGTCTTTCGACTAATCCATTTTGTTCTGGGCTGCGTGCAATTGATGTTTAGTGTTCAATCCCTACTTTCTCAAAATACTCACGAAGAGTGTGGTTCTTAAATTCGGTTTCGTTGTTTGTTCTGACTTTTCTGACGATGTTGCGGATCTGAACCTGAATTTTAGTAAGAAAGGTGATGATCATAGAAGGAGCTTTGTTGGGAATTACAGATTTGATGATTACAAAACCACAAGCAAGAATGAAGAAAGAAGAAACAATAAGGGCCTAATATGTAATAGTTAGCTTTCTTAGTAAGCTAGGGTTTGTAACCTCCCTCTATTATATAAAGAGGGTAGGCGTCTAGGTTACAGGCATCCATTTCATAGATTGTCTCTCCAATGAGAGTCGATTGAAACACATAGAGCGTTCGTTAGTAGTAGTAGTTGTAGTAGTTTAATTTATGTTTAATAAAGAAAACCTTGGAGAAACTTTGATTGTGTTCTTATTATTATTTTGCAGCGTATGTAATCATTGTTTCTATAATCCTAGATGGGCTTGATTCTGGTTTTACAATTGGTATCAGAGCGGGTGGCTCTTGATATCTAGGGATTTGCAAGGTTTTTCGTTGTTGAAGAAGAGCAGTTTTGGAGCCGATTCGTTGAAAGACAAGACCAGATCTGGTGATTGTTTCTTTTTGAGGTAATCGTATTTGTTTAAGAGCATATCGTATTTTTTTTATTCGTGAGTATCCCACATGGTGTTCGATTTAATTAATACTGAGTGATTGATTGTGGGACTTTGGACCGATTCATTATACACACGTGGGGATTTGATTATTAAATTGCATCTCGTACTGATTCAATTCTTTTAATTGGTCGCTTGTGATTTTTGGTCAAAGTTATGGAATTGATCTACAATACTCACAATAATTTTAATTACTGATCGAGTGTGGGGCTGTGAGTGACTTGATAGGTTGTAAGGTTGGTGTACTATTGATTCTCTTACAAATAAATTTTGTCGCTTATGGTTTTATCAAATAAGTGAAGCCATTGAGTGGGTTTGTCAATTAGTATAGGGCTGGGTTATAATGACCCTCCTTGTAGGGAGGGTCTGTTGACTTTTGCAGCTGCTGCCGCTTGTACTGTCTGCTTTGTCGGATTGTACATTCTCTCAAAAATAGGCGGACCCCATGTGTAGGGGGTTCTTATAACACATCCCGTAGTATATTGAAGTGATATCTTCAGTGGGTCAGCGCAGCACATGGGTCAAGTGAAGACTTCGATTGAATTTGTTAGTATTTTATTTAATCCATATTGATGTGATGAATTTAATTGGTTGAAATTTTGAGTGATCTGCTGCTGCGTTTGAATTTGGTTATTTTATTCGGTTTATGGGACTCAATTGATGCGGAAGTGGACGTTCGCTTCTATCTGATTGGTTGATTGTTTACCTACGATTTGTCGCTTGCTGGTATTATTTGATTGATCGATTATTTTATTGGTGATCTCTTGATGGTCTCGTATGGTTTATTAATCAGTCAAGGACATACGTGGGTTTCTTATCTCTTGGTTATGTTTATTCTGTTGCTACCTCGTGATACTTCTGCTATGATTCTGCTGCTGCGTTTCTTGTTTCTACTGCTCGGATTCTGCTACTCTTAGTTTAAAAATAAATAAATAAATAAAAAATTATTATTATTGATTCTTGCTGGTCGTTGTTTCTGCTGGTATGGTTCCTGCTGGTAGTTGTTTGGTTTCTGCTGATCGGTTCCTGCTGGTGGATTCAGTTTGTGCTGGTTTCGATATATTTTATTTAATATTCTAGGTCCTCAGATGCCCTTGGATCTTGGACGATGTGATGCTTATGGCTTGGTTACTTTTATTGATTTGGTTTGGTGTTTACAAGGTGTTTAGTACATAACATAATGATGTCGTGGAAGGTCCGGGACCACACGCATTATTATAGGGTTTGATCTAGGATCAAATGGGCGGTTATGGATGATGAACGTCCGGGACGACAATCCATAACTGAGATGTAATAAACATGTCTTGTTTGCACTAAATTAGATAAAGACATTTTAATCGATTATGTAACAATTTCACCCTTTTTGTGAGATGCAAAGAGAGATTGAGGTAGATCGCCGGCTGAGGCAACAGTTACATGAGAGAGGAGGATGTTCTTGCACTTTCAAGCCGATTAAAGTCCGAGATTCATGAGATGGTTAGTATATTTTTAAGGGGAAGCTTATTGATCATATACTTATCATCTACATGCATCACTTGAGGGGAAGTGTTTACGAGATGCACAAGACCCCTATTTGGATGATTACAAAAAGGGGAAGAAGATTTATGATGTGCAGCTTATTATTTGTGATGACATGTTTTAGCATTGTTTCTTCATGCAGATTGTTTTATAATATCAAATAGGGGAAGATTGTTGGAAATTACAGATTTGATGATTACAAAACCACAAGCAAGAATGAAGAAAGAAGAAACAATAAGGACCTAATATGTAATAGTTAGCTTTCTTAGTAAGCTAGGGTTTGTAACCTCCCTCTATTATATAAAGAGGGTAGGCGTCTAGGTTACAGGCATCCATTTCATAGATTGTCTCTCCAATGAGATTCGATTGAAACGCATAGAGCGTTCGTTAGTAGTAGTAGTTTGTAGTAGTTTAATTTATGTTTAATAAAGAAAACCTTGGAGAAACTTTGATTGTGTTCTTATTATTATTTTGCTGCGTATGTAATCATTGTTTCTATAATCCTAGATGGGCTTGATTCTGGTTTTACAAGCTTGGTCTTTGGTGCGAAGAAAGTAGACCCAAGTCCATCTAGAGAAATCATCAACAATTACCAAGATGTATCGCTTCCCATTAATTGTCAGAAATCGCATCGGGCCACACAAATCCATATGTAGAAGTTGGAGAACATGATCCGTACTGTGCTCGGTTTTTGGAGGAAAATGAGCACGAGTACTCTTCCCTTGTTCACAAGTTGGACAAAGGTGATCTTTGGCGTACCGGAATCTTGTACGACCATCGACTAACTTTTGACGAGCGAGATCTGTCATTGTCTTGAAATTCAGATGAGACAAACGTTTATGGCATATCCATGCTTTTGTTGAGTGTGCCTTGGAGAGTAAGCAAATTGGAGAAGAAATGGTCATGTCTGATAAGGAAATGGTGTAAAGACTCGTTCCACGTTTTCCCGTCATAAGGTCGTTAGGTTTTCTCCCTAAATGAAACTTTCAAGTCACCATCACAAAACTGCCCTACAGAAAAAAGGTTATGTCCAAGGCCTTCAACGTAGTATACACGGCTTATTTCGATTTTTCCGTTGACATAGTCCCCATAGCCCATGATAGCGGCAAAGTGATCATTCCTGAATCTGAAAATTCCTATGAACTTTGCAACAAAGTTTACTAGAAGTTTTAAGTTGCCTGTCATTTGTCGGGAACATCCGCTATCAACAATCCAAAGGACAATTTGAATCACCTGCATCACAAGAAGATGACACAGATGGAGAGTTGGTAATGGTGGATCTCGTTGGGTTAGTAGCACAGTTTTTAAGCATCTTTGGTAACCAAGTAAAACTAGGTTTATGCTGTAGCCAACGCTGCCATGTCCAACTAGATTCTGCTTTCTTCCTAGTGAATGCACTTGGTGATTGAATTGTTTTAGGGGCAACTATGGTCTTGTCTACGGTAGGCTTAGAAACTACTTTTGGCAGTTTTCCTATGATTGACTTAGTAGCGGTAGTGGGCCTAGAAGAAATGCCATTAGTACATTTCTGTTTACGAGACAAAAGATTTTTTGCAACACATTTTTTATGATTACCAGACAAAATACTTGTACGACAAAACACACAATAAGCATCAACAATAACATCATTCAGAACAATCATAGCCTTAGCATTCGTTACATCACAATTAGAAGTACATGTTTTAAAGTTTGATTCTTCTCTAGACATAACATGCTTTTTATTCAGATTCCTAGTGTGAACTTCTACTTCTTCATCTTTAGGTGAGCCACTCTTAGGTTTCCAGAATCTAGTCTTCTTTTTGTTCTTTTTGGTCTTGGATCTGCTAACTTTAAGAGGGGTGCCTAGTCCTGTAGAAGTCAAAGCATGCACATTAGTGGTCTGTCAAGATGCTTTCTTAGGTGTCTCATCTACTTGATACATGCCTGGCGCAATCACATTCTTTTGTAAAAATTTCCCTTTTCAAGTACTTTGATTTTCTCTTTCAACACAATGATGATGTGTTTTTGTTGTTAAATTTTGGAGTCCAATTCCCGGTTTAAGTGAACAGTGTCATTCCTGTTTTGGCAAACTTCGTCAATGTCCTTTTCAAGAATTTAAATTTTAGAAGCATGACTGTTTTGAAAGGACAATGATTCTTTTTGGTTTTGGAATTTTAACTCAAAGTCAAGACTCTGAGTCTGACACCATTGCAACTTTTGATTTAGTTGGAAAATTTCTTTTGAAAATTTGTTTTCCACATCATCATTAACTTTTTGAAGTCTCTCATTTTCTTCTTTCAAATTATCAATCTCAAGTCTCAACATCTCAATATCAACAGAATGATCATCAACAAGCATTTCATTACACAACAGATAAATGGAATTCATGATCACAGATATTACATCAGAACATAGAACATTCTCCAAGAGTCGATCTGCTTCTTTTTGCAAAGCTTTGTTTTGACATTTTTGTTTAGAGATCTTGTTTTCTGTTGCTTCAAAAATGTTCATCATGGATGCAACCTCTGATTGAAGTTCCTGTTCCCAATGTATAGCACAAAGTCGCAGGTGTTGAACGTGTGGCAAAAATTGCTTTTGAAAAACTTCTCTCTTTTCTTTTTCATAGGGAGAAAGAAAAGTAGAGACTTTTATTTCTGAATTTCGTTCAATTGCGTCTTCCAAAAATTTTATGTCTTCCATAAATGTATTAAAATATCTAAGGACACGACATTGTTTTGTCAATGGTGCAATTAAGGGACAACTTCAGAAGTTTCATTCATTTCAATTAAAGACCATGTTTGTTCTGATTTATCTTTTTGTGGTACGAAAGTGGCGCTAATATGAGGTACTCTTGAGTAGTTATATGGTTTATAAAAGTGGGCATTACTCATTTTAGATCGACTCTGATCCTATTGTTCCATTTCCTCTTCACGATTATAAACAGCAACATGCATGAAAGAATCATCAAACAACTGTTCTGCACTATATAACTTCGGATTTTCCTTGAGTGCTTTATGTAAAAAACTTGGTTTGTCATCCCCAATATCAAAGCCATATCCTTGGGGATTTGGTTTTACAGTCAATTTCTGAATGGTTGTTACAGATTCACCAGTTTTATACACAACGTTTTTAAAATTCTTTAAGTTTGCATTCCAACGCAACAATTTCCTCAAGGTAGGAATCAACTCGTTTCCTTGAAATTTGTCGGTGTTCAGAAAAATTATCTTGACAAGTTGACAACTGTGTTTTTGTTTTTGAAAGTCCAGAGTGTAGAATGTCAACTTATTTTTGAAAATCAAATCTTTCTTGTTCCTTTTGAGAAATTAATTCATTTTTGGAAATGGTTAATTCACGTACTTGATGTTCTAAATCTTGTGCTTTAACATAATATTGTTGGAGTGCAGCCTCAAAGCTTTTTTCCCGTTTTTCTTTAGTTTCATAATTTGAAAGTTGAAGTTTGTAGCACTCAAGATCCTTAGTTAACAATGCAACTTTTGCTTTTAAATTTCTATTAATATCATTGCACTTATCAATTTGGGATTTATGTGCATCTAACTGTGTTTGGGTGGTCAAAAGCAAGGTCATGAGCTCTTGATCTGGACCAAGCAAAAGATCATCTTGTTTAAGTTGATCATGATTATCATCATCAAGAGGATCATCAAATGAAACAACGGGGTTAATTTGATCATTATCAAATGTAACTACAGTGTTTATTTGGTCATCGACTGGAGAGGATAAGAATGACTCGTTTTGACCAACATGGTCTTTAGTTGATGCAGATGCAGAGGGTGATACAATTTCATGAATGAGACATTTAGAATCAGGTACCTGAGACAAGCCGTCGGTATCATAAACCAGGCCCGTTTCACCCATGTGCATTTCTTGCATGTTAGCCATCAACATTACGGCTGCATTGGCCTCGAGATCTTCCATATCATCATCTGAGTATGCATTCGCCATAAAGTTGTGCTCCTTCTCAGTCAAGGTGCCACCAGCCTCATCTTTGAGAGCCAGAAGAAGAGCTTCTTTGTGGTACACACTGCCTCTGGTCCTTGGCTTGGGGCAAGCATTGGCTATGTGACCTTTCCCTCCACAGTTGTAGCATTTGACCATGGTGTTTCCAATCCCAGAATTCCCTGTATCAACAATTTCTGCCCTCCTCTGGGTGTTACCAACGTTGGTCCTACTACTTCCAGCTGAAGTAAACCTCTATCCACCTGAATTTCCCATATAGCTACCCGAACCATATGTCCCAGAAGCTCTGTTTTGAATTTCAACTCTACCATCATGAACAACTGCCTGATTGCGAGTGTTGGATGAAGATCTAAGACGGTTGTTGGATTTATTTGAAAATTTGCTGAAAGCTCTAGCAATCAAAGCAAATCCTTCGTTCAACGAGTTAAAATCATCTTCTTCATCACTGTTAACGTTGGAGTACATCATAGAATCGGTGTTATCATATGAAACCAGTTGATTATCAGCTTGTTGTGGTGATGCTTCATATGGAACGAGTTGGCTTGATGAAGTCTGTGAGGGATGAGTGGAAGGATGTTGTGGTTGGACAAAACTCTGATTTGGTTGTGGTGCAAAGTGAGACTAAGCAATTAAAGCAAGTGAGTTTGGAGTTGATGATGGTGAGTAACCTCCACGAGCTGCTCTGTCTTTGTCAACTTCTAATTGGTGATGCTTCAAATAATCATACAACAACCCATATGAGGCGTTGTGTAGATTTTTAGCTTGTCGAACAAAAGTTACATACTTTTGCCAATTAGGTCCAAGACAACTTAGGAACTTAGTATTCACTGTAATCCTTGGTAGTACGATGTTGTGACGGTCTAAGTCATTGATGATATTGGTAAACCTATGGTAGTAAGACTCTAAGGATTCCCCAGCTTCAATCATAAACATGGAATATTCCAGATAGAGCTTAGATTCCATGTCCTCTTGGTTTAACTCTGTTCCTTCCATGAGAAGATGTACATGTTCCCACATGTCTTTTGCAGTCTTTTGTGCATCAATACTTCGAAAGATAGGATTGGGAATTCCTTGCAGGATGTAAGACATGGCTAGTTCATTTGCTTCTTGCTTAAGTACTTGTTCTGTTGTGAGCTGAGCAATAGGAACAGGTGTAGCAGTTGCTTCTCTTGGAGGAATGGCATTGGGATCGCCAAGAACCGTTGTGGTAGGTACTGGATATGGTCCTTCAATAATTACCTTTTTCAAGTACTTACCATGAGGTTTCTTGAGTTCAATAAACCTTAGAAATCGACTTGACCACTACACGTAATTACCCGGAGTAAGCATTGGAGGTGTATCTAAGGATCCTGCCTCGTATCTGGATTGTTTACTACTGATTGCTTCGCACATTTGGTCAAACCAGTGAGGTTGTTTAGGAGGAAGTTGGTAAGTCTGCATCGGTTGTTGTGGATATTGTTGTTGTTGAGGTAATTGTTGTTGAGGAAGAAATTGATGTTGTTGCATGAGGATGTGTTGTTGCTGATACTGTGGTTGAGGATACTGCTGCTGATACGGTTGTTGTTGACGATACTGTTGCTGTTGATTGTAGAAATAGTTGTAATTCGGTGGTTGAGACATCTTGAAGAAGTAACTTGTGGATGTTGTATCTTTTAAGGATAACGAAGGTTGTTTTTGAAGATTACGTTTGTAAGTAGAAAATTTGAAGAAAACATCCTAAGTAGAAGAAATAAAGTCCTTGCTCGAAGCCTTGCTTGAAGAAACAATCCCTAAGTCGAAAAATATCCCTTGCTCGAAGAAATAATCCCTAAGTCGAAACCTTATCGAAGAATTAACCTTAAGTAGAAAAATCTGCCTTGCTCGAAGAAATCTAAGTCGAAAAATAATCCCCTAACTCGAAGATTGTTTACTCGAAGGATCCTTGCTCGGAAAATTCTTCTTGCTCGAAGGATTTCTTTTCTAACTCGAAAAGTGCTTGTTCGGAGAATTAATCTTCTAACTCGAAGAGATGTTGCTCGGAGAATTATGCTTCTAACTCGAAGAGATGTTGCTTGGAGAATTATGCTTCTAACTCGAAGAGATGTTGCTCGAAGAATTATTCTTCTAACTCAAAGATATGTTGCTCAGAGAACTCTTCTAACTCGAAGAGTAACTCGAAGGATCCAAATATTCTAGAAAACTTAACTCCTAACTCGGAGAATGGATGGTTACTCGAAGACTAACTCGAAGTTTTACCTTGAAGGATCTTCTCACTCGAAGAAACTCAAGACTAACTCGGAGAAATAAGCTCCTTACTCGGAGGAAACTCTCCTAACTCGGAGAATTGCATTTCCTACTCGATGAACAGTAACTAGATCTTCAAATTACCTACTAAATCTAATCTAAAACAACATAAATTACCCCTTGGCTCTGATACCACTTGTTAGGTCACAAGTTTATAACACAAGTATACTTAGATCTAGAGAGAGAAAGAGTGGAAGGTTAAGCATAAGACTAATGACAAATGAAATCACATTAAGCAACACCCCTTTCCTTCAATGGAAGGGGTATTAGTTTTCTACATGAAGGGGTTTTTGCCCTAATTAATAAAGTAAAATAAACTAAATAAAAGGACACGGCCCATGGGCCTTCTACACAGGCCGAGCCTTAAAACTAACATAAAGGCCTAAGCAACCTATTACAATCTATGATCAATACTTGATAATTAATAACGTGTTCCCAACATATTGTCTCGGTCTTGAATGTATTCCTCGATCCTACTCCATCCTTCTTCAGCACTTAGGTTAGCGATTTTTCCTCTTACTGAATAATCAATTCCCTTTTGGTCATTACGAGAGATGCTATCATAGAATATTTGAACAAGGAGCCAAAGCTCAATGCCATGATGAGGGGCTTGTCGTATGAGGTCCTTGAAACGAAACCAGGAATTGTAGATGGATTCCGTTTTCCCTAGGCGGAAACGGAGGATTTTGTCCCTAATTGTTGCGGTCCTACCCGGTGGAAAGAATTTATCATAGAATTTTGAAATGAGTTGTTCCCATGTAAAGATTGACCTTGAGGGATGTTTATCGAGCCATTCCCTCGCTTTTCCTTGAAGAGTCAAAGGGAAAAATCTCAGTCGAGATGTATCTCGAGTGGCCCCGTCCGCAAGGATGGTGTCAACTATTTTCAGGAAATCCTTGATATGTTGGATTGGATCTTCAATGTTCAACCCATGAAACTTACACACATTTTGGACAAGCCAAATTGCATTAGCGTGTAAGACATCATTCGTATGTTCAATTGGACAAACGATAGCGTTAGAGAAACCATGGGGCGTAGGGGAAGAATAATCTTTAAGGCGCTTAGGGGCATGGTTTTCTAGGATTCTCTCATTATGATCATATTTGGGACTTGGTGGTGCTGAGTGCCGCATAGATTCTTCTTCGGAAAGAGCTTCATCGAAGTTGATGGTGGTGCCTTGTGGTTCAGGTGTGTGAAGGGCTTTTCTTATTTTACGCATTTCTCTTTCTGGTTCCGCATATGGCTGAACAAGGGTTTTGATGGAACTACGGGTCCTAGGGTGCCTACGGTTATTGAGGTCTTCGTCCACCATGATGGCGAATGAAGAGATTACGAACAAAGGGACCAAAGAAAAGATAGACTAAAAGAAAGCTACGAAAAAGAAAATAAAAATCTCACTTGATGGGAATCTAGTGAGTAGACCTAAACGAAATAGAAATTGAACCTAAACTATTAACTATTCCCCGGCAGCGGCGCCAAAAACTTGATGCGGGATTTTCGAACCTAGAAAAAGGTTTTACAATCCTCTAGGCAGTGTACCTAACCGTTGAAGTGTAGTATAGGTAAGTTCGTGGGATTGATCGCTCTCCATGGGAATAGTCTCGTAATAGTTGTGGAAAGGTCAAGATGTATGACGAGATAGGTCTAGAGGTGAGGGATGATTCTTTCTGTATTTTTATATTTTATGAAAAGCAATTTAAAAATCTCGGTTTTGAAGGAGTGGGTGAAATTAGTTGCTAATCAACTAACCCAAAAACTAATTATAAAACTAAAGTTAATCTAATAATAAGGAAAAGTAAATTGGTGGTAACTCTTATGATAGGGAAAATGTGTTCACTTAGAATTAATTACTCCCTAGTTATCTCCTACTGATTTGTTGAATTGTCACGTCCTTGTTTTAGTTGAAGCGTTGTATTCCTTAATATTGGTCGTGGGGAGGTGCCGAAGTCCCCAACTCTATGAATCTTAGTCTCCCCTAAATCACTTAAAGTCTATTAAGTTTTCTAGGATCTACAAGCCGCAATTCACGCAATAAATACAACGAGAAAAACCAATAGTGCACTCTACGGTTGCATTTTCTAAGACGTTCAAGCTAGTTACATATAAGAGGTCAGCCAGTTTTCTTAACCTAACGCGAGGCAATCAACTAAACAAGAGACAACAAATCAATATTTAACAACTAGGTTTCGCTAGATCTAAGCAAACACAAATAAACTTAAGCTATCATGTTAAAGCAAAGAAAATATAAACAAATAATCAAACAACACATAGACATATTGAATCATTAAACGAGTAACTTATCTTCAATTAAACATGGATGAAAAAGGCTAAAAAAACCCTACAAAAGCTGTCAAAATCGTCTAGGGTTTTGTCCTCCAAAGTGTTACACCAAACAATGAAAACATTCAAAAATATATATATAGTTTTACAACTCTGCCGGCGTCAACTCGCCGTGGATTAAGGTTTCGTCTTGTGCAAGTCGTCGTTCTGACGCCGTCAAGGATGCTTCGAGGCCGTCACGCTTTAATTCTTCTGAGCCGTCACGTTATAAAATTGCATTGAGTTTGGGTCTTCAAATACAAGTGACGGCGTCAGGTTATGGACTGTGACGTCGTCAGGTCTCTATCTTGACAAATTCTTGACTTGGTCATTTTTCTTTGTTTTCTTGTCGATTTTAGTCTAAAACACGCTGGTTTCCACAATTCTCGTCCCAAGTACCTAAAATACAAAAATAAATGATTTGAGGCAATATTTGATAATATTAACACGATTTTGGGCTTAAATGACCCCTTAAAAAGGTACCAAATAAATCCTTATCAGCAACGATGTTACTTTTGTGATTTGAATCGATCGGTTGCAAGTCCAACCGAGTCCCAAACCGATATTCCACAAAAGTTACACAATTGGTCCCTGAGGAGAGTGTTACACCGCTGCCTCTAAATTTTATACATTTTACATTTTGGTCCCTCCAGTTTTTATTTTACTATATATATAGGAATTATTTGGCTTTTCAAAACCCTAAAACATACATAATACCTCCACCTTCACTCTCTCTTTGCTCCGGCGCTATCCGGCCAAGTTTCGGCCACCTTGATGCCCCCACCTTTTTTCCGCCGCCATCACAAGGAAAGACCAAGGGTCGCGTTAGGGTGTCTAGGGTTTGTTTGATTCGAGGTAATAACCACCGCCGCCACCACCTCTTCCACTCTCGTTATTTATTTCCATCTCTCTCGTGTCCTTGGTATGTTGACACCCTTAATCTACCTTTATTATTTTCTTTTGTATAAACCAATTATATAAATTATTTCATATGTTTTCGTGGATTAAAGAATGATTAAAAACTAGAGGTGTCAAAATGGGCGGGCCGGGCAGGGCCGGGTACGGGCCAGAACGGGCGCGGGCTAGAACGGGCACGGGCTAGAACGGGCACGGGTTAAACGGGCATGGGCCAAACGGGCACATGTTATACAAATCGCTTTATAAAAGACCCAAAATGACGTAATAAATTCCTTAAACGTAATACCTCTTTTATATTTAAAAAAATAAATATAAGTTTTTTTTCAAAAATGATTATAATGTTCTACAATTGAGAGAAAAATATGTGCCCGTTAGTGCCCATTTAACTTTTCAATAGGCTAAATATGCCCATTTCAAAAAAAAAAAGATGACTAAATGTGCCCAAATCTTTTACAAAATAGCCAAAATTAGCCCACTTTTTTTCATTTGGTCACAAATTGCCACCTCTATTAAAAACGTTTTGGATTAAAAGTAACAAGCTTCGTGTGGTGTTGATCGTATAAAAATGGTGTTTGGATTTTTATTTTATCTCGGGTCGAGCATAAGACCCATATGGGTCACGGTTCGGATTTGGGTTGTTTATTTATTTGTTTTTGCTCATTTGGAATTGGATTTATCATATGTGGTTTTGTTATGTTGTGGTAATAATAAACCCGTATAGGGTGGTTTTTATTTGGTTTTCGATTCAAGCAGAGAACACAACCACAAAGGTGGTTGTGTCTTCCGTGTTCTCGGCTCAGCCACTAACCACGTAGGGTGTGTTGGTTTTGCTCTTGATTCGATGTCAACACCACGTGGGTTTTTTTTTTTTTTTTTTTTTTTTTTTGCATGGTAAACCAAAATCAAACCATAAGGGGTGGTTTCATTTGTTTTCTAGCTTATTTGTTAAGCCTATGGCTTATTTGTTTTTAGTTGGGATCGAGACAGCCCCAAAGTGGTGTTTGTTTTTGCTTGCCTCGGACCACCAACGCGAGCCCACAAGGGTGCGTTTGGCTTGTTTCCTTCGAACCACACCAACACTCAATGAGTATTTGGTTGTGAGATTTGTAATGTTTAGCCTATTCGGGACTTTGTTGCTTTTCGGTATACACACGACCCCAATAGGGGTGTGGTTTTTGGTTTCGGTTAACAAGAACACCCAAAGGGTGTTTGTTTATTTTGGCTCATATAAGTTTATTTTGAAACTGCTTAACGGCTTATTGTCGTGCTTAACGTGTAAATTATTTATTATGATTGCTTATTAAACTGATATTTTTCTTATGATATTACTTACCAAACTGCTACTTACACATTCTTTTGTTATGAGACTATTGGGCTCAAACCTTGATTGGAAACTGTTATAATTATTGAAATTGGGCCTAATATATAAATCTACTAATGGACTTAATTAGTTATAAACCATATTGGGCCTATAACTTGTTAACGAACTAGAGACTTATTGGACTAAACTTTTAATTTAATTAAAGGACTAAATAGATATCATAATGGGTTGAACATTATTGGACATCATTGGACAAAAACTATTAAGATTGGACTTGTATCGGACTATATTGGACATATTAGACTCATAACAGACTTAAGATACCGGACTAAAAACATTAGACATATTGGACTTATATTAGATTTATATTGGACTATTAGACTATTGGACTTAATGAATACTTTATGGACTCAATATATCGGGGAATCGTCTATTGGACTATTATTGGGTTATTAAGTCCAATAACCAATAAATGTTACTTAAATTTTAAAATAGATTATTAACTAATTTATCAAACCGATTTCCAAACGGTTTATAAGTATAGCTCTATTAAATATAAAACTTTTTATATTTAATTTATATATATTAAAACCTATGTTTTATTTATAAAACATACATTACTTAGAAAACTATTTGGGGTTACCGGGTAAATGCCCAAAACTCAACCGTTTATTTATCTTTCACTAATTTGCTAATTGTTTCTTACTTATTAATTTCCTATTGTACATGTGTATATATTTTATACTTTGGTGTATGTTTTCGAGTCTTGACATTCAAACCACCACACGAACTATAATACAAAACTTTTTAACAAACATTGATACAAATCTTCCACGAAAACTAAAACGTATTAACTTTTGAAAACTCATACACATTGATTTCTTTCCACGTGTCATACTTTGAGACAAGCTTATATTTATTAGGTCGTGTTGATTCCTTACTGTTGTGCTCTAACGCTTGACATCGCTTGTGATACTTTATTTACCATACGCTAAGGTGAGTTCATAGCCCCAACTTTTGTTTAACTATTTTATAAACTCTTTGGGGGAGATACATGCTACTGTTTTTATTATGGACAATTACTTGTAAACTGAATGCTTGCCCTGATTTGAATTATTGCATGCCTAAGTTGTTTATGCCAAAAGTCCCCCACATCATGGACCATTAATCACTTGCGAGTGAGCGCAAATATTGTGGATAGGCCTATCGGGATTGACGTATCCCGTTTGTGTTAGCCGGATAGGTAATCAAATGCACTATATTTGAAACACTATGTATATGGCAATTACCTACACGAGGCCATTATTATTCTATATATATATATATATATATATATATATATATATATATATATATATATATATATATATATATATATATATATATAATATATATAATAATAACCAAATGCACTTTATTGTCCACTACTATTTACAAACCTATGAATTCACTCAACCTTTGTGGTAACTTTTTAGCATGTTTATCTCAGGTTCGAAAGGAATTAGCTGGGATGTGAAGGCGCACGAAAAATATTTTAAAGACGATGCATATATTATCATTCGAAAAACTTTACAGCTTTTATGTTGTATATATTGTAAACTTGTGGGACCTCTTTGTACACTCTGATATTTTAATCGAATGATAATTTATTTCAAAACGTCTCATTTAGAGTCGTTTTATCTACTTGTACTTTGTGCTATGAAGTAATACCCCAGTAACACTATCTTCCGCTGCGACAATTTTTTGGGGTGTTACAACCTCCCGCCTACATTTTGGTTCGAGGCACATCACATGGCAGCCTACTTACTTAATCTTCTTCCCTTAACCGCCATCCAAAATGAAATACCCCTTACCAAATTATTCAACAAACAACCCAATTATTCTCACCTGCATACCAGATATCATCAAATAAGAACATGTTTTTAGTATCAATATCTCGTATTTATTACACGTATTTATATAGTTTTTACAGATTTTGGTAATGATTTACTATGATTTCATGTTTTAATAATAAACTGGAGAAATAAAGTGAAATACACGGAAAAGAATGGAAAGAAGCAAAAAGAAATGAAGTATTACATTCAGAACTTTGATACGCCGTATATACCCAACAATGCTATACGGCATATACACGTAGGAGCTGGAAATATCAAGACCTGGACATAAGACCATACAGCGTATACAATATTATATCTATATGTCGTTATGAGAAGAAGACTAAAAGGAATTTAGCTAAACATGTTTCTAGGATTAAAATATGTAAGCAACAAGAAACACCTTCGGGAGGTCGAGGTTGATCGAAATAATACATATTTTTAGGGAGAGAAAGGTGAAGTAGATTGTTTTATTAAAATGAATAAATGGATAAAACTACACTAATTTAACACACCCCTCTTCATGAGGGGTATTTATAGGCCTTTTACAACACTAGTTTTCTCGTGTACACTATTAGTCCATGTGGGTGCAACTATATTACGTATCAAGTCCAATGCACGTGTAAGACGTTATCTTCCCAAAATAGCAAAGCTAACAATCTCCCTCCATGATAGCGTCACACGTAAATGGTTACAATGAGACCTATAAATACATAATCAAAGTTAAATAACAATAACCAAAGTTAGATAACAATATTGACAATGTCGTTGAATCGCAGAGTCTTTGATATCAAGATACTGAGGATGACTTGAAGTTCTTTCTTCCGATGATCTTGACTTTCTTTGTCCACTGACGGCTCCTGCTCTTCTTCAGCTCTTAACTCCTTATGCATCATCCTTGAAGTTCCTTCTTCCGAATACTTCGGCATCGATCTTTGTCTGCTAAAGGCGTTGATCCTTGGAGCTCTGAACTTCATGTGTTGTAATGATCTAGTCAGGTTATTTCTCCCTCCTAACTAGTGAGCCTTTTCTTTAATTTGCTCCCTCCTAAACTGACAACCCTTCTATTAATTCTTATTAGTCATCTGATCACATAGCGGAATTAAATCTCTTTAGTCATCTAACACACGCATCGGATAAAGTAGACACTAGATTGCAACACAATGGTTGTATGGTCAGGGGGCATCATATCAACATAACTCACATAGAATGCTTCCAAGTTGTTTAATAAAAGCCCTGATGTATACATTAGTTAAACAAATCACATGGATTGCCTCAAAGAAAGCACAGTTCCCTTAATCCAATCACGAAAGACGAAACACAACTTAACTTCTCCCTCCTGATGGTTGCGAGTTATCGGAATCATCATAATGTTGTGTACATGCCATAAAATCAAATTAAACTGGAAGCAATATTAAAGCCATAACAACCCGTTTAAGCATAAATCCATGAGTATATGTCGATCTATGACTCTCTTTTTCAACAATATCATCTCTTCTCTTCAACCTATAAGTAACCTCTTCGAATTCCAACCAGCTAGTTATGACCACTTGATGGAGACAACCCAATATAACCAACTTGAAAATGAATAAAATACCCCAACTTTGTGACTTGATGCTTGTATGAAAAGTACTTGTAACTTAAGACTATACTGAGCACTACAACGTAACTCCTTAAAGTATCAGGTGCACAGTGGATAAACGGCCAGACAAGTTATCTTGAGACATACAACCAACCAACGTCTCTAAGATAAATAAGTACACCCGTGAAATGTCACTCAAATCCCAAATAAGCCATATCATACAAAAACTTCGTAGTCATAAAAAACCAATACTAGCCGTTGTCATTTGATGTGATTCTTGATCAGAATCGTTTAAGCGAGACGTGGTTGTTTTGAGGTGAGATAAATTAGGATTAAGATTTTGAAACGAATCATGTTTGATGAAACAATGAAACGAATCATGTGTAATAAGTGTAAACAAATATTATCCGATGTGTTTTTGGTGTGTTTGGTATATACCCTATGTTCCGATGAGATCTTAAGAAATTCGGTAGAATTTCAGTCTAATAAACTTGGTAAAAATCCTAGAAATTCGGAAAATGTTGTAGAACTTCGGAGAAACTTCGTTCTACATTTCTTGGAAATTCGGAGGATTTAAGTGAAGCTCAGAAGATCTTGGTACAAACTCGGAAGTCTCCAAACTTGGAGGTCTTATAACTTGGAGAAATTCATGCAAACAAAGAGATATCCATCCCAAACTCGGAGAAATGCATGCAAATCGGAGAAACTCATACCAAACTATGATAAACTCATAAAAATACGTACTTTTTCTGGAAAACACGCCAAAAATCACATTTTTTCACCACAAAACACCACGATTCGCCCTCGGTTAGCACTGATACCACTTGTAAGCAACACAAAACAACTTATAGAGGTCGAGGTTGATCGAAATAATACATATTTCTAGAGAGAAAAAGTTGACCTAATCCATAAATGACTTGTACAGTTATGCAACTGTACAAGTCATTTATGCATTAGGTCACATTTTAGGCCTCTTTAGTTAGGCCCATTTATCTTCGTGTAATGAAACCGTTATTCCGGAGAGTGTTATTAAACTACTCACAATGCAACTCTTGATTCTTTTCTCTCGTACAATATACTATATTCCTATAAGAATTGTGTATCAGTGTGTTAGATATATACATTTGAGTTGGGTTTTATTTGAGTCAAATGCGTAAAATATAGAAATGGCTTAAAGGAAAAAGAGTCGAACGGGTTCGGATTGTGAATCGCCAAAAGGTCGTTTCTAATATCATTATTAAAGAGTGGTTCCCATTGTCATAATTTTGTTACACGTATATAACTTTTCAAACTACTCTATATGTTTAAGTTTTCATTTATGTAGATTTGATACGAAGGCAAAAGTTCAATATAGATTTCATATTTGTCATAGATTTAATAAACCAGCTATAACCATTCATTTTTTTATCAAAACAAAAAATATAAACTTTCACCACTTTTTAAAAAATTAAATATCTCGCAAACCGTTA
Organism: Artemisia tridentata subsp. tridentata; assembly: GCA_021014915.2. NCBI lineage: Eukaryota > Viridiplantae > Streptophyta > Magnoliopsida > Asterales > Asteraceae > Artemisia > Artemisia tridentata. Next base: position 287,211,242 of record CP139502.1, read on the forward strand.
ATCGTTACGCAAAAAAAATCATACCATCGCGACGAGAATTAAATTATCTTTCTATAGATATGCATTATTATATACTTTCGACGAATTATTTTTTTTCAAAATTTCCGCCCAGAAAAATCACACGTGATTTGTAAAAATCACATGTTATTTGATTTTTACGAATCACATGTGATTTTTACAAATCATATGTCATTTTTCTGGGCAAAATATTTTTTTTTTTAAAATCGGTCGAAAGTATAGAGAAATGCATATCTATAGATAGATAATTTAATTCTCGTCGCGATGGTGTATTTTTTGTAACCTGAAGATTTATCGTTTATGTAACACCCCCAAATTCTGACTTTTTGCGGAAGCATACATGTCATTGGGGTGCTACTCAATTGGTATCATAACACAGAGTATAAAGAACGGTTTTAACTCAACCGTTTAAATTAAATTTCATATTCAAAAATGATTTGTTTACAATATTTCAAAATGGTGTGAAAATATAAGCCCATAAAAGATTTTAAGTGGTCCCTAATTTTATCAGAGTCTTCTATGACCATGCCATGCCCTGCCAAAAGTCTTCGCCACTAAATCATCACATTAAACCTGAAAATACATGCTTAAAAGGGTCAACACTAGGTTGGTGAGTTCACAGGTTTGATTAAAACAGATTAAGTTACACAGAATATCATACAGTTTAGTATTAAAGTCATGTACACACATAAAGCATTCAAGTAAATCACTCCCATACATATCTGACCAGTACCCCTGGTCTATGTATTCAAATAGGGCATCCAAGTAAACATTCTTATACATATCTGACTAGTACCCCTGGTCTGTGTATATATCAGTACGCTCGCCATGACCAGTACACCTGGTAATGTAACCATTTCACCGCCCGGTCGATGTATCCGGTACGCCCGGTACTGTTCAGTACGCCTGATATATGAACATGTCAAGTATACAAGTAAACAGTCTAGTATATAACACCAATCACATGTCAAGTCAAACAATCAATTCCAGATTTCATATACCAAATAAACAGTCACTGAATTTAGTTTAAAACAAGCATGTATTCTCCCCCAAAAGTATTTCAAAACAAGTAAAATAGGGGCCATGAACTCACCTGTAATGGTCTGAACAGTGAATGCTGTGAAATTAAGGAGTGCACGACACCAACACGCAACCTAAATTACATAACCATGTTTTAGTTTCAAGTATTATATTCAAGTCTCTTCAATTTAAATCTCAATGTTTTAGTATACCTATGTGTTGTTACTCATGTGGCGGTGAGTGTGGTTTCTAAAGTCTCTCCTAACGGATGGTGATGTGTACCCTATAACTGACCTAAAGTTATGGTACCTAGAGGGTTGGGAATGTCTAATGATCTAGGGTATGAATGAATTAAACCTAATTGTGATATGTATATAAATATATTTATTGTTTATTAGGTTCGCCTATGTAGGTTTTAAAAGTAAGTCTTAACATTTATTACCTATATGATGTGAGAAGTTGTATATATAACGTCAACTTTTGGTTAATTTAACTAAGTTCTTGTCACTTATTTAATATGGTTTGTTGTTACGCAATATTAGCTTAGAAGTTTATGTCTCAACGCATTTATTCAAGTTAAATTGGTATATATATTCTTAGTGACATTCACTTTTATTTTATCTGATTGTCAACATAACGAACATAAGTGTTAACGTATTGTTATATACCTTGACGTGTGTTATGGCTTACCACTAATGTGAGGTTTTTAACTATTTTCACTACCCAAATTTATGCTAGTGTATATATTTCTATCTTTTTCCAAAGTGAGCGTAAAATTTATCGTATCACAATGTATGAATATATTAGTCTAGTTTGTTTTAATTGTTTTCGTCGTGGTTAACAATTCGACTATTCAAGTTTATACACATAAATAAGATCACAACTTTGTTCTCGGCTACAATTGTTTTTACATTACTATAAGTTGTCATACATTAACTCGTGACGGCTATCAATATTTTTAAGTTATTCGACATATAAAGTTTTGACGTTAGTTTATTTTGTAACGGTTTTTATTATTTCATTTAGTCGTTCTCGGCATTGATTTTATAACTGTCATTCGAGTGTCTTAAATACTTAATGGGCTGCGGCCCAATTGGTTTGAAAGGAGGGGGAGAAACAGTCCACTAACGGGCTGCTTTGAATAAATTTCTGCGTGGGCTGATGGGCTTCACCTAGGCCCATATCTCAAACTTTGTCCAAGACTATTTAAAGGCTTACAGTGGGCTTCTAATGTGGGCTTCAAGTGGGCTGCTACTTGGGTTGTGGGTTGCCTGGAGTTATACTTATGGTGAAAGGCAGTATATTGCCAAGTTATCATCTTGGCAAGTCTCTTTGGAGACCTTAACTCGCGACTGTAATGGATCAATAATCACGGCTGTGGTCTCGCCTTGTGATCCTCTTTTGAGTACTACTCGAGCTTAGGTCCTTGAGTGTCTAAGGGATGGTTGTACACTACGTTTTTGACCCGTTTGGGGTCGACAATGGGTACACTAGTGTCCTCCAAAAACTTAAGTGTTCTAAGCTTTTCTACTTCTTGTTTGCTATAGGGTTATCTTCATATGACCATTATCCCAATCCTAGACGATGTTTATTGAGAGCGTTGTTGGTGATATTGAGTTTTGTGTCCTCGCTTCATATCTTGAATTGAGGCATAGTCATAAGGTATGCCTAGGCTCGTTAACCTCTTCCTTATAGCTTAGCAATCCTAGTCAACTACTTAACCATGTCCTAACCCACCACAGATTTGAGCACCACGCAACCATGAGTATTCTAATCCTTTTAAATGGGGTTCCTGCTCTTTAGGCCACTCACATCAGTTAACTCAGGTTTAAAATTTAAGGCCTGCCACATCAGCTTTTTCACCCTTTAACTTAACTCAGCTTTAACTCACACATCAATAACTCAGCTTTAACACCTTAACTCAACTTTACACATAAATTTTCATATTCAACCCCTAACTTATAAATAACTTCATTTTTTTTAAAACAACACATTTATTAAAACATAACATTACATTAACACACTTAAAAAAAACGTTACAACGAAATTAAAGAAATAAATAAAAATAACGACGAAATTAAAAATTACATCATAAAAATAAAGACAATCCTAAATCTACTCTGGAATATAATCCCCGAGCTTGTATTTTGCCACGATGCGAGCCTTTTCTTGGTTGATCCACCACACCACCTCTGGTGGCTCCCCGACGGTCTTCTCCTTCAAAAACTTTATTTCTTCCAGCCTTGTTATCGCCTCCTCCTTTTCTTTTGTAGCCCGATACGCGGCTATTGCCATTTCCCGTTTGTGACGATACTCGACTGTCATATTCTCCACGAATTGCACTGACGACATACTTCCCGTACTCGCTCCCGTGCTCGTTCCTCCCGTGCTCTCGGATCGAGCTTTCTTTGCAGCACGCCTCCCCATTGGCCTTGGTATTTCATTTTGACCAAACAACGCCTCATTTGTTTGGCTTGGTGGTTCATCGCCGGTTAAATCAACTGGCTCCGGCGTGTCCCACTTCACATGACCACGTAAAACCTCCCAAGCCTCCTCGTTGCTAAAAGGAGCGGTTTTGTGCTCGTCCCGGTACATTTCTCGGGCACGTTTCAAGATATCAAGTTCACTTTCGCCACTTCTTTCTTGGTGTTGGGAACGTTTGTAGTACGCGTTGAACTTTGAACAGTCACGGTTCAAAGTTCTCCACTTACTTTGGAGCATATCCTTGTTCCTTGGTTGGTAATTGACTCGGTTAAACTCATTCTGCACTCGTTGCCAAAATGTATCCCGGCTTTGATTTTTCCCCACATGTGGGTCTTCCGACGCTGCAACATAACACTGAGCAAACAATTTTTCCTCTTGTCCGTTCCAATGTTTTCACTTGTTGGCAACGGGTTCTTCATCATCATCCAACAGTTCCGGTTCGGGGTTTTTAGATTTTCTCGCCTTTCGTTTGGTACGCCCGAACTTGGTTTTCTTTGCAGGAGACGTTGGAGTGTCGGGAACTTCACTGGTTGCGGTTTGAGATTGTTGTGAATGTTGGGTGAAGTTGAGATTGGAGAAATTTTGGGTGTTTAGGTCGGCTTGTTGTTCCGAATAGAGCATTTGTTGATGTTGTTGGTAAGCCGACAAGCCAAGTGGGCTCGGGATTGAAGATGAGCCGGCGTTCGGGTTAGAAGATGAGCCGACATTGGGGTTATTAAAACCGGTTGCTAAGAGATCCAAGAACGTTTCGTTATCGTCATCGTTTAGGTTGAATCGAGACATTTTTTTTGGGTTGAAGGTTGCAAAGATAGTGTAAATATGTAGTGTATTGAGTTGTGGAAGTGTGAAAAAAAAATATGGTGTGAAATGGTTATTTATAGGGGATTGAAAATGGTTTTGATTTTTTTTTTTTTTTTTTTTTTTTTTTTTTTATTAAACCCGCTCCTTTCCAACGGCTAGAAAAGTCAGGGGCCAAATTGCAACATTTTCAAACTTCCAACGGTTAGAAAAGGGGGCGGAAGAGTAAATTTTTTTTTTTTTTTTGGCAAGAAACACCCTTAACGCTGCGTTAGGGTGTTAACGCAGCCCCTAACGCAGCGTTAACGCCCGTTATGTCCATCGAGTAACGCCCCTTAACGCGCGTTAAGCTTGCAAAATTCGTCCTTTAACGTGCTTTTAACGAGATCGATGGGAGTGGTCTTACTAACGACAACCTCAATGCTAACCTTGATCAACTTAGTTCCTATGATAACACAATCAAGTCTTTATCAACTCAAAGCATTTTAATCATAGGACTTTTATTCGAACAATGCTACGAATTGAATACCAAGTATTTTCATCACTTAATGCCACTGCTAAACAACTTACTTTGACAGAAAACAATATCCAACAGTGATAATTTCTACCTTACTGATAATCTCTATTCGACCCATTTTACAACCATAACTAAAAATCTTCCTTCAAAGTCAATTAAAGGTGTGCCTAGGTGCTTTAATTCGACAGAAAACACAACAACATCACCTAATCTACTTATTTATTCGACCTAGATTTTCTTATAAACGATTCAAGAAAATATAATGTAACTAAGATTAAGATCAACCTGACAAGATTTCTTGGCGTATGAACACTAATGAGAAATCCTTCAATCCGAACCCACTTGCTCCGATATTAACCCACCACAGCCTCCAATTCGAATCACAGCCTTAACCTGGATCTTGAGAACTTCTCATATTGTTGGTGTGTTTGATAGTGGTGTGATTCGAAGACCACTTAGGAGGTGCGAATTTATGGAGAATACCGAAGTTAAACTCCATATTTCTTTCGGATTGTTGGGAGGATAATCACCCCTTTTTGTGTGTTGTCCCTATACTTATGGCTTCCCAACCTATGTATTCTTGTGACTATGAAGGATACAAAAGGATCTAAGTCAAAGGCTTTAATGGTGGATGGTGATGGTTCGGTTTGTTTGGGGAAGAGAAGAGGGCGGCGACAAAATGAGAGGGAAGTAGGGTTTGCAGAGAAAAAGTTTTTGGGGATAAGGTGTGAGTGGAGTGAGTAAGTTTTTATTTTAAGTATGTATAAGTATAAGTGGAAATTTTGAACCTAAGTGAGTAAATTAAATACCCGAGTCCCATTAATCTGTGTCAAATCCGGATTCGTCCTAAACTGTTTCTAGTTTGAGAGTGTCTATTTTTAAAGTCGTTAAATAATACTTAAGCTTGTCTCCGAGTCCTTAATTATTTTCTAATATTTCACGAATTTCTGTTTGTTCCTGGTTTGCGTGTGGTGTCAATCCGTGTGAAACTAGGATAACCTCCCTTTCCTACTACAATATAGTGAGTAAATTACAATATGTGATAATTTCACTGTTCCTTGGTGAGATTTCCGGGTGTCGATATGTGCAGGTCTGTTTTCCGCGTTAAACATATAATGGTCTAATCAGGTAATTCAGTTACAAATAATGAATTGTTATGAATTAAATATTATGGCAAATTTACCATTTGTCACAGTTTACAAGATATATTGTTTTTAAAAAAATTGTGAAAATGGTTTTTTATTAATTTAGATGAAAAATAAATGGCTAAAATTAGTTATTTTGATATATGCTAAATAGAATCAAAATGTCACTTTCAACAAATGACTACCAATGTAAGACCAAATCAAGAAAAACACACACACCCGGCTGTACCTCAACCCCATTGATTTGTCCACACCCAGTTTTCTAATGCCATTTGCTTCTTAGTTTACATCGAGATTTAGTCTTTTGCTTGTATCTCCATATCTCATAATAATATATGTTGCCACCCTAAACTTGTCTTATAAACCATCACACAAAAGATACACACACACACGAAGAAAAAAAAACCATGGATGACTACCCGATGCTTACCAAGCTAGAATCAGCATGTTCTGATCTCAAAACCCTCCTAAACTCATCTGGAAATTTGCAAACAGAACTTACAAAACTTGGTGAAAATTATGGTTCACTACAAGAAAGTTTAAATGTGGCCTCAAGACGGTTAGCTCCTCTTCAATCACTCTCCATTGCCTCAAAAGCACTGGAGACAAGGATCAATCGTGCCGTTTCACCAGCGCTAGTCCTCATTGATGGGTTCAGAATATCTGAGTCTTTACAAAGGAAACTTGTCGACATTTCTTCTAAACTTTCGGTTACAAAGTCTGAAAATAGGAGGCTAAGGTTGTTGATCAAGTATGTTGATTGTGTGGATAAGTTAAATATTGCAATAAATTTGATTAGCCAAGAGGGTGGGCCTGCAATCCAACGGTTGCAAGAGGTGGTGGAGTTTTTGAGTAGGACTAAGGCCACGGACCAGTTTAGGACGCATCGGTTAAGAGAGACTTTGGTTACTTTAAATGCATTATATGAAACGGAGGTTGACTCTATGAAGTTTGATGGCTTGCTTGATGAGGCTTTACTGAACTTGCAGGATGAGTTTGAAGGGATTTTGCAGCAGTTGAAGCATCATGATATCGTAGTGAAGGTGGAAGACGGTGGTGATGATGGTGGAGCGGCGGCGGAGGGGGCAGAGTTGGGGACAGAGATGGAGGTTGAAGCTCTTAGACGGATTTCGGAGACGCTTACTGCTAATGATTGTTTGGATATATGTATTGACATCTTTGTCAAGGTAATTCTTATAGTATAGACGGTTAACGTTCATCTTTTTTACATGCTTTGCTTTTCAACCACTGTGACCATTTTAATTATAAATGAGTCCATTCTGGTTCACCATGTCAATGGAATATATAATTGTATGACACGAATTAATAGTTTAAAAAAAAAAAAAAAAAAAAAAAAAAGTTTAGAACTTTGGGACGCTAAAGTGTTTCGATTCAACAACTCACCTAGTTTTTAACCTGATACCCGGCTCCCTCGATCCACTTTAGCGGCTTCTACTTAGAAGTTAGTACTTAAATGTTCTTCCATCGGCAGGTAAGATATAAGAGAGCAGCCAAAGCACTCATGAGACTAAACCCAGATTACCTAAGGACATACAAACCCGAAGAAATAGACGAGATGGAATGGGAAAGCTTAGAGACATCCATAAGTCTATGGATCCAACACTTCGAGCTAGCAGTTCGAACAGTTTTTGTATCAGAAAAGAACCTATGCAACCAGGTCCTCGGAAACATTATGGAAGGCATCATCTGGCAAGAATGTTTTGTGAAAATCGCTGACAAAATTATGGCAGTATTCTTCAGGTTCGGTGAAGGCGTTGCCAGAAGTAACAAAGAGCCACAAAAGCTCTTTAAACTATTGGACATGTTCAATTCATTGGAAAATCTCAAGACCGAGGTTTCAGACATTTTCGAAGGGGAAGCTGGAGCCGATATATGTTCTCGGTTTCGGGAATTGGAAAAGCTTCTTATTCATACTTCAACTAAAGTGTACTGGGAATTCGGGCTTCAAATTGAAGGTAACCAAGATGGCTTACCTCCTCCGCAAGACGGCTCAGTTCCAAAATTAGTCCGATATGCCATTAACTACCTAAAATACCTTACAACCAGTAACTACAGTCAGCCAATGACTCAAGTTCTAAAAACCGAACAGATATGGAAAAATGGAATTTTATCGGTTCCTGATACAGATGAAAGTTTGCTAAAGGATGCGATTTCAAATGTAATGGAAGCTTTACATAGGAATATCGAGTCTAAAAGATCAGGTTACAAGGATAAAGTTCTTTACCATGTTTTTACCATGAACACTTATTGGTATATTTACATGAGGACTAGGAACACCGAGGTCGGGAAACTATTGGGTGAGAATTATATGAGGAAAAACTATAAAGTTGTGGCGGAAGAAGCGGCTTACTTGTATGAGAAGCAAGCATGGGGTGGCTTAGTGAGATTACTTGACAAAGAAGATATAGATGGAACTGAAGAAGGTGGAATTGGAGTTGCTGCAAAGGGTAAGATTGATGCATTTTTAAAGGGGTTTGAAGAGATTGCACAGAGGCATAAAAGTAAGTACAGTATTCCTGAAGATGATTTGAGAGAGCAGATAAAAGAGGCAACTGTTAAGCTTATTGTGCCAGTTTATCGAGAATTTTTGGATGAATTTTCAAATTTTTTATCTGTGAAAGCGTACTCGTCTCCTGAATCGATTGAGGGGTTGTTGAGTCAGATTTTCTCAAGAAATGGTCAGAATTCGTCGATGGGTTCAAGGCGGCGGGAGATTAAGGAACAGAGTGAAGGGAGAAAATCTGTATCAAGTGATATAGACCAGATGCCAGGACGGACTTCGGTTAGCAGTCGGTTCCAGCGGAACCGATCAAGTACCAGTGATGTTTAAACTATTAATCTGTCATAACATTACAAACTAGATATGTCATAATTGTGTTGGTCTATGGCTTCCGAAAATTTGTTCCTTAACACATGGTGAGAATGGAAGTTTTTTGTGTTAGTAGAATTAGATTAAGCAATTATGTATGGTTCCTTCAGGATATGTTTTATATCTAGTGGGTCAAACAGCCAAAATAGTTAAACGCGTCTTATGGGTCGAAAGTTTCCACAAGTGTATTTCAATTATTGAAAAACCAAAAACTAATTTTGAAATAATAATTTTGTGATGATATTTGAGAGGAAAATGATATTTCCTCATACTTTTTATTACTACTTATCCTCCTACAAACATAAATATAATGAGTTACAAAAATTGGATTAGACAGAGAGAAAATAAGTGGATACCACATGTCATCTTTCTATGCGGGTAGCATGATAAGTAGGACGAAAATATATGAGGATATAGCAATGAAATCATTCGAAGTAAGATTCCTTTTACTTAATATATTCTAATATGTTATCAACTTCCTAGTTCAATGTTCATTAACACAATTAGGGGTAAACTTAGTGTCATCAGTCTTTCTGTATAACATTAGAAAACTTTGTATCGGCAGCCATGACCAACTTACTGTTTTTATGATTTCCAAGCCTTTTTCATCTTATTACCGAGATACCTAATTCCATGAACAGCTCCAACAGTTACGAAACCAGCAACTGCTTGTCTTGCACTTGAAACCATGACCCTTCGCCTCAAAACATTTTGCATGCGTGCTACAGCCTCTCCACGTGATCCAATAATGATTTTACTATTTTGACCTGCAATGACAAGAATGGCTAGGTGTTACAACTGTCATATAGCAGGTTTGCATGTTGGACTGTTATGTCTGTTAAAGGTCAAACAAGAGTGCTTACCTGTTTTTGTCTCGACTGTGCCCGTCCCCAATTGGTTTCTAACAGACTGAGGAAGAGAAGAAACAATGGAGGTTGCTGCAGATAAGCTACAATCCTGGCATTAACAAGATATAATTATACGTTTAGATATTTGACAAATAGTCAAACATAGGGAGCATAAGACTTTCCCATGAGCCATTTTTCTTTTGTCAGAAATTTTAGAGGGATATACGTCAAGCTATACATCAAAAGTAAATAAAAAAAAGGGAAGAAATAAATTATAGAACATTTTCATTGTATCAGTAGATTATAACTTATAATACTGTAACAAGACACGGGTGCTAATTTCACAGTAAACGAAGGTGGTAGTATTCATGACACTATTAAGTATTGAGCTTGTTTATGAGAAACTTCGAAGATATTATTAAGAGTATAGAAAAACCTGGGATATGTTCATTTGATGATCACTGGACGAGGAGAGTTTCAAGAGTTGCTTATTTGCAAACTCTTCCACTATCGGATTATACATATTTCGGAACAATTCAAACTGGCCATCTACTATCTTCGTCACCTGCGGCGGAAACCCAAAAGTATAATAAAATGATTGAAAAAGTAAATGATGGAATAATTTCCTAAAGCTTACCTTATTTTTATCCTCTGCAAAAAGCATGCGCAAATCGCCCATATATGAGAGGCTACATATTTTTGCATATAGTTCCCTCTGCATAAGAATGAATTTAAATGACAAGCCAATGTGATATTAACCGACTTAATAATGATTAACAAAGCCAACCTCTGTGAACTTTGATGGCAAAAGAAGGAGTGCAGCAGCTGAGGCGGCTCTTAAATTAACTAAGTTGACATTTTGCATGTCCATATTGTCTACAATTATACGAACCTGAAATAGGGAATATGAAAATAAAAAATAAAAATTGCAGACAGGAGACATTTGACATGTATATGAGAGAACAGAGCTCATAGCACAGAGACATACAGGTTTTTGCAAGCGACCACTAAGGTAAAGATGTTCCCAGTTCAGCATGTCTTGAGTTAAGTTATCCATTTGAACAACACCATACTTGTACATCTGCCAGGTATTTTTATAAGTTAAACTTTATTCACCAAAAAGAAGTTGTAATGAGAGATCATTCACTGCAGAAAATTACCTTGTTGTTCCAAGAGACAAATGGGTTAAAGTGTACACCAACACCAATGTTATCTGCTACTTTAGTGATCTAAAACCCAACCAAATTCATGTTAATAATATGTAAAATCTTTACTGAAGACAAGTAAGAGAAGGAGAGTAGAGGTGGAAACTTCGACCCATTTACTTAAGAATGGGTCAGTTTATATCGCATTTTATCTCAAACTGATTAAATGGGTGGCATATAAAACTTTAGCCAAAAGGGGAATGGCTAAAATCTTCGAACTGGTTGAAAGTTGCCAAGGTCTAAGTAAATGCATACAACAATCATTTTAATCTAAGATATAGATTATTTCTTGTAAAACATTATTTTTGTGATTATAATCAATGCATTATTTATTTATAGATAAAACCATGAAAATGGACAGAAGTGTTTGCGGGTCCAAAAAACCCAATCCCACTTTTTTCGACCTATACTGAAAAAATGACCCATTTCAGCCCGAACCTGTTTTATTCTGTTACCCAACCCACCGACCAGCAAGAGATGGAATGGAAGTAGAAGGTAAGAGTAAGAACCAATTTTTCTCCACCAAGAGACGCCATCCATGAAGCATAGTGATGTCGGTTCATTTTTAGATTCTGGGTTATATAAACAGAAAAGGACAACAACAATTAACTACTGGACCTCTGTCCTTGTAACTCAGCAAAACGTTGAAAAGGATTGATAGTAATATACCTCAGAGTGCCATTGCTGAGGATTTGATACACCAAGAATATAATCTTCCATTGATGACTATAATACCAAAAGCAACATAAATGAAGAGTTGGCTAGAACAATTAAGCAACCCAACTTCGAGAACACTATAATCAAACTTTAGAGTTAAACTATAAGATACGATAGAAATATAACCTTGTCATTATTATTAGGATGGAGACTTGAACCATATACACAGCAAAAGTCTACTGGGGGTAAAATTTTCAGCAAACTGCCAAGACCAGTTCTAGTTTCCATGGCTGCTTACAGCTGAAAAGTGTTATTAGTACATTAAACCAGTGAGAGCGAAATGCAAATAACAGTCCATCTAATAGCTTCAGCTCATGTAAGACCATATGCCCTGCCTTTATGAAATGTTGATATGTGAGGACAAAAAGATATATATGTGAAACTTAAAAGGTCAGCGCTGACAGCTAATATTCGTATGAAACTAACTCAATCAACAAGTTAACCTAGAACTGCCGCGATGACAGTTCACTACCATACTCGAGTATAATAATGAAACTACCACCTAATAAACCAATAATTCAAGAAAGGTCTCTTAGAATTATCATCAGCAAATGAGCTTATAAGTTATCACATATAACTGAAATGCTTAATGGGGTTGTACTAATGTCGCCATGTCGGTAACATTCTTCAAAAAGAAAAGGCTTTAAGCAAAATCTACCACCTTCTTTACCTACTTAAACCTCAACTGTCTAAATCCAGATGCATTTAACCAAATACTTCAATGAACCAAAAGCTATGCAATAAAATGTGATACCGGGTTCAAAGATCCTTGTACCCAAAAAAGAAACAAGGAACACATATTGGTTTCAACAGCTCTGCTAAAACTAAAACTATCTAGTATATAAGCAAATGTCGACAGAAGCATAGACACAATGCCGATAAATCACTACTTAGAGATCCACAAAAAAGTAACAATTCCGTGCAGAAACTAAAACAGATAAAAAATTTCATTCTAAAATCCAAACAGTGCGGTCCGAAGGGGTCTATACATCATAAGCTAAAAAGGGTCAGAAACTATTTTATATAAGTTCACAATACGGGCACACGGGAGCGTAAATGTAAGTCAAAATCCAGCGAGGCATTTTATCGAACGGATGGTGTGCGATGCAAATACTGTTTTATTTAAACTTTCATAAAAAATTTCATTATGAGGATAATAGCTTATGTGTAATGTAGCAAACCATGATGCATATGGGATCATCGTACCTTCAAAATTTCAACAATAAATAAAGATGATGAAGTACCATATTTAGTCCTTTATTTAGGGCTTCAAGTTTTGGTGTGTTTTGGTTTGGGGAAGAATATTTTGGAAAGGAAATAAAGTTGTGGCGTTTAGTTTTTGAAATTTTTTTGTTGGAATGGGATGGTTTTTCTTATTTAGAGAAAAGTTAGAGAATTTTTAAAATACGTTTAAATGGATTTATATACAAAGATTACCTAAGATTGCGACGTTGGGCGGCAATGATGAGGATTGAAGGTGGAGATGTTACCGATGGTGGTTAGGTTTATAATGATATACTTGAATGATAGATTTGAAAATCCGTCTTTTTTATCTTAGAGAGAAAAAAGTGGAAAATGGTAGATTGGGGTTTTTATTTTTCTAGTTAAAATTTTGAATGTTAGAATTTCACTTTTTTGAAAATTGTTGAAAATAATGTGAGTAAACAGGTTTTCAATTTTTTTCATTTTTCCATGAAAATTTTCCCGAAAAAGTAATAAACACACCTTAAGATTAGCAGAGAAACCCTGAACCCCATATCCTTTTTCTTTTTTTTGCCGACTGACTCATTTACATGTTACCCGAATGCTTGTGGTGTGAAATGTTAGTGATTTTGAGTCACTAATGTTATTTAAGTGTATTGGATTGACTTAGATGACCAATGTTAATCATAGTAAATGTTCAAACAAGTCGGGGTTGTGTGGAGTGCACACTTGCTTGACGTTATTGTGATTATGATAAAAGGTACGGCTGGTTATAGCAAAGGTACGGCTAGTTATAGGATGGTACGGATACTATTCTATGGTACTGCTGCTAATCTAAGGTATTGCTGCTGATTGTACTAACCTGCTGATAGCATATGTGATCCTGCTGTTAGTGTTGGGATCCTGTTGTTAGTATTGTGATCCTGCTGTTAGTGTTGTGATCCTGCTGTTAGTGCAAAATCTGCTGCTAGTAACTGCTAGCAGTTTTACATAGCAGTTAATATAACTGCTATAGCAGTTGTGGCTTATGGCTGTACATCAGTTATTTTAATAACTGTAAAGAAGTTATTATTGGTCATATTTATGTCACAACATTTATGTTGTAGAATATAGAGAATTTGGTTCAGGCATAACAAATACAACATATTCAAGTTCTAACTCTGAGTTTTATCCGATTTAAGATTTCGATAGAACCATCGAAATACTTCAATCTGAAAGTGTTTACACGACTCTCAGATTACTGTGATCATATACCTAAACTCCCTAACAAAGATTGAAGTATTTTGTGATCATGACAACCAGTCAATCAGTGAAAGATATGACGAGCAAGTTTGATAAGTTGGACAAGTTTGAAGGGCAAGACTTTCGTCGCTGGCAAAAGAAGATGCACTTTCTTCTTACCACTCTGAAAGTTGTGTACGTTCTGAGTACACCCAGTCCCGTGTGGTCCGAGGATGAAACTTTGGAGACAACTAGGAAAAGGATGAAGTGGGAAAACGATGACTACATATGCCGTGGTCATATTCTAAATGGTATGTCTGATTCCTATTTGATGTTTATCAAAACACTGAATCCGCAAAGGCACTGTGGGAGTCTCTAGAATCCAAATACATGGCAGAAAAATGCTTCTTCTAAGAAGTTTCTTGTTAGTAATTTTATGAATTACAAGATGGTTGATACCAGGCCTGTCATGGAACAATTTCATGAAATGTTAAGGATTCTGGGACAGTATACCCAACACAATTTGATGATGGATGAGGCCATCTCGGTTGCAGTTATAATTGATAAAGTGCCCCCTTCCTGGAAAGAGTTCAAACATGGTTTGAAACATAAAAAGGAAGAGTTAAATTTGGTTCAACTCGGGAGTCGTCTCCGAATTGAGGAAGGATTAAGAAATCAGGAACTTGATAATAATCCTAAAGGAAAGAACCAAATTGGGTCATCTTCTGTCAACATGGTTGAAAGAGATGGAGCCAAGAATTTCAACAACAATAAGAACAAAAGAAAGTTCAAAGGTGATGATGATAAGTATGCCAACAAGAAGGCTACTTTGACTTGTTGGAAATGTAACAAGCCTGGTCAAATGAAGAAGGATTGTCGCTCTCGTAAGGGCAAGGATGGCGCTAGTTCAAATGGGTCTAAGGATCCTGAAAAGAAACAAGGTTACAATTCTGATCTTATGCAGAATTTGTATAATGTAATACATTATGTTTCTGTCATTTCTGATGCATTTTATATTCAGGATGATGAAGTTGCTTGGTGGGTTGATTCGGGTGCAACAATTCATGTTTGCAAGGATCTTCGTTGGTTTCAAGAATGTAAATCGATTGAAGATGGATCATTTGTAAAGATGGGAAACGTTGCAACTGAACCAATCAAAGGAATAGGGCGTGTTTTATTGACTTTCACTTCTGGAAAAACTTTATGTTTAGATAATGTTTTGTATGTACCTGGGATTCGAAAGAATCTTGTTTCTGAAATTGTGTTGAATAAGTGTGGCTACAAACAAGTGTTGGAAAGTGACAAGTATATCTTGTCAAGACATGGGTCGTTTGTTGGATTTGGTTATGTTTGTAATAGTATGATTAGATTGAATTTGGATTATCCTTTGTTCAATGCTACTACTTGTATGATGTCTTCTAGTAATAGCAATAGTTTAAACAAATCTGAATTGTGGCATGCTAGACTAGGACATGTTCATTACAAGAGAATGAAAGATATGTCTAAAATGAGTTTGATACCTGCTTTTGACATGACACATGAAAGTTGTAAAACTTGTATGTTAACCAAAATAACTAGACAACCATTTAAAGGTGTTAATCGGGAAAGTAATGTATTAGATCTCATTCATAGTGATTTGTGTGACTTTCATGCTAATCCATCACTAGGACATAATAAGTATGTAATCACTTTTATTGATGATGCCTCTAGATATTGTTATGTCTATCTATTGCATGCTAAAAATGAAGCTCTTGATAAATTTAAAATTTATAAACAAGAAGTAGAACTTCATAGACAAGGTTTAATAAAAGTGTTGCGTACTGATAGAGGTAGTGAATATTATGATCCAGTTTATTTTCAATCAATTGGTATAGTACATCAAACCACGGCTCCTTACACACCACAACAAAATGGGGTGGCTGAAAGGAAGAATAGGACCTTGAAGGAAATGGTGAATTCCTTGTTATCCTATTCTGGACTCAGTGACGGGTTTTTGGGTGAGGCTATGTTAACAGCCTGTTACATCTTGAATAGAACTCCAAACAAAATTAACAAACAAACTCCTTATGAAATTTGGACCAAGAAGGTGCCAAATTTGACTTACATGAGGGTTTGGGGCTGTAGAGCAGTTGTGAGACTAACTGAACCCAAAATGAAAAATCTGGGTGAAAAAGGTCTTGATTGTATCTTCATTGGGTATGCTGAGCATTCCAAGAGTTATAGGTTTTATGTCATAGAACCTAATGAATATGTGTCTGTAAACTCTATAATAGAGTCAAGAGATGCTATATTTGATGAAGAACGGTTTACATCTATACCTAGACCACGAGGTATGATACAATCATCTTTTAGTAAGATGGTTGAAGATGATGTTAAATGTACTGCTGATGTACCTGGTTCATTTGTTCCTAGGAAAAGCAATAGGACAAGAAAAGCTAAGTCTTTTGGTGGTGAATTTCAACTTTATTTAGTTGAAGGAACAAGAGATAAGACTTTATCTCAACATGAATATTGTTTCATTATTGAGGAGGATCCAATGTCCTTAAGTGAAGCAATGGCTTCTAGAGATGTTTCTTTTTGGAAAGAAGCTGTTCAAAGTGAGATTGATTCCATCATGCATAATGATACTTGGGAATTAACTAATTTACCTCCTGGATGCAAAGCATTGGGATGTAAATGGATCCTTAAAAGGAAGATGAAAGTGGATGGAAGCATAGATAAATATAAAGCCAGGTTGGTTATCCAAGGCTTTAGACAAAAGGTGGGTATTGACTTCTTTGACACTTATGCTCCTGTTGCTAGGATTTCCACTATTAGATTATTAATAGCTCTTGCAGCTATACATGATCTAGTTATTCACCAAATGGATGTGAAAACTGCATTCTTAAATGGTGAGTTGGATGAGGAAATTTACATGAAACAACCTGAAGGGTTTGTGATGCCTGGACATGAAGGCAAAGTGTGTAAATTGAAGAAATCATTGTATGGTCTAAAACAAGCACCAAAACAATGGCATCAAAAGTTTGATGATGTAGTATTGTCTAATGGTTTTTCTTTAAACCAAGCTGACAAGTGTGTATATAGTAAATTCAATGCTTCTGGTAAAGGAGTAATAATTTGCTTGTATGTGGATGACATGTTGATCTTTGGTACTGACCAAGATCAAGTTGATAAGACAAAGGAATTCTTGTCATCTAATTTTGATATGAAAGATCTGGGGGAGGCTGAGGTGATTCTTGGTATTAGAATCAAAAGAGGAAACAATATTATATCTATTTCTCAATCACACTACATTGAGAAGATACTAACAAAGTTTAACTTTGCAAATTGTGCTCCTGTTTATACCCCAGTGGATCCTACTGTGAAGTTTCGAAATAATAAAGGAACTCCAGTGTCTCAGCTAGAATACTCTAGAGCTATTGGATGTCTTATGTATGCCATGATTAGCACTAGACCAGATATAGCCTTTGCTGTGGGAAAGCTTAGTAGGTATACTAGCAACCCTAGTGCCCTACATTGGCAAGCTCTGGGTAGAGTATTTCAGTATTTGAAAGGAACCATGAATTATGGTTTGACTTATAGTGGTTATCCTTCTGTTTTAGAAGGTTATTCAGATGCCAGTTGGATAAACAACATGGAAGATCACTCATCTACGAGTGGTTGGGTATTCCTTCTTGGAGGAGGTGCTATTTCTTGGGCTTCAAAGAAACAGACTTGTATTACAAGCTCAACAATGGAGTCTGAATTTGTTGCATTGGCTGCAGCTGGTAATGAAGCTGAATGGCTAAGGAATTTGGTTTATGAAATTCCTTTGTGGCCTAAACCGATATCTACAATTTCTATCAGATGTGATAGTGCTGCTACCTTGGCTAAGGCTTATAGTCAAGTGTACAATGGTAAGTCTAGACACTTAGGTGTTAGACATAGCATGATTCGTGAGCTTATCATGAATGGTGTGATATCTGTGGAGTTTGTAAAAACTCAGCTGAACTTAGCCGACCATTTAATCAAAGGGTTAGCAAGAGATCTCGTGTGTAAGGCGGCTAAAGGGATGGGTCTAAAGTCCATTTAATTAAATCCTTGTAACAAGATACCCAATTCCCATTTAACGAAATGTTAAATGCTGAATTCAATGTGGAAAGCTTGTTATGATTGGATTGGAACACATAATTACTTCATCCCATGGTATGTGTTCAGAACTGCAAGATAAAGGAGGTTGAAATTATATTTCTTAATGGTTTTTTGAAAAATTGCATGTGCAGGTGCAAGAGTAAAAAACCACCTATATAAGCATGAAGTTTAGCTGTTTCAAGAAGCTTGGGACTTGGCTTTGATATGCTTATTGAAGGATAGGACACAAGCTAGTAAAATATGTGTCAGGAAGAACATGTGAATGTGTAAACTGTTGTGTATATTATCTTCATGTATTCACTATGAATAGAAAGAGTTCAATCCTTTAGTGACACTCTGATATTCGAATATTTGGAATGCTAATGTACTAATGTGAAATTCAATCGACTCGACATTTCATTTATGCAACAGTTTGGTGTTTGTTATGAGTTTACTTTAAGTTAATAAGATTACACTTAAATGGGGGAGGATTGTTAGTGATTTTGAGTCACTAATGTTATTTAAGTGTAATGGATTGACTTAGATGACCAATGTTAATCATAGTAAATGTTCAAACAAGTCGGAGTTGTGTGGAGTGCACACTTGCTTGACGTTATTGTGATTATGATAAAAGGTACGGCTGGTTATAGCAAAGGTACGGCTAGTTATAGGATGGTACGGATACTATTCTATGGTACTGCTGCTATATCTAAGGTATTGCTGCTGATTGTACTAACCTGCTGATAGCATATGTGATCCTGCTGTTAGTGTTGGGATCCTGCTGTTAGTATTGTGATCCTGCTGTTAGTGTTGTGATCCTGCTGTTAGTGCAAAATCTGCTGCTAGTAACTACTAGCAGTTTTACATAGCAGTTAATATAACTGCTATAGCAGTTGTGGCTTATGGCTGTACATCAGTTATTTTAATAACTGTAAAGAAGTTATTATTGGTCATATTTATGTCACAACATTTATGTTGTAGAATATAGAGAATTTGGTTCAGGCATAACAAATACAACATATTCAAGTTCTAACTCTGAGTTTTATCCGATTTAAGATTTCGATAGAACCATCGAAATACTTCAATCTGAAAGTGTTTACACGACTCTCAGATTACTGTGATCATATACCTAAACTCCCTAACATGAAATTGATAGTACTGTGAAACTCACTCTCAATGATCGAGAGTATTTGATTATCATTATTTTTTTGCATAGTGTACATATAAACAAACAAAAAGCATTTGACAAATTATGTATAAAACAAGTATAATATAGTCCGCGCTCAACTGCGGGCTTATATAGCTCGTGGTTATGCAGTTTCCGATTACAATTTTGCATCAATATACTTGATTTCATGATTACCGTATGTTTCAATATATATTACCCATAGTCTTGTGCCGAATATCAAAATCCAATATGTCCTACCTATATAGATGAACACTTACGTAGAGAGATCAAAGTAGCTCGATATCTTTGCATTAGCTTTCTTGCTGAAGTGATCATATTTGCAGATTATGTTCCACCATAAACCTTTTGAAACCGCTATAAAGTGACAAATATGTCCCTAATTACATGTACACAAACAAAACGAAAGCATTCAAACTGCGCATTGACAAACACAATATTCTTTACTTGCACCAAGATTTGAGCTTTTCAACTCCTCTTTGAGTTGATTTACATGATTTTCATAAGCATCTGCATCCTCTCTTACCTTTATCTTTCCTTGCTGATAGACCTAGTAATTATTGTTTAGTCAACTCTGAAACATGATATCTACAACATAATATGATTGTAAGCTATGCTCAAACAAAGCAACCAATAAATATATAACAATGAAATTACCTGAGCTTCAAGAAAATTATCTCCAAATATTTTCTGGGATATAAGCGCTCACTTACAAAGAGATCTCTGTTCAAAGCGGCTACAACTTTCTGTACTGCATCATGCGAAATGAGCAATCAGGAAATATGTGATTATATTAAATTGTATAATATACAACAATCTAAAGGCTGTGGCATTCAAGTCTCGTTGTAGACATGTGAGATAAGTGGTGTAGGGTTGTAAAAATTTGTCGCTAAAAAAATCCTTAAAGGTTTATCTATCTCACTACTGCAACGCAATTAATTATAGTGTTCAATAAAAACTATAAGTATAATTCTAAGAATGAAAAAAGTTGCACAACCTCAATTTCCCTCAATAGAGGCATAGTAAATTCAAGATCTTTAATAACCAATTCTTCATATTTGTTGCAATGCATATCCCACATGTGGTAATAATTGGGTCCTAATTTCTTGAAAACAAATATGATGAGAACGTTTTAGCCCCTTGCAAATAAATGTACAAGTCATTTCCTAATTATATTTTTTTAACATGTTAGGGCCAAATATACAAGTAGCCCGGTCTATTAAGGTGTTGGGCTTTTTTAGCCCCAAAAAAAATCGTTTTCTCAAAATAGCCCAATAAACAAGCGACTTTCAAAAAGTCGTTTAAAGCGATTTTTTTGTCAATTAAGCGACTTACTATTTGTGTCTTTTTGCAGCCAAAAAGTTACTTTTTTAAGCGACTTTTGCTAGATTTTAAGCGACTTTTTGACTTTTTAATCGACTTTTCGCTAGGGGCCAAAAAATACACGCCACATGTTGCTCTCACATTTGGTCGCTTATTTCTTGGGCTATTTGGAGAAAGCGACTTTTTTGGGGCTAAAAAAGCCCAACACCTTAAGCGACCATGCTATTTGTAGAATTGACCCTTATATTTTTTTAACATGTTAGATATAAACATAACCATATACATTGATACTGTTGGGTAATGGACATCCAGTATGCATTGTAATGGACTTGTCCTGTTGGGTTGACTAAAATTATTGATATTGCCAAATTATTGATAGATTTAGTCATCGCGGCTAAGCAAGGAAAATGATGTGTATTTTCAGAACTCGTAAAATACATATAGTTGCTTACTTGACATTTCTTATATCAAAACCTAGATATATATAACCTATAAAAATGCAGCTATGAATAGTCTATATGCACTTTTGCCGGGTAGGGGTGATGGGTACCTAGTAGGTACACAGGGTTGAGGTGTCCCTGCCAACCTACACTTTTCTTAGTCTATATGCACTTCTACTGATTATTTATGTGCAATACTCCGTATATGTTTATGCAAACTACAACATAACTTGCATATGTTTCTTAAGCATGATTGATCCACTTGTGTGGGGTATGACTTATGAGATATACGTAATTCTCCTTATTTCCTACAATGGCATAAAAAGAAACACACAAGTGAAAAAGATTGGTTCTATAGTTATTTCGGGTAAAAGGGAACTTCCACCCTGGTTCTATAGTTATTTTATGCATGGTCAATGTGAAGTTGGTTGATTTTGGTTCTATAGTTATTTTATGGTCAATGTGAATTTGGTTGATTCAAGATGTGTGATGTTTTCAATGGGTAAAATTCCTTGAGGATAAACAATGACCGGATTAGGTGTACCGGCTATCTCTATACTAATACCCGCGAACTATTCACCATAGCTTCATATAGCCCCTTTAGGGGACCATAACCCCAAACCCGAAAAAGCCCCGTCCGATCTCTCACGTCTCTCTCTCATCTTCATATACTCCGGCTACAAACCCACACCAAAATAAACCCGTTCGATCAACCATCCCCCGATCCGGAATTCATCTATAGTGTTTTTTGTGAGTGTATAAACAGTTTCATCTACAGTAACGGAAGTATAAAATTCCTCTTCCTCTTCAGAAATTCTAGAACCCTCCACAAATTGCCACAACTTTCTTTTTCTCTTTTCTACAAAAAAATAATACTTAGATTCACAGATCGGGTTGTTTTAACACACATGAAGGATCAATACAAGCAGTTTAGTTAACAATTATAAAAGGTAAAATTAGGGTTTTTTTTTTTTTTTTTTTTTTTTTTTTTTTTTTTTTTTTTAATTTAGGGTTTTTGTTATTTTTGGTTTTTTTGATTATCAGTTTTAGGTTTTGTGATTTTGATATTTTTGTGTTATATAGTTTATAATATGAGCTGATCGGTGAGGTGCTCAACGGAGCCAGATGATCCCAGCAAGTGTTCAAATCGATTGGTTTTGGGTGGTGATCGATTACAGCTATTTGTGGAAGTTTTGTGATATTGAAGTGTGAAAATATGGTATGCTTTACTTTTGTTAATATTTGAGTTGTTTGTGGGTTTTTAGGATTTGGGGTTGGTTATAAACTCTGTTGACAACCTGTTTTTTGCGATCGTACTTGCCATCAACTATAATAGATATAGATATTTTGTTTGTCGGTTGCGCGTTTCATTTGGGTGTGTTGTGTTGACTATGTTGCAAGGGGTGTTTATTTAACCTTATTTGTCGGTTGCGCGTTTCATTTGGGGTGTTTTGTTGACTATGTTGCAAAGGGTGTTTATTTAACCTGATTTGATTTTGGCTTAACCGTAGGCTTAGTTTTAGACTTATCTATTTATATGAGCATTTTTATATAGGTGTCATGAATCGATACGAAGATAGGCTGCAATTAGAAGCAAAACTTGAGCGTTTCGATGGACAGGTACAACTTTCTCTACTTGGACTATGTTAAGATAGTATACTATAGATGAGTTGCGTTGAGTGTTGACATAAATCTGAATACCGAAAATTTCAGGTGTTCACGTTCGCCAATTCAGGCTGCTCACCTAAAGCCGAAATCAATTTAGGTAAGTAGTTAAATTTATTGCATTTTTGTAGATTTTGTTGGTATTGGATGTCAATTTTCGTGGCATAGATGTTGACTGAGAGTCGTTTACCTGAACTTTTTTGGATTCTGAGTGACGTTTACTTATTAAGTTTCCATCTTCTAGGATTATAATCATTTACAGGATCCGGGATATTGAAGAAAAAGCCCTAAGGCTGTTGGATGAACATGGATACCCTTGGACAAGTAGATGCAAACTGTAGGATGTGGCTACTAATGTCAGTTAATACATGCATCTGATTTTCTTTGAGTATGTGAAAGACAAAACAGATGGTCACCATTGATGATGAGCTCAACATAAGGTAAAACATGAATTTTGAATACAGAATGCATTATAGGTTATGTTATCGTCCATTCGGATTGTTGAAAGTTGTCTCATAGCCCTCATACCAACACTAGGAGTCCTTAATGTAATCTTTGTATGCTATGGAGGTCGAAACCTATTGGAAATGAAGTTACCGGGACTGAATTTGGTATGACAAATTCACATAGCTGAATTAAGCTAATTGTGGCGAATTGTGGCTACATTAACCTATGGGTTTGTAAGACTTTGTTTTGGCTACATTAAGCTAATTGTGGCGAAAAGGTTATAGTTTTTTATCGAGTTTGAGGTTTGACCTGTTTTTTTGGGTGTTTGTAATTAAATTTTGCATATGATCTATGAATGTTTCATGAAATTGGTTGTGTAGGATATTCGGGGGAAACTAGGTACCTTTCAGCTGTTAGAATAGAAAAAAATGTAATGGGAAATAGGGCAACGACAGGTGGGAACAAGTTTTGGAAGAGTATTTCAGGATACCAGGTAATCACGTTGAGCGTCTATCATTATATAATTTCACTAAATTGTGGCTACTTTATTTAATGCTCAGTTAACCATGGTTGTAGCGTAGTAAAGGTTTATAATATGAGGACGATTATTTTGCATTTCGAAATGCTCGCTAATGGTTGTTATTTTGTATTAGATTTTCAATTTTTTTGTTTATTCAAGAACCCAAATTTAACTTGATTTCCTTTGAAATTCACAGATGATCTAGACCTTGATGAAGTGGGAAACATATACTTCACATATACCATTGAAAGTATCAGCGAAAGGTATGTTGCTTAACCAACAATATCTTATCCATTCCTTTGTCTGGTCTCATTGAAAAAAATATGCATCTTGATGTTAAGACTATGTATTGACTATTAATGTGTGTATCTGATATTTATTCCATCGTTCGGTCGTTCCAGACTGTACGACTTATACGCTATCTATGCTAAAAAACACAAATAACAAATATAGATTACTGATGTTGCACTCATCAATGTATGGATATAGTTTTAGTGAACGGGTTAGCAACTAACTACTAGGTAGTTTTAAGGTGACCATTGTAGTAGCTTGATATATGAGTTTGATGATGCTGATGAGTTTTACGGGTTTGATGATGCTGATGAGTTTTACGGGTTTGATGATGATGCTATTCTTTAATATTGGAATTTGCATTTGTTTTCGTGATTTTGTGTAGATGTGTTGTTGGGTGTTTGGAATTGCTTATTTGCTTATTAGTTAAATGAGGTTATGTGGTTTTTAGAGTCTATATAAACACTAAAGTATAACCAATTTAGGAAATACTATAGTTTTTTAATTTGCTAAAAAGAAATGTATTGCAATAAGTGGATAAAAAAAATAGAGCTCTATTGCATAGATGTTTTAAAGGTTTATATGTTAGATATGGGAAGAAGTTGATTTTGAATTTAGGTCTCTGATTTGGTTCCAAAGTTATATCACTTGGTTTCACTGGGTTGTAGAGTTATACTGTTTGGTGAATTTGGATATTTATAATTTTTTGATATTAGTGTTTTGTGGAAATTCAATGGACTGTAAGTTTGTTTTGCGAAGATTATGTTAAGTGTTGTGAGCATATATCCAAATTGAAATCAGGTGTTAGGATTATACTATATACTAATAGCCAAAATTTGAGGGGGCAATTAGGGTACAATTAAGATTTTTAATCTCTAACTCTATTGGCCCATATTAGGCTTTGCCAAAATAATTAGGCACAAACAGTGTCCACTTGAATACGTGGCCAAGTTGTGTTTGCCAAATTGTGTTACCAAAATAATTGTTCACCATCATTTATCATCTAATCCTCACCTCATCTCTCTAGAAAAATCCACCCCTTTCATTTATCTTCTCTATCTCAGACTATCATTATCCACAGTCCCCGTTATGTTAACCCTTCTTGTATCCTTCTCACTTCTTTCCAATTTCCTAGAAAATTCCAGAGAACCCATTTTCACCATCAGTTCTTCATATGCATTTTTTTGGTTATGAGGAAACGATATCATCATTCTCAAGGAAACAATAAACACGCACTTATCATTCTGATTACATCCGGGATAAGCGATCCTAAGGAAACATAAAACTCCTCTCAAATTAGTTTAAAGGTATGAATTGTTTCAATTAAAATTCATCGGATTTATTCTTTCTCCGGCCACCGTCGACAGCTCCGAATGATCCGGCCATGGATAAGGTATTAATCAAACTTTATCTTACCTCGGGTTTGTTATATATAATTTTTTTTTGTAAAAGATGATTGATTAATTGATATCAGGTTATATGTTTTTACAATAGGTGGATTTCCATTTTTTTTTTAAATCTATAATATAGGTTAGTAATAATAATCACAAAACTATAGATGTTTAATCATTTGAAAAAATCAGTTAGTTAATACATAAAATGTTGTCTTAGGATGAACTGTTATAAACTATTATCGTAGTGGGTTTTGGGTAGATGTAGTTCAGTAGTTGTATCATGTTATGTCAATGCTAACATATAAAAAAGAGAATGTTGTCTTAGGAAGAAGATGGATGAAGAACCATCTTAAACTATTGCAATATTTAACCACGCTCATTTCAATGCTTGATTATAGGGTAGCTAAGATGGGAACATTTTAACTGGTCCAATACCATGCATCAGGTTTCACGAGGACACTCAACAGAAAACATGGTTCGATAGGGACTTTGGTGGCTGTGGTGGCATTACACAGTTAAGCAGGTTTCGTAAATTTGGTTCAGATTGTTGAAGTGGTTTTGGCAACTTCAGTGGTGCAGCAGACTGTACGGGTGCTGAATTTGGTAGTTTTGGGAAGGAATAAGACTGACTCCTAATCTGTGAAATAAGGTGAGTTGGACTTATTATCCTTATGTGAAGATTGGGCTGCAGTTATACTTTTTAGGTGTTCTTTGTGACAGGGTGGTATATACGCCCTAAAAATTGTTGCTTAACTACGGACATTATAGTGTTATACCAAATCTAGCGATATATGATCCGATGGTTGCATTCTAATAGTTTGCGCTTATAACATATGTATCAGTCTGCCCTTATTGTGTTCCATCATAATTTTTGGTGTTTGCATTTTCTTATCACAATCTACTTGATTTTATTGTAAGAATTGAAGTTGTAATAATCACTTATGCTGGTTCAACTTACCAGTCTTTAGTTGAGTGACTTAGAACCTGGCCAGATATAACAAGTGCTAGAACATATTGTTTGAGTAGCGCGCTGATCTAATTAACAGCATTATTACCTAAGCTTAAGGAGTTAGTTACATACCTATTTATGGTTTCACTTACTTTAAAACACGTTATGCTGCACCAACTTAGCCTACCACCCGGGTTGTTAATATAAGGCACATTTTTAGAAATTTAGCTTTTGACCCATTTTACTATCCTCATATATGTAGTGTGTGCGTATAAAACGGTTTGTGTAATGATCAGTTTTCCTAACAACTAGTGCCAAACCCGCGTCATCTGTACACACATTTCCCTATTCTCAGTATATACTCTTTCTTCCCAAACCCACCCTAATTTACTGCAGCTACACCAACAACAACGGCAACACCTATGCTAAGTTTGCCGTTAAATGTTTTATACATGTACCGCATTGATTTTTTCAAGTTTTCAGAGACGCCAAAAGCTGTTTGGACAACATTATATGGTATTTTATACACTTTGTATGTGATGTTTGGACAGCAGAAACATGGGTCGTTTGGACATGCTTATATGCCATTTTAACAGCTTTTATATGTTGTTTGAGCATAACCTTTACATGGTTAATTCCATATTGCAAAAATCATTATTTGGAGCTGCAAGAATCAGAGGGTCAACCAAATTGAAAGCCACCAAAACCTCTTAAGTTGTTATATATTGAAATTCGAAATAGTATTGTGATAAAATGGTTCCTATAGTCGTAATTAAGTCGGCCTCCATTTCCTTGCATTGCCTCAGCAATTTATTGATTTGTAGCTTTTGTTATACACAGCGGAGTCATCAGAAAATCCTGAAGTAGTGAAAAGAACCTAAGGTTCACTAATGCTCGAAGTTAACAAACAATGAAGATGGACAAATCGATCATGTTCTTCAAGTAAGTTTTCTTACTATCTTTATAAAAATGTTTTCAAAAATCATTACAGGTTAAGCACCTTAGGTTGTATCTATGTTCGGTAGCTTATGTCTTATAATCAAAACATGTAAAAAAAAAAAAAAAGTGATTTCCATCAAATTTAACACGTGACTTATGGACAGAAGTCATGGCCAACGTGGCTGAAGCCGCTTCACGAGATACCAATCATGGAGCTGCTGCTCGCATGGCCTTTGATGAGGTTCCATGGCCTAGAATGACCAGATATGTAAAATTACTTTTTACACACATTTCTTTATACCTCTGTGCGTATTGAGATGTTTTACTTACTGATTTGTAACTGCATGTTCAGCCTTACAAAAGAGATAATGGGCTGCAAAGTCCTCAACAACACTAGAATGTAATGGCGGTAGCAGCAACCTGCTTGAAATGGTGTCAGCAGCATGACCACCGCAGCAGAACGGCAACAGCACCACCAAGGTTAAAATCCTGCAATGTCAAACAACAAGATGCAAACTCAACGATTTAAGGTATTTTGAATAGTTTTTTTTGTAATGTAAGAACATTGATTGAAAGGTAACCAGTAATCACCCACTAAAAGAAAAATATTAATGAGAAAATTTAATTATAAAAAACCAACGTATTTTTTTAGTGCTTCTTTTTGAAAGTAAAGCAAGACTCCAACAGCTTTATTATTAGTTTGTTTATAAAAGATTTGATGACATTGATGCAGGTTCATTTATTGTGTGTTTAACAAACACATATGACTGGTTCAGGAATGATCTGTGCAAGTATACTGGATGCAATAAACGAATGCATATAGTTTTGTAGTTTGTACTTCATTAAATATGTGAAGTAATACTCATAGTAATGATAGTTTTCATGTGTTTTAACTACATCTCTTATTTGCTGAACATGGTTTCCCATGAGAAGCTTCTTGATTGTACTTACTATTCTACATTAAACCTTATCAACAAAAAAATATCAGACCCAAATACACACACAAAACCACAGATACACACACAAGACCAGGTTTGCGTGCAAGCTGTTGGTCCTACTTTTATGTTATCATTTCACACACATAAAGTTTAGAGAGAGAAAGTTTGTATTCTAGAGAGAGAGAGTAAATAAAGAGGATTTCTCTATTACAATAACAACCAACACCCTCTCAAGTGAGAGGTTACAGCTATATATAGTCTTACATAAGAGAAAAGTAAGGGAGTGTGTCGTGTTTACATATTTCATTAATTCGACATTAGCCTAAATACTATGACTAAACTAGACGGCACACTTCCACTAATCATGTAGACTATATTTTTACGATTCTAACAAGCTATTACATGACCATATAATAAGACTCATTGACTCGTTAATGATCGTCACTTTAAGCATTCCCAACAATCTCCCCCTAAGGGATGATCATTGAGATCTCTCTTTGATTACATTAATGATCATCACTTTTGCGTTTCCAACAATCTCCCCCTAAAGGGGTGATCATTGAAATCTCTTTCTGTGACATGTGGGTTATTGGTCCTCTAATAGAAATGGATGATTTTCTTTGAAGCTTGATGTCTTGAACTTTGAGTCTTTGTGTAATAGCTTTGCTAGATCATGTGTTCCAATCATGCTTAGTGATCTTTGTTCTTTGTTCTTGTTCTTGTGAGTGATATGGTAAAGTAATGATCTGCCTTCCACCAACGTTCTTTAATCCTGGTGTCTTTACGTCTTTTCCACCATGCTCACACTTCTTTTGACTTTCGGTCTTCATACTTCAAGTAGTTCTCACTTCTTAAGATTCAATCTTTGACTTTTGAAAGTTTACTTTACTTTGATCTTTGTGAGAATTTCCTTTGTGATGTTAGCATGAGCATGATGGAAGTGGTGGTGGTGGAACTCCTGGTCTCCATGAATACCTGCAATTAAACAGTTAGCAATAACTCATCCGGCACTTACAGGTTCGGACTTCGAGATCGTCAACAGCATAATGTGAAGACTTTCTCTAATCCTTGCCAAGGCCGTTCCTGAACCGGATGCCCCTAGAGAGCTAACATAGATACACCGAAGTGTATCAACGATTCAGGTGAGCCACTGAAGTATACCGAAGTATCACTTCACGACTGTAGACCATTTGGAACCACCTCGAACACTAAGCGTAACCCACAAGGGATTACCGAAGTGACCTGCTGTCAGGGCTATTTGATGTTGACCCTGACAGGATTTCTATTCAATCACTGAGAACCACAATTTGTGAGTTCTCTCATGAATGTTCTCGGCAGATTACTAAGATCTGCGTAGGACTCTTGTAATTTACAACTGGTGTCCATAATGTTTGAAAATCCAGTGTAGAAATGTTAAGTGTTCCTAAGAGATCTTTGATGTATCTCGAGGCTCTAGAATCGATTAAGTGCTTATTGGTTTTTAGTCGTCGGAGGCATGGAGCAGAATGCCTCCTTTTCATTATCAACACATCTCGGAATGAGAGGTCGATAGATAATGAAGGGTTCTCCGTGAGAAATTGTTAGACTTGCTTTTTTATAAAGATGTTGTCACTCACGTGAATTGGACTAGGTTTGTATTAAGTAGCTCACGCAGGGACTACTTATGTTTAATTGGCAAACTAGTGATGTAAAGGGTCCTATAAATACCCCACATGTCTCTCCATGTGGGGTGTGGAATATTGTGTATTTTTCATTTGTTGTTTCTAATAAAGATAATCATTCCCAGTATTCTCCACCCTCTCACTACCTCTCTCTCTCTAAGATGAAGTTCTTCATCTTCCACAGCCAACCAAGGCCGCCTGAACCACGAAATACATGAATCTTGGTCACTATCAATTGGTATCAAGAGCTAACCAGGAGACGATTCTTGGTGAGTTTACTGAGTTTGTGGTTCGATTAAAGTTATAGGCTGTTTCTTATCTTCTTTTTAGTCACCGGAAAAAAATTTTCTGGTAATCGGAATTTTTTTCCGTTTCATACGATAAAAACAGGCCTATTACTGGTCTTATGTATCTTTGATGGTCAAAAACATCTCAAATCCATGGTCATACGAGGTCAGATCTGGTAACAGTTCTAGCTTCAAGGTTTGCTTGAGATTGTTTTGTCCTTTAATCCGTGAAAATGGTCAGATCTGATGGATATATGGTTGAGTTTTATGCTCAAAATGGGTTTTATGGTCAGATTTGGGCAGAAAAAAGATGGTCGGAAAAGTTGGTCGGAATTTATGGCCGGAAAAGGGGACTTCTATTATTGTACTCAATTATTGATGGGAGTGGAAAGAGTGGTTAGATCTGACAGTTGATGAATTATTGGATAAGAGTGAAAAAGTCAAAAGTTGGTAAAAGCTGGCAGACTTTCGAAATTGCCACATCTCCTCGCAATTGCAAAAGACTCTCGCAATTGCAACACTTTCGAAATTGCTGTCGCAATTGGTCTTTCGAAATTCATTTCGGAATTGCCACATTGTCTCGCAATTAACACTCTCTCGCATTTGGAGATGGCTTTCGCAATTCAACCTCTCGCAATTGGGGAGTGTTTCGCAATTCAGGGAGTTCTCTCGCAATTGGGGCAACTTCTCGCAATTCAACAATATTTCGCAATTGGCAACAGTGACCCTCGCAATTCATTTCTTTCGTAATTGATAAATATGTTCACTTATAATCCTTCCACTTTGACACCCTTCAACTTTGTATCCCTTCCAAAAAAAAAAAAGTTTTTTGGCGGGATGAGTCAAATTTAATTTTTTCAGGTGATTAAACGTTCAATTTTTACGCGAGATTCAAATTTTGGTATAATAGTGAAAATTTTGGCCCAAAATTCGAATTTTTTAGGTGAAAATTGGCGTCAAAATCTGTTACACTCAAATTTTTCTAGCTTTCTTGTAACGGCATTTCCTAGTGTATTTCAAATTATGAAGAAAAAAAAATTGGAGGGGTATAGGGATACCATCACAACAATCACGGGGATACATCGTTCACGGCTAAAACTCTTATGGTTAAGAAAATGACTACGGGAGAAGAATGGTATTATTGAATTGATTTTGAAGTAACATTTTTCGTGCGTGTGTACTTATTTATCTCAAAGTCTAGAGGTTGGTTGGATGCATGACTTTTTGAGATACTTGTTTGGGCTCTCATGGGTGTAGTGATTAAGTCTTGGATTATCTAGTTTTCATAGGTCAAGGGGAGGATGGACGAAGACCTAGTTAACTAACAATCAAACTAAGCTGGTGTACTCAGTGTCACACAAAGATGTGGATAATTCAAGTGAGGTTCATATACAATTAAGGAAGGATGGATGGGTATATGAAACGACCTATGCTTTAAGGAGTTACGTTGTAGTGCTCAGTATAGGTTCTTAGTCACATTATCGTACAAGATTAAGTCACATTTGAGGGGGGATGTTTACTTCGTTTTCAAATTGGTCATATCTGATTGTCTCTACATGTGGTTATTTATTTGAAGCCGGTGAACTTTAAGGTTGGTTTGAGAGAAGGTTTGAGAGTATTTGTTCAACATATTCTCACGAGCAGTTATGGCATTTCAATTGCATCCAGTAAAAGGTAATCAAAGGCGTGTACACTAATGTATGATGATTTCGATAACTCGCAATCATCAGGAGGGAGAAGTATGGCTTATTACCAACATTGGATGCAAATACTTTGTGAGATATGTTGATGCTCCCGAACGACAACCATTGTACTACAGTCTCCGCTGCGTATTAGAAGACTAAAGAGAGTTGTCGTTTCAGGAGGGAGCAGAAAAGAATAAAGGGCTCACTAGTTAGGAGGGAGTAATAACCTAACTAGTACATTACAGTTGAAGTTCAGAGCTACAAGGATGTGTGCCGTCAGCACCAAAGATCGAAGCTGCGATCTTTTGGAATAGAGAACTTCAAGTCTGCCTCAGGATCTAGACTACAGAGACTCTGCACTTCAGCAAAAGTTTATTCTTGTAATTTACTTTGTATTGTTTATAGGTCTCATTGTAACCATTCACTTGTGACGACATCTTGGAGGGAGATTGTTAGACTTGCTTTTTTATAAAGATGTCGTCACTCACGTGAATTGGACTAGGTTTGTATTAAGTAGCTCACGCAGGGACTACTTATGTTTAATTGGCAAACTAGTGATGTAAAGGGTCCTATAAATACCCCACATGTCTCTCCATGTGGGGTGTGGAATATTGTGTATTTTTCATTTGTTGTTTCTAATAAAGATAATCATTCCCAGTATTCTCCACCCTCTCACTACTCTCTCTCTCTCTAAGATGAACTTCTTCATCTTCCACAGCCAACCAAGGCCGCCTGAACCACGAAATACATGAATCTTGGTCTCTATAGAAATGAAACAAGTGTCTTTTGAGAGACACCTGAGTGGCTAGAAGGTTTAGTGCAGTGCGTCACTGGGTCCATGATGGCTTAATCTTCAATACCGGTGTTACCGTAGTAACAACCAGTAGCATATGTATTGAACCCGGTGTCTGCCCTAAGGTTGATCATATGGAGGGCTATTTCTTTTCACCCTTTTCTTTACTTTTCTTTTTAATTCTGCAACCCCTTCTTTCTCATTTCATTCCTTTACTCCTTTTTTTTTTTTTTTTTTTTTTTTTTTTTTTCATCATACCTAGGACTTTCTAGTTCTAGACTATTGGTATTTTCCTTGGGTAGATCCCTCCGGCTCTGGCAGATCATAGGACGGTTTCCTAACCTTAGTCACCTTATAACTCCATGACTAACCTATGTTTGCCATAAAACCAATCGTTTGAAAATCTCTCAAAGTGCTTATGATTGTAAAACTTATATTGTTTACACTTTGAGAGTTTTGCATTTTTCAGAAATACTCCCCCTTAACATGTGCTCATAAGTGTTTAAGTTAAATTTGCACATGTCGGGAAGAGTTAGCACTTTTAGAATTGATTGATTTTCAGTGAATATGACCGTTGCGAGACACGTTTACATCACTAGTTATTCTTGATTCTTGTAAAATCCCGCGAAGAGTTAACAACTTGCGTTAACAACTTGCGTCAACCAAACCAAATCAAATCTCATCATAACACATTCAAGTACTCAAATCACAGTTTATTCTTGATTCTTGTAAAATCCCGCGAAAGAATCTATTTCTCGGTTTAAATCATAGAATTGTAAAATCCCGTGCACGTTTACGTCATGTCTACTACCTCAGATTCTGCTATATCTGAGATACTCAGATTGTACAATATGATTGACAAACAAAAGATTCCCAAAGATGTACAACAGATAAACGTGTTTGAGTATGTTAGTGCCGATAGGAACTCTGTGTGCCTGAATTCTCAAGAGAAAGAGCTCCATCAGCCACAGACAAACGTTGTTGAGTCAGATACTGCTATGAACAACGTGCAACATGGGAAACACAATGAAGCGTCGGCTGAACCTAGTGGGGTATCTTCTATTATTAATGATGATAATGTGTTGCATGAATAAAAGATTCCCGACAAAGTACAACAGACAAACGTTGTTGAGTCAGATATTGCTAATATGGGAAATAGCGATGTTATCCCACATGAACAATATGTGAAACACAACGAAGCGTCTGTTGTACCTAGATGTGCATCTTCTGTTCTAAATGATGATTATGTGCTGCATGAGAACACTGAATTTGTTCCTGATGACCCATTAACCACCCAACTTAACATCTATAAAGAACAAGTGGCCATATATGAACAACGTGCTAAATTTGAGTTAACTAAACGTGAGCAAGAAATGGATGGTCAGATGCGTACACTTATTTCTGAACGTAATCTAAGGGAAGAAAAATTGAAAATGGAGTTACATTCTTTACAAGTGAAACTTAAGCAAACTGTTCAGCTTAAACAAGTAATGCAAGAAAGTGTGAAAACACTAAAGCAAGATTTCAAAGAAAAAGAATCTAAACTCTTAAATGATTTTTCCAGACTTAAAACCTTAAAGAATAAGCTTGAAAATAAGTTGTACACGCAAGACCAATCTAGACAAACGGTTCAAATGCTTCAAAAGCACAAAAAGTTGTCTGATAAGCATAGTGAGAGTAATGTAGGTGAACCTAAGTTAGCTATTCTTAAGAATGCTAAAGTAGTCCAACCTGCCTTATATGATGCCAATGTGATGATTATGCCCGGTCATGCCCCACCTGATGTTTCATCTTTAGAAGAGAGTGATGAAATAGATGTGAGAAAAAGAGAAAAGATGAATGAGAAAATGAAGGATCCCAAATGCATAGCCAATCGAATAATAGTCAAACCCCATGATTATTATGAGGAGAATCAATTGACTGTGTTTGCACCTTAAAAGAAGTTAACACCCGAACAAATATTTTGGTCTTTAGATATTGAAAAGAGAAAGGCCGAAGAGCTTGAAGCCAAAACTCCATCCCTTAGGAAAATTGCAGCTGCGACGGTGTATCCTCCCAATACACCTAGGCATTTGGTTCCTTTGACTCTTCCTACTAAATGTAAAACCTTAATTAGCATATATGTACTTTGTCAACTATTTGATGATTTTGATAAAACATGTAAGAAGAGAATCACACCAACTGGAATTACTGAGGGGGAAAGGGGTTTTGAACAGACAAAAAGATGTTACTTAACTGAGGTCATTCCATTCTTTAAATTACTCAAGGAACAGTTTGAAGGATTGCAAAACGCCCTTGAAACTAAAGTAAATGAAATGAAAGTAATGTTTAAAGATATGGAAAATGAGGTAGCTCAAAATGCGATAGAACTTAAGAGCCGTGAGATCGAGAGAAAGAACATTCTCATCACCAATGAGAATTTGATAGCTAGATGTATTGCACAGGATATATTTTATACTGCCACTGATTCTGCTTTAACTACCTGTCAATTTCATGAGTATTCTATTGCATTGAATGTTACCCAGAATCGTGTTGTTGAGCTTGAGGGGGAGAATTTGAAACTGCAAGAGAAAATTCAAAATGATGACCATGATAACATGGTCAAGCGTTTTTCAAAACTAGAAGTTGATCATCTTAATTTACAATTAAAATATCAACACTTAGAAGAAAAATGTAAAATATCAAATGCCAAGACATCTCTGGATGCTCCTGAATTTGATACATATTTTGAATTGAGTAAACGTGATGAAAAAATTCAAGCTCACACTAACACCATTCGACAATTGAGGGCTCAAATTGCCCAATTAAAATCAAACAAGAGTGATGTGTATGACACCAATAAACCTTCGTCTTCAGATTCTCAGAATTTTCACTATCAAGACACCATCAATAAGTTACACTATGAAAATGAGTGTTTTCGAGCTGAAAATTCAAAGGTCAAACAACATTACAAAGAGTTATATGACTCAATTAAAGTCACACGAAACAGTCACAATGAAAAGATAACCTCTTTGTTAAATGAAATCAAGAATCTTAAGACTCAGGTGAAAGGAAAAGTGCCAAGTATCACTTGTGATTGTGTTGCACCAAAGGTTTCTGCTTTTAGAAAGTATGATGTTGATGTTGTGCCTATTCCACTTCCCCTTAGGAACAATAGGTCTGCCTATCAAATATATCTCAATCACCTTAAGGATAGCCTTGACACACTTCGTGAGATTGTTGAGGAGGATAGGATAGAAAAACCACTTGATAATGCAGTTGTGGATGCCTGCTTCCTCACTAAAAGGTCTTAGGAATTTTTAGAGTACGTCATTGGCACTGGCCCTAAGATTGAGAACAAAAGAGATAGATTTGTTGCATCATCATCTACAACTAAGAACAAGCACGTAACCTTTGATCTACCACTGGAAACTTCAGATCTCAACACATCAAAACATGTTCAACAACTGGAAGTGAAAAAGACTAAGATTCCCATCAGTCATTCTACAAGAGTTAACAGTGACACTAAAGCTAGCGAGTCAAAACCTAGGAGAAATATAAAGAATTATAGGACTTCACCAGCTAAAAGTGTTCCTAAGAAGAAAGTAGAAGACCACATGAGGAACAATAAGTCAGATTTGAACAAAAGGAATCATAATTCAAATCCTAATTCACTTTGCAAAACATGTAATGATTGCTTAATTTCGGGTAATCATGATAAATGTGTTGAGAAATTCTTCATCGACTATGACGTTTGAACAAATCAGTTCAAGCCTCGTTCTTCAATGACAATGACGTCTGTTCACATCAGTTCAGGCCTCGTTCTTCATCGACAATGACGTTTGAACACTGCAGTTCAAGCCTCGGGCCTCAATGTCAACATAATGGCGTCTGCTGACATCTCTTCAGGCCCCGTTCATCAAAGAAAAGAAAAGTGTACGCTTGAGTGCGCTTTATCTTCGGAAGAAGAGAAATCTTCTTGTTTCTGACTATTCTCATCAACAAGCTTCATACTTGCTCCATGCTCGTTCAGTCATCAAGTGGATCTACTTTCATTAGATTGGACGTTCATTCACTCGATCAAAAATGGCAACTTCAAATGCAATTTTTGAGGGGGAGAAGTGTGAATAGTTGATCAACCTCATATGCACTTGTTCAATCAAAAATGGCATCCTCATATGCAATTTTTGAGGGGGAGAAGTGTTGATGCGTGCGATGTGTCGTTGCGGTTTAGCAGTATTAATGCCTACTCAAGTTTTAAATTTATATTTAGCCGACTTATCAATACACACACACTTAACGAGCAGTGTACCCGGTCAGTATGAATATAATGGTAAGTAGAGTGTCGATCACTAAGAGTGGAACGTATTATCTAGTTATTCTAATCAGTATTTTAATATTCTAAGTTAGCTATACAACCTAATCTAACGCAAGGGGGTTCAGCCTGAGAGACTGGCACGTTTTGGTTGCAATTAAATAATAAACTAAACTAATGAGCACGAATCAGTGATAGGCATGCACATACACAGATAAATACTCGAGACAATAAGAAGACCTGTCCTGATGATTAAGTAGATTGTCACTTGTTTTATTGATAGTTTTTGATGCGTGGTTTTGCGACCTTACAACAGGTTTTACCTCTCGAGGGATCTCAAGAGGCTTGCAATCCCCACCAGGCAGTGTACCTGACCGATGTAGTATAGTGTAGTGGCAAGTACCGGGGGATTGATCGTTCTCTAGGGGAAAAGTGTCGTTAGGATTGAAAAACTACTCTAATAGGTCTAAGGGTGAGGGAAGATTCTTTTTGTATTTTTATATTTTATGGAAAGCAAGTAAAATCTCGGGTTTGAAGGGGTGGGCGGAATTAGTTGCTAGTCAACTAACCCAAATAACTACAAATGCAAATAAAATAAAATAACTGAAAATGAAAAGGTTGTGAAACTTATATGGAGAGAAATGTGTTTACTTAGATTTCCTTACTCCCTAACTATCTTTTACCGGTTGATTAGTGTGTATTAATTGCGTGGATGACGGGTGTATTCCTTAATACCAATCGTGGGGTGGCGTACGTACTTCCCCAACTCTACAAGCTCCTACTTCACTCCTATGTCGAGCCGGCTAAGAAGCTCCTAACATGGGATCACTAGAATTCGCTCATGCATTAAATACAACCGTATAAACCTAGTACGCATTGGTTCATGTTTCTTAAGACGTTCAAGCAAGTTACCGTATAGGAGGTTAGCCAGTTTTCTTAAGCCTAACATCGATAAACAATCATTCAATACAATTAATAACACACTAATAACCAATAATCAATAGTTAGGTTTCATTAGATCTAAGCAAACACAAGATAAATCTAGCCTAGCATGTTAATTAAAAGACAAGAACAAGAAATAATCAAACAACACATAGACATATTGATTGATTAAGTGATTACTTATCTTCAATTAAACATGGGAGATCCAAGGGTATAAAACCCTTAAAAATGGCAGAAAATTTGTCTTAGGGTTTCTCCTCACAAAGTTGCACACTATAAATAAAAATTGCAAAACTATATATAGAGTTTAGTTCCTGACGGCGTCACGTTGTAGGAGGTGACGCCGTCACCTCGCCGTGGCTAGGGTTCCCGGATGGTCTTCCTGACGCCGTCCCTTTTTAATCCTCCAAAATCCGCTCTGGCCTATCAAGGGTTGACGCCGTCAGAAATGTGCTTGACGCCGTCTCTCTTTAACTTAAACCGTGATGGCCTTGATCACCTTAAAGGGTGACGCCGTCAGACTTCCATTGCAAAACTCTCTGGCGCGTCACGTGTATTTTGTCATATCCACCTCTTTTGCCAAGCCATGACGCCGTCAGGAGCAATACTTGACGCCGTCATGTGTACTTTTCCAGCAGCTTTGGAGACTTTGTCGTTTTCTTCACTTTTATGCTCCAAAAACGTCCAAAATGCTTCCTTTTCCAGATTTCCTCTCCAAAGTATCTAAAATGACAAAAGGAACGATTTAGGGCAATATTTGATCAAATAAATACGATTTAGGGCTTAAATGACCCCCTAAAAGCGGTACACTTTTCGCTTCATCAAATACCCTTACACTTGAGATTTGCTTGTCCTCAAGCAAATGCGCTTTTATTCTAATCAAAATACAAGTTAGGGGTCATTTAACGCTAATATAAAAGTAATTGTAACACCCCCAAAAATATGTGGCATTGCGGAAGCGTTCATGTCCTGGGGTGCTACGAAATCGATATACAGCGCAGAGTGATATAGAACAATACCATAATTTAAATTTAAAGAAACAGTACATTAATTCAACATCGTTTTAGCCGACAACGGCATTTGAAACATAAAGGTTTGTTCCCAAAAGATAACATTTTTATTTCATCCAACTAAACATGACAAATGAAGACTCCTTAGTGCTAATGTCTTCATAAAATACACTTACTGACGATCACCTGAAATGCATGAGAAAAACGGGTCAACTATAAAAATAGTTGGTGAGTATACATGCTTTGTTCAAAAGAAGTCTAAGGTTTTTAAGAAAAAGGTCCAAATAATAGAGACAGTGTCAACCATTTAGTTACAAGTCCTGCCCATACAAGACTTGTAACCTATGGTTACACAACCATTATATAAAAATTGTACGTCTTATAATCAAACGCACATGTTTATCAAGTTCACAATAAAAATGCCATGTACATAATAAATAATGACTGCTCCGAACAAGGGAGACTTTGCACTGCTCCGAACATGGGAGACTTTGTCACTCCACCACCTAGGCGAGAATTTATTTGTCACTCGTCGACATGGCGAGAATTATTATCAAGACTGCTCCGAACATGGGAGACTTTGTCACTCAACCACCTAGGCGAGAATTATTTGTCACTCGTCGACATGGCGAGAATTATTATCAAGACTGCTCCGAACATGGGAGACTTTGCATTTAGTATGTACGGCACATAAAGTTCAAAACAAGTCATAATCTCAAAGTAATGTCTTAAGGTTCAAAGTCAATTTCAAAGAGTTCAGATAAAATAAAAGTCATAAGTTCAAATAAGAATTTAAGTCATGCATTCCACCCCAAATAAGTAAAGCGGTAAAAAGGGGGGCTGTGAATACTCACCTTTAATAGTCCGAACAGTGAATGTTGTGCACGACACCAACACGCAACCTAGATTAAATAATCATGTCTTAGTTCAAGTATTAAATTTCTAGTTCTTTCACTTTTAAATTCAATATTTTAGTACGTCTATGTTGATTCTAAAAGTATAACTTAATACATGTGTCGTTCATTTAGTTTACAAGTATAAGTGTTTTTGGCTATTTAGAGTTGACGACAGGTTTTATGTTTCGACAAGTCTCACTATATTAGTCAAATTCAAGTCTTATCTAAGTTAATAATTTGCCATGTCTTGTCTCTCGGCTATACAAGTTTTTTTTTAACGTGTCTATATGTTAATAATTACCATTTATCATCGTCTATTTGCTCGCGACAACTCTCAATATTAGTAATTCCGAATTTTTATCCTCTAATATTTAGTAGTTGTGGTCCATTGATTTAGGAGAGGGAAAAAAAACTAAATGGGTTGGGTTTTAAATTTAAACCTGGTGGGCCAACTAAGTTGTCACAGCCCATGTCATAGGCTGCACTTAAGGGGCTGTCGAATTGGGCTTTGGGAATGGGCCCTTAAGTGGCTGTTTTTGGGTGGGTTCTGGCCTAGTATTGTCAACTAGAACGAAACACAATATACTTGGTTGTGGGTCTGGTATTTCATTCGAAGGTCAACAGTTTTCTGTGCCAAACTTATCATTTGGCAGCCTCATTTGGTGTTCTAAGGTGCTACCAAAATTGAGCCCAGGGTCTCTCTTGCTAGCCAACACTCGAATACTACTCTAACGACAACAAAATCATCTTTCTCATTCGACCTAACTAAATACCAACTTAACTAAAATCATCTTTCTCATTCACCATCAACTACTTATTTATAAGTCCACTCAAGATTAAGTTCTAAAAAAAATAATAAGTGAATATGAGTCTGGGTATAATTTAGTTCTTACTTTGATTTGTGGGTTGAAGGATCCGAATGAACTCCAAAGAAATCCGAGCACCCAGCTACTCCAAATCGAATCACCACCTCTCCAACTCTTATTCCTTTCTTGAGTGGTTACCCAAGTGTTTTATTGAGATGATGATTCGATGTCCACTTGGAGAGTTGAATTAAATAACCGATTTCTGCGAGTAGTTCCAGGGGTTCTTTTGGATTTTGGGAGAGTGGTCTTACTATATGGGTGATATATCTACTTCAAATGAGTCCACCTCAGGTTTGACTTATGAGTCTTTCTAGGCCCGTGACTAAGATCGGTTTTCTAGGTCTAGGGAATGACAGAAATGGAGATGGAGACGGGTCGAAGAAGGTTTGGGGAAGAGGGAAAGAAAGCCAGTAAAGATGATAGGGATGGTTCGGTGATGGTGATGTCTCGACTGGAAACTTTTGGGGAAGAGAGAGAGGCGTTGGGTTGTGGGGTTGAAGACAAAGAAAAGTTCAGACATATAAAAGTTTAGGGATAGTGTGACTGGAGTGTTGGTGTATTTTATTTAAGAGTGTGGGTTTATTTTTAAAGAGTGATTATAATTTTTAAAGTTTGAGTATGTTAATTTGTTAAAGTGTAGTGAGTAAATACCCGGGTTTCGTCAAGCTGTCCTAAATTTGGATCCGTCCTAAACCGTCATAATTATGAGAGACTTTATTTTTAGAATCGTTAAATATTATTAGGAATACTCTCCGAGTCCTTAATTATTTTTCTAATATTTCATGACTTTTGTCTGTTCCTGGTTTGCGCGTGGTGTCAGTCTGTGTGAAAGTGAAATAGCCTACTACAATATTAAAATAATTGCCTGAAAATTTACGGGGTGTTATAGTCTGCCAACCTAAAAAGAAATCTCGTCCTCGAGATTTAGTTCGTTCGTTCCACCGACGTTCGTTCTTGCGGTTAGATTTGACAGTCAACTTTTCCATTCTCGAGCTTAGCCCTCATGTGACCTTTGGTTAGTGAATTCTCACTTAATCTCACAACTCCCTAACCGGGAATTGTCATGAATTTGAGTAACAACTTGATTCCATCTTGATTTTCGCAACTCATCAAACAAGAACTGTCACTAGATCAAGCTAGAATCAAGTTGCTAGAAGGGAAGATTTTTTTACATCTTACGTGAAGGCCTCTGGAAAGTTCGGCTCAAGTTTGGAATTGTCTAAGCCAAATCTAATCAATAAATAAAGGCTAGGCATTTAATTACGGCTTATGACGTCAGGTCTCATATTAGTCGTCATCGTTAACTGGGTAGGGAACAAAAGTAAATCCTACATCGAACATAAAGTGACTGTTCAAAAGAATGTACCCATCACGATGGCTGGGTCCTAGTGAGCTTCCTCGTTGCCTAGAAAGTACGCTCGTCCTCGGGCTGGGCTGACATTGCCTCCACGGTTTGGGTCATTTTCACCAATCGCCATAGCGAGAGTTAGGTTATCCTTCACTGGCCTTTGTGCCCTATTCAGCTTGGGACACACATTTCGGAGGTGATCCGGGCTCCCACACTCGTAGCATGTCCGCTTTCGCTCTTGACCTCCATTTCTGTTTGGGCAATACTGACTAAGATGGCCCGTCTGCTGGCATCTGTTGCACCTTGGGCAATCTCCTGAGTGATGGAGGTTACATCGTGTGCACTTAGGATGTGGGCCTGCATACCCTCTGCGCTCCTGAGTTGTTGCTCCATAATTCCTGGTTACTCGTTGTCGCTTGTCCTGCTGGTCCTGGTCTCGGCTTCCCTGCTGATCCTCCCGCCGCTTTTGTCCATTGTCGTTTCCTTTTGCTAACCCACCAGATCTGTTCACATCATTTGTCAAGCGATATGCCATGCCCACAGCGTCTTGAAGTGTGGTTGGTTTTGATGAAGTGACATCCCTCCTGATTTCAGGTATCAACCCCCAAATGTATCGATCAATCAGCTTCTCCACAGTGGAGACCATGTGAGGGACCATTCTTGACAGCTCATGGAAACGGGCCGTGTACTTGTCAACTTCCACTCCCACCATCACATGGTTCCAAAATTCTGCTTCCAATTTCTGCACCTCATCTTTTCTGCAGTACTCCTCAGATAGTAATTTCTTGAATTCA
The DNA here is from genome assembly GCA_021014915.2 of Artemisia tridentata subsp. tridentata. Taxonomy (NCBI): domain Eukaryota; kingdom Viridiplantae; phylum Streptophyta; class Magnoliopsida; order Asterales; family Asteraceae; genus Artemisia; species Artemisia tridentata. The sequence goes on from CP139502.1 coordinate 287,254,086, forward strand.
GCCCAAGACAATCCATTTGCAGCTTCTCTCCCTCTGGTCTGTAGCTGGTTGTTCCACCAAGTCAATGCTCGACCTTGTAGTAGACCGGATGAGAACTCCACCTTATCTCCCTCAGCACATTTAGTGATGCTGAGTTTCGACTCGACATTCTCGAACCATGATAGCAGGCCAATGGCACCCTCGGTGCCATGAAATTCCTTTGGCTTGCATGCCATAAAAGTCTTGTAGCTGCATCCATGGCCATTGGTCGAGGTACCAGCTCCTTCGTTGGTTCGTCCTGCCTCAATGTGTGCAACGATCTGAGTGAGGAGATCCACCAATCTAGCAGCACTGTCTCTTGGGGTTTCATTGTTGATGCTTCCTGAACGAGTGTTGACCATGTTTCTACAACAAGCCAAAAACATTTGGTTGTGTAAGTTATAAGTGGACGATGGCGGATGGTGTTGCGGGACGACGACAGTTTTGGAGACGTAGTGATTGTGACACGACGAGAACAAGGACGTACTTAGTCTATCAAGTCATAATGTAGCAAGAGGGAAGGCACATATATGAATATATCTATATAAAGTATAGTAATATAAACATGGTTGTTCGAACATGACATGCATACACACACGACTAATGCAGTTTCAGGTGATCAGACTCTTAAGACCCCACCAAACATGATTCGAGACTTCTACTCCCATCATTGCATGATTCTTCCCGAATTAGGCATAGGTGATCAGGCTATGCATAATTGAGGAGTGATGATGCAATGCTCGGACTAGTCAACTCGTATGATGTTTGGTGTTTTAAGAAAACTTTATTCTGGTTATAGTTGCGATTTTTATTTTAGAAAAATCGGCATTCTCTATAACAGCCTGTCTCTGATACCAATCTGTAACACCCCCAAAAATATGTGGCATTGCGGAAGCGTTCATGTCCTGGGGTGCTACGAAATCGATATACAGCGCAGAGTGATATAGAACAATACCATAATTTAAATTTAAAGAAACAGTACATTAATACAACATCGTTTTAGCCGACAACGGCATTTGAAACATAAAGGTTTGTTCCCAAAAGATAACATTTTTATTTCATCCAACTAAACATGACAAATGAAGACTCCTTAGTGCTAATGTCTTCATAAAATACACTTACTGACGATCACCTGAAATGCATGAGAAAAACGGGTCAACTATAAAAATAGTTGGTGAGTATACATGTTTTGTTCAAAAGAAGTCTAAGGTTTTTAAGAAAAAGGTCCAAATAATAGAGACAGTGTCAACCATTTAGTTACAAGTCCTGCCCATACAAGACTTGTAACCTATGGTTACACAACCATTATATAAAAATTGTACGTCTTATAATCAAACGCACATGTTTATCAAGTTCACAATAAAAATGCCATGTACATAATAAATAATGACTGCTCCGAACAAGGGAGACTTTGCACTGCTCCGAACATGGGAGACTTTGTCACTCCACCACCTAGGCGAGAATTTATTTGTCACTCGTCGACATGGCGAGAATTATTATCAAGACTGCTCCGAACATGGGAGACTTTGTCACTCAACCACCTAGGCGAGAATTATTTGTCACTCGTCGACATGGCGAGAATTATTATCAAGACTGCTCCGAACATGGGAGACTTTGCATTTAGTATGTACGGCACATAAAGTTCAAAACAAGTCATAATCTCAAAGTAATGTCTTAAGGTTCAAAGTCAATTTCAAAGAGTTCAGATAAAATAAAAGTCATAAGTTCAAATAAGAATTTAAGTCATGCATTCCACCCCAAATAAGTAAAGCGGTAAAAAGGGGGGCTGTGAATACTCACCTTTAATAGTCCGAACAGTGAATGTTGTGCACGACACCAACACGCAACCTAGATTAAATAATCATGTCTTAGTTCAAGTATTAAATTTCTAGTTCTTTCACTTTTAAATTCAATATTTTAGTACGTCTATGTTGATTCTAAAAGTATAACTTAATACATGTGTCGTTCATTTAGTTTACAAGTATAAGTGTTTTTGGCTATTTAGAGTTGACGACAGGTTTTATGTTTCGACAAGTCTCACTATATTAGTCAAATTCAAGTCTTATCTAAGTTAATAATTTGCCATGTCTTGTCTCTCGGCTATACAAGTTTTTTTTTAACGTGTCTATATGTTAATAATTACCATTTATCATCGTCTATTTGCTCGCGACAACTCTCAATATTAGTAATTCCGAATTTTTATCCTCTAATATTTAGTAGTTGTGGTCCATTGATTTAGGAGAGGGAAAAAAAACTAAATGGGTTGGGTTTTAAATTTAAACCTGGTGGGCCAACTAAGTTGTCACAGCCCATGTCATAGGCTGCACTTAAGGGGCTGTCGAATTGGGCTTTGGGAATGGGCCCTTAAGTGGCTGTTTTTGGGTGGGTTCTGGCCTAGTATTGTCAACTAGAACGAAACACAATATACTTGGTTGTGGGTCTGGTATTTCATTCGAAGGTCAACAGTTTTCTGTGCCAAACTTATCATTTGGCAGCCTCATTTGGTGTTCTAAGGTGCTACCAAAATTGAGCCCAGGGTCTCTCTTGCTAGCCAACACTCGAATACTACTCTAACGACAACAAAATCATCTTTCTCATTCGACCTAACTAAATACCAACTTAACTAAAATCATCTTTCTCATTCACCATCAACTACTTATTTATAAGTCCACTCAAGATTAAGTTCTAAAAAAAATAATAAGTGAATATGAGTCTGGGTATAATTTAGTTCTTACTTTGATTTGTGGGTTGAAGGATCCGAATGAACTCCAAAGAAATCCGAGCACCCAGCTACTCCAAATCGAATCACCACCTCTCCAACTCTTATTCCTTTCTTGAGTGGTTACCCAAGTGTTTTATTGAGATGATGATTCGATGTCCACTTGGAGAGTTGAATTAAATAACCGATTTCTGCGAGTAGTTCCAGGGGTTCTTTTGGATTTTGGGAGAGTGGTCTTACTATATGGGTGATATATCTACTTCAAATGAGTCCACCTCAGGTTTGACTTATGAGTCTTTCTAGGCCCGTGACTAAGATCGGTTTTCTAGGTCTAGGGAATGACAGAAATGGAGATGGAGACGGGTCGAAGAAGGTTTGGGGAAGAGGGAAAGAAAGCCAGTAAAGATGATAGGGATGGTTCGGTGATGGTGATGTCTCGACTGGAAACTTTTGGGGAAGAGAGAGAGGCGTTGGGTTGTGGGGTTGAAGACAAAGAAAAGTTCAGACATATAAAAGTTTAGGGATAGTGTGACTGGAGTGTTGGTGTATTTTATTTAAGAGTGTGGGTTTATTTTTAAAGAGTGATTATAATTTTTAAAGTTTGAGTATGTTAATTTGTTAAAGTGTAGTGAGTAAATACCCGGGTTTCGTCAAGCTGTCCTAAATTTGGATCCGTCCTAAACCGTCATAATTATGAGAGACTTTATTTTTAGAATCGTTAAATATTATTAGGAATACTCTCCGAGTCCTTAATTATTTTTCTAATATTTCATGACTTTTGTCTGTTCCTGGTTTGCGCGTGGTGTCAGTCTGTGTGAAAGTGAAATAGCCTACTACAATATTAAAATAATTGCCTGAAAATTTACGGGGTGTTATATTTAATGCTAATATAAAAGTAATTACAACGAATAGTCGTTCAACTTTAATCATAATAAGCACGGAGATTACAAACTAGCACCTCACAAGTAGTGTTTAGATACTCACATCGCTCAGGTGTCATAAAAGTATATCTCATAAATGAAAACGGATAATATCTCTCACTACCTGTCATAGCAAATAGATTACCATAGGCTTGGGAAAGGATCGAAAACCTTCTCCACTAGGCGTAAGCACCTAAGATAAACTATCAAAGAGGGCTTTTAAACAGGTTATAACGTTAGGTGTAGGGATATGATAAACACGGATTTGTTGGATAAATGATATTTTACTGGTGGCGAGTTAAAGATCTTGATTAATTACATGTACAATATGGCGTTGCTAAGCCAAGACTAGACTCGACTTAAGCTAATGAAAAAAAATAACAAGAAGATAAAATAAACATAAAATGAAACGGGATGGTAGTCCGTATGTTTTTTCTACTTTTCTTTTTCTCATTTTTTTGTATTTTTCTTGATGATTTTTTTTTTTTTTTTTTTTTTCATACACTCTTGCCCTACCATCCAAAATAATACATCATAGGGGCGTTGCATTCCCCTTACACTTGAACTTTTACATAACTTCACAAATAACTATTCTAATGACTCGAATTAAGATAATCGAAACACTTGGAGTACTTTTAAAATATTTAGCACATATGGGGGTAATAATGTTGTTCTTCCCCATTACTCCATTACACTAGTACTTTACCCATGAGTCCCAATCGTCCCAAAACAATATGTACAAGGATATGACTCGACTTAGCAACCATGTAATCAATTAGATAATTAACTTGGGGTTTAAACAAGTGTTGTCACAATAATGCACTAAAAATGAGTGCATACAAGGTAGGCTAAGGCGATTTGGGTGTACATTTAAGTGGGGTGTAACAAATTCTTACTTTAAGTAAAATGCTTAAAGTTAGAAACGAAAAGATAGGCTCTGAGGGGTGTACTAGGGGTATCGTGTACTAAAAATGAGTACAACGCAAAGGGTGTGGGAGAATTACTTGACCAATGTAGCCAATGTAATTATAACAAAAACACAGGTGTAAAACAATGGGTTAATCCTAATGCCTCTTATTATGTAGTAAATCTAACTACACGAATGTAGTCTCACTTGTGGCCTCGGAATGGTCCTAACGCAAGTTCTAGAATCTAAGTGCTACCGGTACACACATCATAGCATAAATGCTTTTCCTACCAATTCTAGGGGCGAACCTCACATATTTGGGGGTGGAAATTTTTTTAGTGGTACGGTTTTTGTGCTAGTCATATAACTCCTATCCGTGAGACGCTCATTAAGATCAAAGTTTCACTCCTATATGTTGTAAAAAAATTAAATTTGGCACTAAAATTGCCCTAACAGGTATTTCTCTCAGTTTTATTACACATCTACCATTAAATAAACAAAAATCAAGCGTAATTGTATTCTCTAAAGTATCGTACTTTACCCCCCCCCCTTACACTTCAGATGAACATTGTCCCCAATGTTCAAATAACAAGATGTAAAAGTAAATAAGGTAAAAGAATGAAATCAAATACTCCCCTGATTCGTTCGGTGGATAAAGAGGTAACATGGTTAGATCTTCTTCCAAGAGAATGTAGAAGCTCCAAGACTAAAGCATCGCCAAAAGCTAGATTCCACATACATTTCCTTGTCCAAAATAACCTGTTAAACCTGAGAAAACAAACACGAAAACCTGCATAACATCGGCGGGATAAATCTATATAAGGATATAATGCTTGTGGAATGATAATTTTGCAGATTCCTGGAGTTTATAAGTTAGAGATTTAATAAAAACTTTTTATGAAAACAAAACTTTCAAAAATTTCAGAAAATTAAAACCTGACGCCGTCAGGTTGTAAGGCCTGACGCCGTCAGAAATGATCTGACAGAATTCTCATGTTAAGTTTCCGGAAAATTTCTGGAAAAACCTATACCTTATTTCCTGGAATTCCTGCAAAATATCATTATGACTCGATACAAGCATTTGACTCAAACAAATACTAATATGTATGTTAATTTATTATTGTTATGATTCATGTTCATTTGCTCTAATAAACCGATTTGGATTTCCCTTACACTTATCTTTTGCAAAATACCTTTATATGTAGTTAAGACGAAGTTAAAAACAAGATAAAGCATTTTCACAATTTACTTTTGAACATGAATCAATAATAATAAAAATTAAACATACATACGGAAACAAATAAAATCAAACAAACAAATAAATAAACACACAAAGCAAATAAAGCTTGGGTTGCCTCCCAAGAAGCGCTTTTCTTTATTAACGAGTCTTGTAGCTAGACTCAAAGTCAGGCTTATCTAGTGTCGCTTATGCTCACGTATCCGAGTGTGAGACATCATTGTGCTCATCTTTATTGTATAGCTCATCTATTCTTATTATTCCCTCCATGGATATTGGCCTTTTTCTTATCATTCTCACTCATGTAATATTTCCTAATCATCATCACTTAAAAAGTCATATTGGCACAAAGTCAATGGAGAATTCTTAAACCTAGGAAGTGATCGGGGCATTTGGTAAACAAAATCTTCATCCCCATCCGAGAATGTAATTAACCCGTCCACAAGTTTTTCGTCAAGGTTGGTCAACCTTTTGAAGGGTTCTCCAAAAATGACTTGGGTTAATTTGTTATCAATAAATTCTCCTAAGTTCTCCATAACCATAAAATCCACCAAATACACAAAACTTCCTACGAATACGTGTAGTGGCTTAATCCTAGCAACAATGTTATCTCCTTGATATTCTAGCTCATCTACCATGATTTTATTATAATTAGCGCGAGAGATAATGTTCATAGGCAAAGATGAGTTAAGATAAGCATGAAAACTATGATAACCAATCTTACATGGGAATTGCATGTTAAAAAGGCTATCCCTTTCGATCTTAGTCCTAGGGTCAACATACTTAAAGGGATCAATTTCCTCTTTTCTCCATTCCTCGTTAACTACTTCTCCATTACCAGCATCCTCATCAGAGTCTGAGTCGTAAAATGGACTAACTGCATAGTTATTCTCATGGTCAGACTCCTCCATCTCAGAATTGTTACCAAAGTGGTGGTCGGGTGAAAGGTTGTTGTTTTCTACGATGGGGGCGGAAACGGGTAGTTGGAAGTTTGCACGGCGGAAAATACGAATAACAGGGATCAAGCGATCACTATTACTCATGAGGTAGGTGGAAGGTATCACAAACAAAAGTACAAAGAAATAAGATAGACTAAAGAAAAACCTAGAAAAATAAAATAAAAATCTCACTAGAAAGGAATCTAGTGAGTAGACCTAATAAAATAAAAATTCAACCTAAACAATAACTATTCCCCGGCAGCGGCGCCAAAAACTTGATGCGTGGTTTTGCGACCTTACAACAGGTTTTACCTCTCGAGGGATCTCAAGAGGCTTGCAATCCCCACCAGGCAGTGTACCTGACCGATGTAGTATAGTGTAGTGGCAAATACCGGGGGATTGATCGTTCTCTAGGGGAATAGTGTCGTTAGGATTGAAAAACTACTCTAATAGGTCTAAGGGTGAGGGAAGATTCTTTTTGTATTTTTATATTTTATGGAAAGCAAGTAAAATCTTGGGTTTGAAGGAGTGGGCGGAATTAGTTGCTAGTCAACTAACCCAAATAACTACAAATGTAAATAAAATAAAATAACTGAAAATGAAAAGGTTGTGAAACTTATATGGAGAGAAATGTGTTTACTTAGATTTCCTTACTCCCTAACTATCTTTTACCGGTTGATTAGTGTGTATTAATTGCGTGGATGAAGGGTATATTCCTTAATACCAATCGTAGGGTGGCGTACGTACTTCCCCAACTCTACAAGCTCCTACTTCACTCCTATGTCGAGCCGGCTAAGAAGCTCCTAACATGGGATCACTAGAATTCGCTCATGCATTAAATACAACCATATAAACTTAGTACGCATTGGTTCATGTTTCTTAAGACGTTCAAGCAAGTTACCGTATAGGAGGTTAGCCGGTTTTCTTAAGCCTAACATCGATAAACAATCATTCAATACAATTAATAACACACTAATAACCAATAATCAATAGTTAGGTTTCATTAGATCTAAGCAAACACAAGATAAATATAGCCTAGCATGTTAATTAAAAGACAAGAACAAGAAATAATCAAACAACACATAGACATATTGATTGATTAAGTGATTACTTATCTTCAATTAAACATGGGAGATCCAAGGGTATAAAACCCTTAAAAATGGCAGAAAATTCGTCTTAGGGTTTCTCCTCACAAAGTTGCACACTATGAATAAAAATTGCAAAACTATATATAGAGTTTAGTGCCTGACGGCGTCACGTTGAAGGAGGTGACGCCGTCACCTCGCCGTGGCTAGGGTTCCCGGATGGTCTTCCTGACGCTGTCCCTTTTTAATCCTCCAAAATCCGCTCTGGCCTATCAAGGGTTGACGCCGTCAGAAATGTGCTTGACGACGTCTCTCTTTAACTTAAACCGTGATGGCCTTGATCACCTTAAAGGGTGACGCCGTCAGACTTCCATTGCAAAACTCTCTGGCGCGTCACGTGTATTTTGTCATATCCACCTCTTTTGCCAAGCCATGACGCCGTCAGGAGCAATACTTGACGCCGTCATGTGTACTTTTCCAGCAGCTTTGGAGACTTTGTCGTTTTCTTCACTTTTATGCTCCAAAAACGTCCAAAATTCTTCCTTTTCCAGATTTCCTCTCCAAAGTACCTAAAATGACAAAAGGAACGATTTAGGGCAATATTTGATCAAATAAATACGATTTAGGGGTTAATTGACCCCTAAAAGCGGTACACTTTTCGCTTCATCAGTTTTATATGAAGTGTATGTAGTTAACCCTTTCTCGTTGGTCCTAATCTTATCGGCGAGAAATCCCTTAATGATTACTTATGTCTAAAAGTTATTGCTAAGTGATCAATTTAGTACCAACCGTGGGAGCCACATTCTCTTCCGTAGTCAAATGCGCAGGCCACTAATAAACACAGAGGTTATCAATGCACTAATAAGTAGTAACCAAAGACATCAACATATAAACTTTAATTGATGGGAAAGCAGTTTTAAGAGAGTGCAATCTTTCTCCTCACATTACACAAGCCACCAATCCTGATGAATTAAAGTTTACTAACACAATAAAACAAAACTACTTAATGAATTAATACATGCAGGACCTTCTTACAGCTCTTGTATCTCCGTTCGGGTGTTTCTTGTGCTGCCTAATCGTCTGAATTCGGCCTTAGGTTTCTGTGGTCTTCGTACATCGTATATATTATGTCCTCTTGAATTCGTCTGGTCTTGGGGTATTTATAGTTTCTGTCTGAGGGTAAGATGCGGCGCATCTAATAAGTAGATGCGGCGCATTGACTTAACTTCGCGTGGGGTCCAAGATTAATTTATTCATGAATATTCGTACACCGCCAGAAGATGCGACGTATCTTCATTCTTAGATGCGGCGCATGTCCTTGCTGTCTTGGATCGTATCTTGTGAAATCTTGATAGTGATGCGCCGTATGTAATAAGCGAGATGCGGCGCATCTGGAGCAGAATGTCTTGATCATGTACATTTCAGTAGACTCTTAACTTCTTGATTGTTTTGCTCCATAATTAGTCCAAAATCGCCAAGTTTCACCAAATGCTTGTTTTTACCTGAGAATTACAAAAGTAAACGATTAAGTATCAATTCTCATACATAATATAATAAAACAAGTCAAATTAATAGGATAAATGATAGTAATAAAATGTACTTATTTGAGTTCATCAAATATCCCCCCACTTGAACTTTACTTGTCCCCAAGTAAACCTTAGAATTAATCTTATGAAAATGTATCCTAAAAGATATTAGGATTTATTTTTATAGTTAAGCATGTATTCATTTTTGTCATAATCACACAACCAAACACTTAACGAATTAGAAGTAAAATAAAATAATTCGATAAAAGCAAATCTAATCGTTTAACTGTCCAGTCGTGACGAATATTCTATCATAAGCTTGGCAAGTATACACATCTCCCCCACTAAAGCCAAGGAATAACAAGTCTAAAGCGGTAAAAAGGGTTTGTAGGTTTAAGGGTTAATCATTCTCCTTAATCTCTATCGATCTCACATTCCAGAAAAGGCGACAAAATCACAAATACATGATCGAATCCACGAACACGATACTTGCAATTGCTCAAATCCTTAACTCGAATAGGCTAAAGATAGGATCAAGTAATCTTCACCAATAATATTATATCAAAAAGGGCGACAAAATCATAGATACATAGCCGAATCCACGACTACGATACTTAAGATTGCTCAAATCCCTAATCTCAATAAATCAAAGGTTTGGATAAAGAATAATATAGGGTATGGATAATATTTGGGATATAAATTGGTGTAAAATGAAAAATAAACAAAACAAATAAATTAAAATCATAAGTGTGGTTAATCACTATCCCAACCATCCCATGAATAAGACTCATATCATAGAATAACTCACGCTTTAACACTTGAAACACACGCTTTAGGTAGACACGAATTATACTCAACAAGATCTTAATCAAAGAATAATCCTTAGTTGGTGTTCCCATAACTGCCAACTCCCATTCAATCCACAGATATAATATACAACAACTAGTGGTGATATCGACCACTTAATACAAAACTTTACATAAGTTGGTTAAAACAAACATCCAACTCTTCCTTTTTTCTTTTTCTTTTCTATTTATAATAATTTTTTTTTTTCGATTTTTTTTTTTTTTTTTTTTTTTTGAAACATAAATAAAGATGTGTAAAATTTCACCACATCACTATAATGATAATTCTGGATAATTTTTCCATACTTTTCATGACTTCAGAAATAACGGTAATAGTGAAAGTAGTAAACACACGAAAAAATAAACTCAAAGATATACAATATTTACTTTCACTCCAATTGCATTGTACAATTTCCCGACCTAACCAAAGATAATGAATTACGCACGCGAACACAGGTAATGTAAGGAAACACACTTTGCCTAAAGCAATTAACCAACCACGGATTTTAATCTACAGGGTAGGCTAAGGTGTAAGGGCGTAACGAAACATTTTAACGAAGGTGTAAGAAACGAAAGGAATGGCTCTGAGGGTTTTTCTAGGGGTATCTTACTCTAAAAGTGAGAGTAACAAAAGGGTTTATACGGGGGTTAACTAACCAGTGTAGTTAGCTAATATCACATAACATATAAAGGCTATTTGGGTGTAATCCTAGAATTTTACCAATTTAGACAAGTCATTCCAATTATACAAATAATACTTATTATGGTGGTCTCGAATAGTATACAAGCCAAGTTCTAAAGTTTACAAGTCACCGGCACACTCATAGATTTGTGAATTTTGAAAAATCACAATTTTTGAAAATAACGTCATGTGTGCAGGTATGCAACTTAGATCTTAAACAAAAACATGCTAAAAAAAATTAAATTTTGATATATTAAGCACATTTTAAGCATATTTTGAAAAGTTTAGGACAAGTAAGTGTTAAGTGTTCTAATTCTCCAATCCCCCCACTTAAGTTAAACAACGTCCTCGTTGTTTGTATAAAAGGTTAAAAACTGGAAAATAAAAGAATTAGAACAGAAAAACTCCCTGAGATTTGCTCGGTATGATCCTCCATTAGTATAAGAGCAAAAATCATCTTTCTTGTGGATTAGAACGTATAAGCTTCATAATCGATGTATCCACAGGAAATGCAGGAATCTATAATACCACCAAGGCTTTAAACACACCTAAGTTAAGAAAGGTTCAAACTTGCATAATACATTAGTAGTTAGGAAAAATAAAACATAAATATTAAAAATGAAAATCATCAGGTCAGTCGATGCGCCGTATCTTATGGAAGAAGATACGCCGTATCGAGCCTGGAATAATTACGAATCAGAATAGAAGATGCGCCGCATCCTTAACCAGGGATGCGCCGCATTAAAATAAACTGATAAAAAGTTTTAAAGTCGAAAATAAAAAAATGCAGAAAAATAAAGTAAGATATGACCAGTGCAGGAGATGCGTCGCATCTCAGAATTGAGATGCGCCGTATCCTCTGCGGGCCTGACTGACTCGACTCAGAACAGAATAATAAAAATTTTCCGGGTTGTCTCCCGGTCAGCACTTGTCTTTATTCCAGAGTCTTCAAGTTAGACTCACGTTCAGCTCTTCATTTAGTTCTTGTCACGGTCCATCCTTCTTCCTTCATCCGAAAGATGTTCCCGTAAAGCTTTGCGACGTTTTCTTCCGTTCGACTTAATCTAGTATAACTCTTGGTCTTCGTCGCAACATATTCCTCACCAGGTCCCAAAGAATATTTGATGATTTTAAATTTTTCAGAAATAATCATGGGTGGCTCATTATAAGGGATTCCAAGTAGTTGACACTTTCTTTTGGTGAATTCTTCTTCGTCTTTATCAACAAACTTAAAATAAGGATCCTTAATCAAATAGTCATCAAGTTCATCGATTAATGACTTATTGTTATCATCATCTTGAATTGCCTCCCACTCTCTTTCCAATTCCCATTGTAACCGTCGACTAAGCTTCGTGTAATCATCAAATTGTTCATGCACCCATTCCCAGAAAGTAGTATTCGATGTTCCCTTTAGCTCTTTCAAGTATTCAATCCTACCCTTTTTTTGCAAAGCCTCCGCTTTTTGTGGGCAGTCTTCAACATTATCATACCACTCATAGTCTTCAAAGGTTAAATCGTTTCCAACCCGTTTCATCCCAATTATACTTCCCCCATTACAGGTTCCGTCACTCTTATAATCACAGGTCGGCCAAACACTACTCCCATCCTTGAAAACGAAAGGTGTACAGGTGTGATTAATGTGCTCAAATTCCCATGGTTTATCCCAAACCCATGGTATTTGGTCATTCCATTCGTAGTACCAGGTGTTTTTGAAATCATCATAAGTCTTGAATCCTGGTAGATCTCCAGTTAGCACATCATCGTCGATTCGAAGAAGGTAATTAAATTCTTTGAATTGTATGCACAAGGGTGTCTCATAATCGAACACGTCAATGTCTATTCTGAATAATTCTTCAATGCCCTCATTGATTGTTGAATCATGAAGTGACGACCCATAGTCGCTCTCTACTTCTTCGTCTTTACCTCTCATCCAATATACCCATAACGCATCTTTAGTAGCTCGATCCATGCTCTTATGGTTATTGAACTTACTAGCCAACCAATCTGTAAAATCAACATTGTTAGGATCGTGGTCAACGTCAAAGCAAGCTTTACCAATCATTATCCTCCTTATCTCCATGAACTCGTTAAATTGCTCCCTAAAACTCCGTGTCAACCATGAAGTCATAATCCGCTTGACTTCATTCGCAGGGGCAAATTTCGGACTACCATATTTAAGTTCAAGCCATTCTTCGAGGGAGAGGTCCATCAATCTTACCAACCTGCCATGAAATAGTAACTCCGCCACAGCATAAATTCTTTCATCGTCCAGATAATTCTCATTTAATCCCCAGTACTATTCGGAATAAGGCATGTAAGAAATTTGCATAGGTTGGGTATTGCCTCCACCACAGCTTTTATTGCTTGAGTTCATGAATTCAATTTTGAATTTTCCATCATTCTCTTTGATAGTAGTCCAAGTCAATCCTTTAGATTCAATGATGGGCCATAAGATTACCAATTCATCTTCAGTGTAGCTCATTAGTAAATCATACGAGAATATCCCATCTTCAATATTGCATAAGCGCTTGAATTCCTTATAAGTAGCTTCAAGAGGGGTTTCCCAAGAAAATAAATCTGCATCAATCATGAGCACATTGAAGTTAACATCGTCAAAAACTTTCACTTCGAAGGAATCCGAAAGCAAGAGTTCCTTAGCAAGATATCCGTTCACTGACATGTCTTCCATAGCAGAACCTGTCATCATAGGTAAAATCATCAGTAGGATTTGTTCGCTAGAAGAGAAATTAATGAATTTAGAAACGGATATAAGAATAAAAATAGCTGATATCTGCAGACGATGCGCCGTATCCAAAAAGTTGGATACGCCGTATCTTATAATCGTTAAAATTAAATCAGACTTTTATTCAGAAAACAGATACGCCGCTTAGAAATTTAGAATGCACCGTATCAGTTTATTTATCAAAAATCGATATTTATTTAAAATTAAATGCGTCGTATTAACAAAAGTTAATGCGCCGTATTTTCGTTACGTTTCAAAATACAAGATTTTTGATTCAGAAGATACGCCGTATTGACAAAGATCGATGCGTCGTATCTGTTTAATAATTCAAAAACTGTTTTTAATTAAAATAATAGATACGCCGTATCTGCTAAAGCAGATGCGTCGTATGGCGTTAACGTTTAGAAATTTTTTTTATCAAAAACAGATACGCCGTATCTTGGGGAAAAGATGCGTCGTATCGAATTAATTAAACGCGTTGTATTTTATAAAAATTAAACACAATACGCCGTATCTGAGAGATCAGATGCGCCGTATCGTTTGAATAAGCTCAATACAACGATAGCAGAATACAGAAAATACGAAAAATAAAAGCAAATAAAAACAAACCAAAATAAACACAAATAAAAGCAAACAAATAACACACAAAACAAAAAATATGCAAATAATACAATGAATGCAAATTAACCTAATATACAACACAGTTATCAGTTAGATTAAAAATTAAAAAGAAAAACCTAATTAAAATACTAATCAAATTAACAGATAATAACAATTCACTCCCCGGCAACGGCGCCAAAAACTTGATGCGTGCGATGTGTCGTTGCGGTTTAGCAGTATTAATGCCTACTCAAGTTTTAAATTTATATTTAGCCGACTTATCAATAACACACACACTTAACGAGCAGTGTACCCGGTCAGTATGAATATAATGGTAAGTAGAGTGTCGATCACTAAGAGTGGAACGTATTATCTAGTTATTCTAATCAGTATTTTAATATTCTAAGTTAGCTATACAACCTAATCTAACGCAAGGGGGTTCAGCCTGAGAGACTGGCACGTTTTGGTTGCAATTAAATAATAAACTAAACTAATGAGCACGAATCAGCGATAGGCATGCACGTACACAGATAAATACTCGAGACAATAAGAAGACCTGTCCTGATGATTAAGTAGATTGTCACTTGTTTTATTGATAGTTTTATATGAAGTGTATGTAGTTAACCCTTTCTCGTTGGTCCTAATCTTATCGGCGAGAAATCCCTTAATGATTACTTATGTCTAAAAGTTATTGCTAAGTGATCAATTTAGTAACAACCGTGGGAGCCACATTCTCTTCCGTAGTCAAATGCGCAGGCCACTAATAAACACAGAGGTTATCAATGCACTAATAAGTAGTAACCAAAGACATCAACATATAAACTTTAATTGATGGGAAAGCAGTTTTAAG
Organism: Artemisia tridentata subsp. tridentata; assembly: GCA_021014915.2. NCBI lineage: Eukaryota > Viridiplantae > Streptophyta > Magnoliopsida > Asterales > Asteraceae > Artemisia > Artemisia tridentata. The sequence continues at coordinate 287,269,156 of CP139502.1, forward strand.
GGAGTGCAATTTTCTCGTCACATTACACAAGCCACCAATCCTGATGAATTAAAGTTTACTAACACAATAAAACAAAACTACTTAATGAATTAAATACATGCAGGACCTTCTTACAGCTCTTGTATCTTCGTTCGGGTGTGTCTTGTGCTGCCTAATCGTCTGAATTCGGCCTTAGGTTTCTGTGGTCTTCGTACCTCGTATATATTATGTCCTCTCGAATTCGTCTGGTCTTGGGGTATTTATAGTTTCTGTCTGAGGGTAAGATGCGGGGGCATCTAATAAGTAGATGCGGCGCATTGACTTAACTTCGCGTGGGGTCCAAGATTAATATATTCAGGAATATTCGTACACCGCCAGAAGATGCGGCGTATCTTCATTCTCAGATGCGGCGCATGTCCTTGCTGTCTTGGATCGTATCTTGTGAAATCTTGATAGTGATGCGCCGTATGTAATAAGCGAGATGCGGCGCATCTGGAGCAGAATGTCTTGATCATGTACATTTCAATAGACTCTTAACTTCTTGATTGTTTTGCTCCATAATTAGTCCAAAATCGCCAAGTTTCACCAAATGCTTGTTTTTACCTGAGAATTACAAAAGTAAACGATTAAGTATCAATTCTCATACATAATATAATAAAACAAGTCAAATTAATAGGATAAATGATAGTAATAAAATGTACTTATTTGAGTTCATCAAGTGTGAACAAGTGGATCGACGTACATTTGATTGTTTATTCATTCACTTGTTGGGCATCTAATTGTCACTATGGAGTTGATCAGTTATAACTCATTTGAGGTTGAAGTTGACTTTCTCAAAGGCGTGATCTTATTCTATCTTGAAGTCGGGGTTGGTTGGATGCATGAATTTCAATGATAACTTGCTCGTGCTTAAGATTTAAGTTGAAGACTTAGTTTATCTAGTTACCAGCTGTCGGGGTAAATGTTTGAAGACCTGGTTAACTATCACTTAAAGGAGTTACGTTGTAGTACTCAGTGTCACACGCCGATGACGTTGTGGATAATCGCAAGAGGTGTTAATGTCTCATACTTTGGTTGGGTATTGAGTACTTAGAGATTTGCTTGGAGCATAAGTTCTCTACACCGTTCTTCCTACATTAGTGCAAGCTTAAGTCACGAGAATGAGGAATTCTACTTCAGTGTCAAGTTTGGTATATCAGGTTTGCTCCATCAGTTATCACTTCAAATTGCCTACTTAAGGGTTGGTAAAGATAGTCAGGAAGAGTTTCGGTAGCGGTTGATTCTCACTTGATACATTTGAGCTAATTTTCGTTCTTCTCACAAGATTTCAAGTATTTGTGCGTAAAATGTGTTGCTGATTCTGAGGTATCAAAACCAGCAAGGGGGAAGGAGACATACATCTGAACGCACAACGAGTACACGTGATGAACTTTATACCTCTTCTGAGTTGGGGTTATTCCGGGAAGACAAATGTCATAACCGCAGAGAAAATCAGTGTTTTAACTCGTTCCTTATGGTGTATCATTCCAACTACGTGGGGGAAGTGGTCTCTGGATACTTTTGGTATGCATTCCTTCAGTCTTCAGCAGGAAGTAATGTGAGAAGAATTATTCAAGTGTGAGATGATACACTGCTGATCTATTTGAGGATCCCCCGAACGGAGAATCACGATGATTATTCTTAAAAGGAGCAGCAATATTTGATGTGGTTTGCTACGGTTTCCGCTGTACACTTACCTTTCGTAAGCTTGAAAGAGAGCTTTGAAACTGCTCAAAAGGAAGATTGTCGGTTTAGGGGGAAGCTGTCAAAGCTTTAAATTGAGAAGGCTCAAGTTCAGTCTACTATTCAGGAGCCTCGAAAGCTTTGGTGGTGAAAGTTTAAGAGATGTTGACTACTGACTTCTACAACGTACAGATCGATATCCTTTTTCAGTATTCATGTCAACATCTTCTTAAACTGAATAATATAGTTTGTAAATATCTTATACAAAAATGTAAATAGAAAATTATAAAACAACAATTGTAATAGAAAAACTTAAACCCAGAAAAACCATAAAAATCAAAAAAAAAAAAAAAAAAAAAAAAAATTAGAAAATACCAAAAATATTTTTTCAAGGCATGTCTTCTGGTATCGATAACATTTACGGTCCTAGAAATGTCATTCAATAATGACACGGGTCTTTAAATGAATTTCGAGCAGAAGTTCAAAAAGTTTTCAAAACATGCCTAAATGGCTTGCTATTACTTAAGATAGCAACCCGCGCTTCAAAATGGGGAAAGCACGTCGCCAAAAAGACGGTTGTTCCTCCCACTGGGTGAAGTTCACCCGGGCATGGATTACTTTATATCCATGTTTCTTAGATCTGATATACGTTTCAGTGCATCATTTCTTGTATAAGAAGAGAAGTCTTCTTTACATCGCAAGTACTTTCCAATCTATGATTCTTTAGGAAAGTATTTGTATGAAAACTTGGTGGTACCATGATTTTTGAATATCAATCAGAATTGAATTTTTCATAAAAAATCTATCACTCAATCAATGACTACAACTATTCCATTAGCAGACGGGTCATCGATTGAGGGGGAGAGTGATGATTTTCAAAATTCTATATCATCAAAACATGATACTTTGTACCAAATAAGCAGTGAATTTTATGAAACTTGTTGCTATGTGTCAGTGTATGATTTTTGTTAAATTCAAAATCTTCCAAACTTATCATACCTGACACTAACATTCTCCCTCATTAATTGAGGGGGAGCATCGTCATATTCTATTATCAGAATATATGTTAAACCTGACCACATTTTCTCCCAAAATTTCTAAACATATTTAAATCAATTGGGATCACAAATCTAAAATGGTTTAAAAGTTTTGATCGGGGGAGAGAATGTGATTTAAATATGAAATCTAATAAAATGTGATCTTTTGGACTCAAGTGTAGGCTCTCCCATATGTGCTAAACTCTTTCGTATATCGATGCACATATTGAGAGGGAGCAAATGATTTGTGATGGCAATTGTGAAAGAATACCAAAGACCGACCATTTTACTTTATATACTGGAGTTATAAGGATGGTGAGGTTAGGTATCAGTTCCCATGATCCAGCCAGAACCGGAGGGATCTTCCTAGGGACAATCCTCTAGTTAGAATAGAAGTCCTTAGGAATGATTAAAAAGGAGAAAAGTGAATAAGGGAAAAGTGCCGACTGAGATGGAGCTAGTACTGGAACAAACCCAACAAGGTGCTAGTAATGAAGTCTCGGTAAGCACTGAAGGGGTTGAAGAATGAAAAAGAAATGTAAAGATAAAGGGTGAAAAGAAAGAAGCTCTCCTTACACTTTAGGCAGAAACTGGGTCAATACATATGCTGTCAGAATCACTTAGTTAATTACTGACATTGAAGACAAAGTATCATGGACCCAGTGATACGCTGCACAACCCTCCCTAGCCACTCAAGGTCCCTCAAAGGACTCTTGTTTCACTTGTCAAGGAGATCAATACATTGCTATCGTCTCTCTCACTCCGAGTTAGACGATATTGAAAAGGTTGCAGTCCTCTCCAGCCTCCGATCACTAAATCAAAACGCACTATTGAGTCTAGAGCCAAGAGATCATCAATAAATCTCATTAGGACACATTTTCAATATGCTTGCTCTTTCATACACCGTGAAAAGCAAGAAAATATATATGAAGAGTTCTACGCATTATCCTTGTGGTATTGCCAGAGCATCCGAGTGATAAGTAAAGTTTTCACAATGAAGATGAAAATCCTTCTAGAGCCAACATCAAACAAGCTCTTGGTGGGTGACATGTGATATCCTTCATGGATCAAGCTTGTGACAACTGGAAAGAAACGATGGGGCGATTCAAATTTGAATCAAACTTGTTCCAGGAAATGGATTGACGGATGCTTTTGGAAAACCTTTCAATGTGCTCACCAACAAAGTTTCGAGCACATTGATTGTGAAAATTTTCAAACAAAAGTATTTTTGACAGAAATGTGATTCAATTTATAAAACCCTTTTCGTGTTGCACAAAATGTTTATCCAGTGACACGCAAGTGATTTTTCTAATCAATTTCTCGTCAATTAGTGGGTATTTAATTCACTGATTCACTCTACCGTGCTGTCTGCTTTGAGACGTTCCGGTATGAGAACATGCTTAGTATGATGATTCTGACATTAATTTGTTGGAAGACTCATTACTACAAGTTGGAAATTCCTGTCAAGGAGAATCTTCTTTAAAGGGGATTCTACCTGATCACAGGTCGGTCTTCACAGAACCGAAGGTTAAATCCAACCACCACCTCGAACGAATGACAAAGCCATATTCGTTCTCAAACTTTATTGCTAACTGTTTTATTTCAGATTCATATAAAGATGGCAATGGTGGTTCTTGATTCCAGCAGAAACATGTCAATCCACACTCCATGCTCACACTTCTAATTCATTATCAAAGACATCATGATAGATGAAAGACCTACAACACTGCTTCTGCAACTCTGATGATAGCTATCATGATCCAGAAAAGTGTGAGCATGCAGTCCAAAGTCACAACGAATCACTTGAAGGCAATACTACTACAACGAATGAGCTCAGAGATTTACAGTGGTTGATGATCTCAAAGAAGGCTCCAAGATCACAACTTCCCATAGAGACGATGCTGCAAGATGACTTAAAGATATATGATGGATGATAACTTCAAAGAATCCTCAAAAATCATCCAAGTCAAATGAACAGTCATCATATGCTCACTGCTGAATGCACAAAGATCAACGACATTGAAGAATCAAAGACTACGAGCTATGAAGTCAAATTCATATGAAAGAATGCTAGAATTCAAAATATTATTTCTGGGGTGACCTCCCTTAGTTGGAGATTGTTAGGAATATAAATATTCATGTGAAGACTCGGTCACCCCGAGTATCTATTTAGCATTTATGTAGCTCGTAGGATTATTAGTATTATTATTATTAGTTTAGTTATATTAGTATTTGTGGAGTTGGGTCGGGTCTTTACCCACTGTCAGCTCACTCCACAGCCCACTAGGGGCACCTATGTTAGTAACTATAAATACCCCTCTCCACCTAGGGAGAGGGTTGGAACTTCTCAACCATTCAATACAATTCTCTTCACTTTCTCTCACTAAGTTCCCAACTCACTTTCTCTCTCTAAATCTCTCCTAAACCGCCAGCCAAATCCACCATATTTGTGTGTTTGAATGTTATGAATATGCTACAGTTCTGATAATGCATTATGACCCGTGAAACCCAAATTATCATCTGATGTCCCTTTCTCATTGGTCATTCCCGCTTGTAGCTGCATCTCCATATCAATTCTTTGCCGTTCTTTTTCTTTTAAAACTTTCTTCTTTTCCAGTATCTCTCTCAGATGAAGTGATCTTGCAGTGAGCACCAGTTCCAGTATGTTCATTAGTTTAAGCAATTGATCTCTAAAAAATTCAACTTCCATACTAGTGATGCATTCTCTCCATATTTTGCTTGCTGATACATAATCCGAAGAATTTTTGAGCACTCGAAAATCTAAGTAGAGAAACCATTTTAACTATGTCTTGAGCACTCTATAACCTACTATGCAGTCACTTCCCTGTTCAATTTGCTTCTCTATTTGAAATATGTTGTGCAAGAGTTTTCCTTTGAAGGTTAAAAAATCCATTTCAGATCCGAAGATTGTTTCAAAAGCTCGATGAAACGATGTACCCCATAATGGTAACCTTGCTTCTGAGAGTGCCACACATTGAAGCTTAACTGGTTCAAAATGTGATAAACAATTTTCCTTTGAATGGATAGCTTTTTGCACAACTTTAGGCATCTTTCTCTCTTGTGAACTTGATTCCATTTAATTTCGGTGTGAAATGAAAAATGGATCTTGTAGAAGATAAAGAAGTAAGATTGTGTTTTCAAATGAATCTTTTGTCGATCGTTCACGCTTTCACAATAACTAGCACAATAGTTATATCCACACGAGCCCAAAAAATTCAATCCCAAAATAATACTCAATCTCGGATTCTTGAAGCTCAATCAAAACCGTGATCCAAAAAATTATATCAACAATTTAGCACCAAAAATATTACTCAAACCACTTAAATTTAACTTATTGCAAATAACTAGTCGTCCCTTTTAACTGATACTAGCCCAAGAGAAAAAAAAATTCAAGCCCCAACTCATTGATAAGTCCAATACAGCCCGCGTACTACAGCAGCCCAAACAATTAAACCAAGCAAACCCTAATATTCGGTATATATAAAACTACTAAACACTTATACCTTTATTTCACTCTATTACTTAACCCTAACCCTATTTCTCTTCTTCACATTTGCACCCACAACATTAAAAAAACAAAAAAAAAAAAAAAACAAAACCACTAACCACAGAAAAAAAAATTCGCCCCCTTTCTTGGTGTAGTCACCAAAAATATTTTCTTATCTTAACCGATACAGCAAAAATTCGACCCTTCGATTTCTTTCTGCTCCAATCCGAACACCAAACAAATACCCCTTTTTCGGTTTAAAGATAAATCGGCTTCAAGAACTGAAGTGTCACCGATTGAGAGATGAAATAATAACAATCTTGTTATTGTTTCTTTCTAGAAGTAATCGGATAGTAAAAAAAAAAAAAAAAAAAAAAAAAAAAAAAAAAAAAAAAAAAAAAAATTATCGGTGATGATGTTATTTTCGTGTTTTTGATCTTTGAGGTCTAAAGTGAATTGTAAGACACGAAAAAGAAAAGAAAACTGAGATCTTATGCTTATTTTTTATTTTTTTATTTTTATTTTTATTTTTTTAAATTCGAGTCTTGGTTGTGGTTTGATGAAGTTGTGATTTGATTTGTTTGTTGTTGGAGATGGGATTTAGGATCGTGATATTTATTTTTGTTTTCTGTTCAATTCGAGTGGTAGTGGTGGTTAGTAGATTGAGAAGATTGGGATTAGAATAAGTATGGATTTGGTTGTTATTTTGATGTCGTAGGCTGTTGTGTCTCGATTTGTTCTTCCTCTATTTCTTTTTGTTTTTTTGTTGACTGGTTTGGATCAAGGACGACTGATAAGGTCTGAGGTCAAACTGATAGATCTTGGTCAAATTTCCTTACTCGAATAGCACTAAAAGTTTCCTTACTCGAAGAGATGATATATTTATCCTTACTCGAAGGATTTGTAAAACTTTGCACATAGTCTTCTTACTCGGAAATGGTTAAATTCCTTAGTCGGAGAAATAGTTCAGACATTCCTAACTCAGAAACAGATAGTCTAACTCGGGAAAATTCATATTTGACATGCTTACTCGGAAAACCTTAACCTTACTCAGAAAACTTCAAGTTTACTCGGAAATCTGCAAATGTTACTCAGAAATCTTCAAGGTTTAACTCAGAAAATACCGTTTTTCAAACATTCGAATCAATCAAAACCTCTAAAAAACACGTTTTTATTCAACCTTTTTATCAAACCTGACTTAAACAGAGCCTGATGTAACATAAAAAATCTTAACTTCTACGTTTTTTAAGACACTAAGCTTGAAAATAAGCTTTTTGGACACAAAAGGACAGAATAAGCTAAGATCTAGATCTGCTTTTTGGACTTGAAATAAGACAAATTAAAACACAAACACTTCTGAATATCTTCTAGCTCTGATACCACTTGTTGGTCCTACTTTTATGTTATCATTTCGCACACATATGGTTTAGAGAGAGAAAGTTTGTATTCTAGATAGAGAGAGTAACTAGAGAGGATTTCTCTATTACAATAACAACCAACACCCTCTGAAATGAGAGGTTACAACTATATACCGTCTTACATAAGAGAAAAGTAAAGGAGTGTGCCGTGTTTACATATTTCATTAATTCGACATTAGCCTAAATACTATGACTAAACTAGACGGCACATGTAACACCCCCAAAATCTACTTTGCGGAAGCATTAGAGCCATGGGGTGCTACTGAAATGGAAATCATAACGCGAGGTAACGAAGAACCAATTACACACTTTGTAAAAATTATATTAATTTGATTAATTCAATTATAACAAACTTTTTGTTACAAGTTTGCTCAACAGTTTAATGGTCCCTAAAAAAACAAGTCTTAAACATTTTTTAAAAAACTTTGGCAATAGTATTATTCCGCCGCCTTGCCAAGCTCACTTGCCACACTTGCAAAATTCTAGATACCTGAGAAAACATGCTAAAAGTCAGCAAAAAGCTGGTGAGTTCATAGGTTTAATTATAATCAATTTGGACCAATAGTTTTGATTGTGAGCATAGAAATGTCACATTAATATTTCATTGCGGTAGCACTAAGTTCATGCAACCGAAGCTCGGCCGTTCCGTGAGCTATATCCTAGCACATCAATAATAATAACGGGGCCCTTAGCGAGTGCTTAACCCAATTCACTCTAATCCGACTTAATATACGCTCGCATTGACCCTTCTGGCCAACCGAACGGGGGAGTCACCCCAATAGATCTATTTATATTAATCGCGCTTCCTAACCGGAATTAACAGTGCATGAAGGCGGGCATAGTAATGGGTTCTAGAGTCTTAGGCTAACTACGCAATAACTTTGGTAAAAATAGTATTAATGGTCCATAAAATTGGTCTTGCATGTTTCTCACCCCATTCATATAAAACAAGTATAAGTAAAAAGGGGCTATAAACTCACCTTTAATGGCCTGAACAGTGAATGCGGTGAAATTAAGGAGTGCACGGTACCAATACGCAACCTAGATTAAATAACCATGTCTCAGTTTCAAGTATTAAATTAAGTCTTTACGGAGTTTAATTTCAATGTTTTAGAGTGTTATGTTGTTGTCACTTGTGTGGCAGCAAGTGAGGTTACGAAGGAATTTCCTAGGAAATGGTAGGGTTTAGCTCTACGACTATCCTAAAGGTACGGTAATGAGGAAACGAGAATATTATCGGAACTTGAGTGACGGAATTTGGAGAGAAAAGAAATGAACGATCTGAAACGCGAATGGATAAAATTGAGATGTGATATATATATTAAGGTTATGTAGTTTGATTGTTTTATCCAATTAGGTTGATTTTTGAAGTAAAACTTAGCGTAAGCGACGTTTATTATTTACTAGTTAAATGTTTTGAGAAAATGTATTATAAAGTTAATTTTAACAAAACTTGGTTGATTAAAAAAAATGAACTAGGTTTATATCGTTATTAATAATTAGTCATGACTCATTTTTATAGATTATAAGTTTAGAAACAATTGATCTCGTTAAATTTGTTTAAGTAAGGTTCATGTTTAATATTTCATTTCCTTGTTTTTGTTAGTGACATTATTATCGGTTGACTTAGTTTTAAAACGGCAAGTATAGGTGTCGATCTATATACTTTCTAACGTGTGTTGTTGCCTATACTTAATATGTATTTGGTTTGTTGTTATTTCACTCGAGTTTTTAGATTGTAACGACAAGTGTGCATATATATTTTGTACTTCTTTATGTACATTTTATGTTTTACATTGTATAGAATTGTAAGGCGATATCTAAGTGACAATTTAAATTTGATGGTCCATTTATCTTAATAGTCGAATTCACAAGTTTTAGATGTATATTAGTTTTATTTCGGGAGTGTTGGCGTGAACAGCTATATCAATTTTATTTTGCGACTAGTATAAATGTTTTAACAGATTTCGTATAATCCAACTTTGTTGGGATGCGGCCCAACTGGGTTAGAGGAGGAGGAGGGATACTCGGTATTGGGTGGATCGATCACCAGTGGCCACAATGGGCCTTGGTGGGCCGGAAAGTACTACCTAGCAGATTACATCAAAAGGCTAGAACAAAAGAATTTTTAGTTGGGCTGCTCTTGGGTCCTATGTGAGCTGCGTTTTTGGGTTTGGCCTGGAAATGATAACACAAGGCATACACATACAAGTCTAAAAGACTTGGTGTGTTTCCTCCTAGGATTTTCTCTTGACCGTTTATTTCGACATCACTAGGGTCTAGAGGACTCATGTATTGGTTAAAATTTTGGGTTGAGTACTACTTAACTCCAAACCCTAGGAGTCTCGATTTAGTTTTGGCATAATTTTCACGTTTGAACACGGAAAAGAACTATTTCGTGTGGGATTTAGCTCTTGTGTCCAAGAGGACTCTTATGTCTCAAATGTCTTAGCCTAACACCTTCCGTCAAGGAAACAATCCATCTGAGTATTTATAGCGATTGGTGGGTTTGTTTTGGAGCAATAGATTCTACCAAATTTTGAGGTTTGATCTCGGGTTTAAGTGGGCGTAATTAAGACTCGAACCAAGAGTATCTCCCTCGGTTCTTGTCTCCCAAATTCAGGATCTAAAGAGTGGGTACGGGATGAGTTGTGAAGCAATCCTTTTTGCTCGCATTGAGACTTCAATCCCACGGCTAGGTCACCTACATGGTGGCTGCCTGGGTGTATCTAATCCTACAAAAACCTCGGCCAGAACTTCCCCTGTGTAGGGTGGTTCTTCCCAGCCTAAGACCACCACCCAAACACCTTATTTGGGGTGGTTACTAATCGACACCAAGTGGCCATTATATCCATCATCCTAGACAACGTTTCTAAACTGAAGAAGCTTGTTATGCTAATGGTTCTAGCACCCAATCCTTCCAACACATAACCATTCGGCCAAACTCTTCCTCATCAGTCCTAAGGGTCTATTTAGTTTATTCGACTTATAAATGAATCCATAATAATGAATACTAGGTGTTCTATATCCTATGCCACAGAACAGTAACAACAACAATATCTAATAATAATTTTTACAATGAAATCCATCACTACTGGACAATTAAGTATTAACCGAATTTTTAATGATATCTAATAACCTAACCCATTTATTATTTGGTCTAACATTAACTAAAACAAATCTAAGATGAATGGGAATGAAAGATTCAGATATAATTTCACATTCTTACAATGAGTTCGAGAGGGGATGAACTCGAACAGGACTCCAAATCCGAAAACTCAAGTATTCCAAATCGAACCACAATCACCACAAACTCTTGTTCTTCCTTGAGTGATTCTCAGAACCTTTGTATGTATTTGTTGAGGTGTGGTTCGATCTCCTTTGGAACGTTGGATTAAAAGGACGAATATGGAGAGTAACTCCTTGGTTACTTTCGGATTTGGGAGGAATAAGATTTCCATTCGAGTGTTCCTTCTATTTCTATTATGATATTCTAGGCTTGACTTGGGGGATTTTCAAGATCTGTGAAAATGATGGGGCGTCTAGGTCAAAAGAAAAGGGGATGGCAGTGTTTGAGGATGGTGATGTATCAAATGGGGTTTTTGGGGAAGAAGAGGGGCGGAAAAAAAGGGATCTAGGGGAAGGCAGGTTTTTGATATCTGTGTGAGTGGGGTATTTTATTATATGTTTAGAATGATAGGACTTTTAATTATAAGTATATAAGGATAGAATGTATTTAAAGAATGAGTAAATTTTACCCGCGTCCCGCTGAACTGAGTTTAGCTCGGGTCCTTCCCGGAACCGTTATTAATATGGAAGAATGGATTTTTTTGAGACGTGTTTAATATACTGACATGAATTCAGAGTTTTATGAATTTACTGTAATTTCTGATTTTTAATATATTACTGTTTAGACATTAGTACGTGTGTGGTGTCATACTGAGTAAAAATGAGATAACCTCCCGTTTTCACTACATTATAGTGGGTGAGATGTGAGATGGGATAATTTCACTGTTCTTGGTGAGATTTCCAGGTGACACAATGTGCAGGTCTGTTTTCCGTGATAATCATATAAATGCCTAATCTGGTGATTTAGTCATAATAAATGGACTGTTATGAATTTAATATCTAGGGGAAATTTACCATTTGTCACATCCTCCCCGTCTTAGGAACGGAAACCGTCCTCGGTTTTCACTTAGGATTACCCAATGGGGTTGGGAAATTGAGGGTTCTAGTGTTTTGGTTCTATCTTTCACATTTCCATATGAATTCGAGGTTTTGTGAGAGACGGTTGAACTTCGATAATCGAGATATACAGTGAAAGTTCTAGAGTACCGGAATTTTAACGATGACTATTCCCATCATGGCATGATCCTTCCTGAACTAAACATAGGTGATCAGGCTATGCTTAGTTGAGGACTGATGATGCTATGCCGGGTTTAGTCACAATGGTATTGGGTTTCTATAGGTTCGGAATCACAATAGGTTTTTAAAGATTTAGCACCTCATATATGACGAGAGCATAATAGTTGACGGACAATTTCAAATGTGATCGATAATGGAAAGGAGTTGTCATAACATCTTGATATAAAAGATAGAGAATTCGTCACACGAAGAGTCATACAAGGCAACAATACAAAAGGTCTTTAAGAAAGTACAAACACATCGGGAGGATACGACCTAAGGGATACTAGGTGTAGATCTTATTATGTGAAGAAAGGATTCCAAGCTTCATTACTACCCGCCATGCCATTAGGGTCCTGACAAACCCCTTCATTCTCATTCCTTCATTCTGGGCATTCACTCTGGAAGTGCCCAATTACTCCACACCCAAAGCACGTGACAGTGATCTTTGGGTCGATCACAAAACTAGGAGCGTTGCAATCCTTTGCTCGGAGACCCCTTTTCCTTCAGTTCCCACACTGAATGGGGCAAGGTCCACGGTGATGAAACGGGCACATGCTGCACTTAGGGTAACGCTCCAGCATACCCTATCTTTGTGCTGGTGCCTGTAGCATGGACTTTGGTCACTTCTTTCCGTTTGTTTGGACCAGTACTACCGTGATTTTTGAAGTGATCTTCCCACTTCCTCTTGTTGTCAGCCACCTTCTTGGCGCTAGTCCTGACTACCGGATCCTTTGGCCTGTTGGCCGCACCCATAGGCTTCTGAGGATTAGAAGTCCTGGAGGTAGTGTCATTACTCCTGATGTAAAGGGGTAATTCTCCTAGGTATCTCTCCCGCAGTCGAGAGTCCGTCCGGACCATCTCGGGACCCACCGGTGTCATCCCTCGGCTGGATGCAGCAATGCTAGTACTCTGCACCTTGGGATTCCAAGATTTTTCCTCCAACTTTTTGATTTCGCTGTAGGAGCAATACTTTCTGCGCACCATCTCTTTAAAACTTTCCCAAGGCATTGCATATGCAGCATCCATGCCTGTGGACTTCAAATAGCTGTTCCACCAGGTATGAGCAGCATCTGTGAAGGTGAGTGATGCATACTTAACCTTATCCTTCTCCGCACAACTTCGTGCTCGAAACACAGCCTCCAGTTTTTCGATCCATCTAAGCACAGCAAAAGTTCCCTCAGTTCCCTTAAGACCTCCAGTCATGGTCTTTCGGAACTCCTGATAAGTGCAATTGCGGATGCTGTTGTCCTTTAGTTTTGAGCTTCCTATCTCAGTAGTCGTGTTGTTGACCTCTGTTGCGGCTAGTGCTGCTGTCACACGATGATTAACTAATATGTCTAGCATGGCTGGATTTATGATAAGCAGATTTGCTCCATTCTCAGCTGGAATAGTGGCAGCAATAGGTTGACCATGAGTGGCCTTGGCTGTCCTTCCTGTAGGATTCATCTATACCATAAAAGATGAGAATGAGTTAGATTTTAAACAGAGAGAGGAGATCATATGTGTCTTAAGGAAAACTATCGGGGAAGAAGGTGTAAATGAGGTCTGTATCCTTACTAATATCCTAGCGTATACTTTGGTTGCCTAGCTGGGTAAATCTTGAAATCTGGTAGCAAGCGAGACTTATAGTCTTAAATATACGTTCTACTTCAAGTCTTGTTCGAGAGGCATTTTGTCCTAAATGGTTTAGTCAATGGTTTGAAATAAAGATATCGGTCTGACGTTATGCTGAAATATATTTTCTAGCGAGGATTTTGTATGAGGATCCTTTAATATCTTAAGGCTCTTAAATGGCTTTGATTAGGATTTAAGTCTTACAGTCTGGGCTCCTAAAGTACCTCTGGTGTCTTAAGGGCTAGAGGTAATAAGTCATATTTTGATGAACTTCATCAAAGCGTGTCATGCTAATATCTATAGTCTGGGGCGATAGCGGTTGATTTGTTTTCCGAGGTTAGTTTTGGTGATAATGCGTTGCTACAACTCCTTGTCCTAGGTTAGTTTGTAATCCTAAGGGTTTAGTGAAAGGCTAGAAAATTTACTCTTACGATAGGGGTTTGGGTTATTTCGTGATGCTTTAGGGTTTCTATTAGGTCACCAGTCAATTCTAATAAATCTCTGGGTTCTTAAGGGTTTTATGGTTTACTTATTGTTCATTCTTGCTGAGGGATCCTTCATTTGTGGCTAGAACCTTATGAGTCTTATGAACAGATTTTCCTCCCGTGGAGGTTATGGTAGAGCATTGCGACGTCCGGTGTATAAAGGGGACACTGTCAAAATTTTTGGGTATGTGGGTAACGTCTCGTAGTTTCGAGATTTCAGTCTTGAAAGGACAATGTTGACTGCCGCTAGCAGTCAATCAGTCGGCTTAGTGGGACGTGGATTATCTGGCGCATAGAATTCTACTTTTGATAGGACCATGTTGATTGCTACTAGCAATCGACCAATTCGTTCGTTCAAATGTGCAGTGTCTTGTACAAGATTTAAGAGTCTGAATATAATCGTTGTGGTCCTTTAACACCTTTGCTATAGAGTGAATATGTGTTCTAGTCGCCTACGGGGTTATGAAATACTCAGTTGCTATCGAATTTAAAGATCGGTCAAATTGATGCTGGAGTGGATCAGAATTGGAAAGATATAACGTATGATGAGATGCTAATTGGTGGGGTCATCTGACGATGGTCGGGAGTTGTGGGTTTCCTATTGGACTAGGTCGTAATAGGTGGGCAAGGAAAACTTCTATGATATCTAGGTTGAATTGGTTCTTGTTGTTACTAGTACGGTTGTCTAATTCTCATATTTCCATTATATGTAATCCTTTGGGTTTCCTTGGGATGAAAGCAGACGATTTACCTTGCGGCAAGAATTTGGGGTCATTGTTTCTTGTGCATCACTTGAACTAGGATTTAGGCTTGGTGAAAGGGGTGTTGAGTTTAGTCGACAGGGATGTATTTGCTGGTGAGGGTGGTAATGGGAAGTATTTTTCAAGGAATTTTATGGGGCATCTAAAATATGGTTTGTTATTTGGGGGAAATAGTTGGAAAATTTGTTGTTCGATTTGTGAGTAAGGGGTGGGGTAATTTCATAGATTAATAGTAAAATGACCGGTAATTTAAGTATGATTTGTAAAGTCATGTTTTGGGGATTTTGTGAAGTGGTAGTTATGTAAATTTTGGGGTTTTGGGGATTTTGTGGCTAAAAGAAATGGACAAAACGATTTACAGGTTATTAGCAAAATATAGTCTATAATTTAATAGGGACGTCATTTGTCTAAGAATAATTGTGAGGTTTTTGGGAAGGTAAGGTAAAGTTATCATATAAAGGGATGATGTCACGGTAGGTTATGAAAGGAAAGGATTAAATCAATAATGGGGATATATAACAAAATGAGCTTGTTATAGATTAAGAGTTGATTACAAGGTTTGAAAATTACAAGCTCCTTAATAAGATCTTACACTGGCTGAGAACTACTCAGTTAAGTGAATCACTACTAATCATAACTAAGATTGGCTCCTAGTCCTATCCAGGTGCCGGAACCTAAATGCGTACTCCCCAAGCTATGCCTTGACTTCAACAAGGCGAGTCCTTAATGCTAAGTTTTCACTACGGTGTGCTTGATCAGCTCTTAACAATGCTGCAACCTGAGCCTCGAGGATCAGCATCCTCCCGTGCATCATCTGGGCTGCCTCTTGAGCTACAACCTGTGTCTGCTCAAGTCTACCTGATCTGTCACCTAAGTCAAGGATGTCCCTACTGTTGGAGTGTGTCCTAGCGTAGAGTCTGCTGAAGTCATCATCATACTGCTCGAAACGAGCTGGATGTAACTCGTCAAACATATCAGAGTGGAGACCTAGTATGTCAGTCTGTAAGTCTAGCTGGGTCTGAATCTGTGAGATAGTATCGGTCTCTGTATGTAAGTTACTTGATATCATAACACAAGGTCGAATTAGATGTTAGCCGAATCTAGAGAGAGAGAGAGTGAGATGTTCTAGTGAGAGAAAGTAAAGTATATTAGCTTGAAATGTAAATGAACATCCAACCCTTCCTATGTGTGGGAAGGGGTATTTATACTACAAGCTTAGACGCCCCATGTGGGCTGTGGAGTGACCTGACAGTGGGTAAAGACCCGACCCAACTCCACGAATACTATAATAACTGAACTAATACAAATAATCCTACGAGCTACTTAATGCTAATAGATACTCGGGGTGACCGAGTTTTCATATGAATATTTATATTCCTAGCAATCTCCCCCTAAGGGAGGTCACCCCGGAAATTACAATTTGAATTCTAGCATTCTTTTACATGAATTTAATTTCCGAGCTCGTAGTCTTTGATTCTTCCAAGTACGCAATCTTTTTACTTCGAGCAGTGATCTTTTGATGAATGTTCCTTTGGTTTGGGTGATCTTTGAGCTTTCATCGAGATCATCAGCCACCGTAAATCTCCAAATCATCCTTTGTAGTATCGCCTCCATGTGATGTAGTGACCATTGGACCAACATGCTCACACTTTTCTTGATCAGGAGACTTTGCATCAGAGTTGCGGAAGCATTGTTGTAAGTCTCTCAACTTTCATGATCCTTTGATAATGAATTGGTCGTGTGAGCATGGGGTGTGGATTGACATGTCTCAGCTGGAATTAGGTACCACCATCACCATCTTTATATAAATCTGAAATAAAATAGTTAGCAATAAAGTTGGAGAACGAATATGGCTTTGTCATTTGCTCGGTGTGGTTGGATTAACCTTCGGTTCCGTAAGGACCGACCTGTGATCAGGTAGAATTCCCTTTAAAGAGAATTCTCCTTGACAGGACTTTCCAGCTTGTTGTAAAGAATCATCCAACGAATTAACATCAGAATCATCATACTAAGCATGTTATCATACCGGAATGTCTCAAAGCAGACAACACGGTAGAGTGAATCAGTAAATTAAATACCCACTGATTAATGAGAAATTGATTAGAAAAAATCACTCGCGTGTCACTGGATAAACATTATAGGCAACACGATGAGGGTTTCATAAATTGAATCACATTTCTGTCATAAACACTGTTGTTTGAAAATTTACACAATCAATGTGCTCGAAACTCATTTGGTGAGCACATTGAAAGGTTTTCCAAAAGCATCCGTCAATCCATTTCCTAGAACAAGTTTGATTCAAATGTGAATCGCCCCATTGTTTCTTTCCAGTTGTCACAGTTTGATCCACGAAG
The DNA here is from genome assembly GCA_021014915.2 of Artemisia tridentata subsp. tridentata. Lineage (NCBI taxonomy): Eukaryota > Viridiplantae > Streptophyta > Magnoliopsida > Asterales > Asteraceae > Artemisia > Artemisia tridentata. The sequence goes on from CP139502.1 coordinate 287,286,441, forward strand.
GATCTCACATGTCACCCACCAAGAGCTTGTTTGATGTTGGCTCTAGAAGGATTTCCATCTTCATTGTGAATACTTTACGTATCACTCGGATGTTCTGGCAATACCACAAGGATAATGCGTAGGACTCTTAATATATGTTTTCTTACTATTCACGGTGTATGAAACAGCAAGCATATTGGAAATGTGTCCTAATGAGATTTATGGATGATCTCTTGGCTCTAGACTCGATAGTGCATTTTGATTTAGTAATCGGAGGCTGGAGCAGACTGCCACCTTTTCAATATCAACTAACTCGGAGTGAGAGAGTCAATAGTAATGAGTGAATCTTCGTGTGAATGAAACAAGAGTCTTTTGAGAGACCTTGAGTGGCTAGGGAGGGTTGTGCAGCATATCACTGGGTCCATGATACTTGTCTTCAATGTCAGCAATTAACTACGTGATTCTGACAGCATATGTATTGACCCGGTTTCTACCTAATGTGTAAGGAGGGCTTCTTTCTTTTCACCCTTTATCTTTACATTTCTTTTTCATTCTTCAACCCCTTCAATGCTTACCGAGACTTCACCACTAGCACCTTGTTGGGTTTGTTCCAGTACTAGCTCCGTCTCAGTCGGCACTCTTCCCTTATTCTCACATTGCACCTTTTTTAATCATACCTAAGGACTTCTACACTAACTAGTGGATTGTCCCTGGGTAGATCCCTTCGGCTCTGGCGGGATTGTGAGAACTGATACCTAACCTTACCATCCTTATAACTCCAGTACATTAAATAAAATGGTCGGTCTTTGGTATTCTTCCACGATTGCCATCATAAATCATTCGCTCCCCCTCAATATGTGCATCGATATACGAAAGAGTTTAGCACATATGGGAGAGCCTACACTTGAGTCCAAAAGATTATTTTTTTTTATCAGATTTTCATATTTAAATCACATTCTCTCCCCCGATCAAAAATTTCAAACCTTTTGAGATTTGGATCTCCATTGATTTAAATAAGTTAGAAAATTTGGGAGACAATGTGGTCTGATTCAATGTATTCTGATAATGGAACATTATTATGCTCCCCCTCAATCAATGAGGGAGAATGTTAGTGTCAGGTATGATAAGTTTGAAAGATATTTGAATGAAACTCATACACTGACACATAACAACAAATTTTATTTACTTGCTTATGATGTACAAGATAACTGTAATGACACAAATGATGTTGACCTTTACGCACAGATGATGTGATCATTCGCTTCTCTGAGGGAGTCAGTAGTCAATCATCAATTATCCATCCACCAACAAAACTTCCAAGTATTGTAGATCCCCACTCGGCGAGACCAGAATTAGTAATGCTTTGTTGAAGTGAAGGTGGTGGTGGTGGTGAAGGTGTTGTTGTTGTTGTTGCTGCCGATGTTGTTGTTGTGGTGAAATCAAAGCCAGTCAATAGAGTTTGAACATCTGATCAAATGGTTAGAAGCGGGAGCAGGCACATTCATATCGGCCATGAAATCTGCATAAGAATATCAACACAGATATACATACATACAGATTCACTCTTCATTACTCGCTACCACGTGGCAGCTTGCCTACTCATAATACCATATTCATATCCTAATCAAACCACTATTTAGCATGAAGATCAATAATCAATCATGAACATGGCAATTCACACATATTTAAACATACAACTCTGGATCTTAGTGACATGATTCTAACACGATAGCTACATACCTAAGCATATTTTGAGTGCAAAAGCAATAGATCAACAATAATTAAACAACTATCGACTAACAAAAGTCAATCAACATTTGAAACTCATTCAATCAGATCATACAAATGCCTGTGGAGTATTCAAGAACATCAAACACAATGGGTTTTCTAACTTCTTTTAGATTCTGAGTTTTAAAGTATTTAGGGGATTAAACGAGGATTCCAAAGTGACACAAATGGACCTTCTAGTTACATAAAGCTAGGAAACTATACGCAAATTGCACATAATGCCCTAATCTTTCTAACAACTAACACATTTGGTCATATGAGATAAAGCTTAGTAAGTTCCCCTTCAACAAATGCCCCATTAACTACAAAACCTTTTCTAGCAATTATGAGATAACCAAGAAACCCGTTTGATGATATAAAATTTGAAATCACTCTCCCCCTCAATCAATGACCCGTATTCTAGTTAAAGAGCTGTAGTCATTGATTGAGTGACAAATTTTATGAACAATCCAAGTCTGAAAGAATTTCAAACAACACATTACCACCATGTGTCTCACAAATAATTTTCAGAAGAATCATAGAAGGAAAATTATTTGTATACAAAGAAGATTTCTCTTCTTTTACAAGAAATAATGCATTGAAGCATACATTAAATCAGAGAAACACGGATATAAAGTAATCCATGTCCAGGTGAACTTCACCCAGTGGGAGGAACAACCTTTTTTTGGCGATGTGCTTTCCCCAATTTGAAAAGCGGGTTGCTATCTGAAGTAATAGGAAGCCATTTAGGCATGTTTTGAAAACTTTTTGAACTTCTGATCGAACTTCATTTAAAGACCGTGTCATTATTGAATGACATTTCTAGGACCGTAAATGTTATCGATACCAGAAGACATGCCTTGAAAAACCATTTTTGGTATTTTCTATTTTTCTGAATTTTATGTTTTTTTTTTTTTTTTTTTTTTTTTTTTTTTTTTTTTTTTTTTTTTTGTTATATATATTTCTATTTACATTTTGGTTTAAGATATGTTATATTTTTCTATTTACATTTTGGTTTAATATATGTACAAAATATATTATTCAATTTAAGAAGATGTTGACATGAATACCGAAATAAGGATATCATTTTGTATGTTATAGAAGTCTGTAGTCAACATCTCTTAAACTTTCACCACCAAAGCTTTCGAGGCTCTTGAATAATCATCTGAACTTGAGCCTTCTCAATGTGAAGCTTTGATAGCTTCCCCCCAAACCGGCAATCTACTTTTTGAGCAGTTTCAAAGCTCTCTTTCAAGCTTACATTAGTTAAGTTCACAGCGGAATCCGTAGCAAACCACATCAAATATTGCTGCTCCTTTTAAGAATAATCATCGTGATTATCCGTTTGGGGGATCATCAAATAGATTAGCAACGTATCATCTCACGCTTGAGTAATTCTTCTCATATTTCTTCCTGCTGAAGGCTGAAGTAATGCATACCAAAAGTATCAAGAGGCCACTTCCCCCAAGTAGTTGAAGTGATGCAATCAGTCTCATTGTATGAAGCTCAAAAACCCGAAGTACACTTTTCTCCCATTAATGAAGTCGAAAACGTAACATCAAAATCAATTAACACTCGAAAATGCACTTTTCTCCCTTCAGGACATTGCAGATGAGAATTGTTACACCAAAGTCAACTAAGTCCTGAGTGTAAGCAATTTATCCCGTATGTAGTCGAAATGATAACACCAAGACAGTACCGTAAAAATTAAGTACGTCCCGGATGAACACATTTCCTTCAGTAGGATACCGACTAACCATAGGAATCATCATACAATTGTGTACCTCTTTAATCATCAGAAACTTGTTTCTTACATCTCTTCCCCCACGTAGTTGGAATAATACACCAAAAGCCACGAGATAAAACACTGATTTTCTCTGCGGTTATGACATTTGTCTTCCCGGAATAACTTCAATTAAGAAGAAGTATAAAGTTCATCACGTGTACTCGTTGTGCGTTCAGATGTATGTCTCCTTCCCCCTTGCTGGTTTTGATACCTCAGAATCAGCAACACATTTTACGCACATATACTTGAAATCTTGTGAGAAGAACAAAATTGGCTCAAATGTATCAAGTGAGAATCAACCGCTACCAAAACTCTCTCTGACTATCTTTACCAACCCTTAAGTAGGCTATTTGAAGTGATAACTGATGGAGCAAACCCGATATACCAAACTTGAAACTGAAGTAGAATTCCCCGTTCTCGTGACTTAAGCTTGCACTAATGTTGGAAGAACGGTGTAGAGAATTTATGCTCCAAGAAAATCTCTAAGTACTCAATACCCAACCAAAGTATGAGACATTAACACCTCTTGCGATTATCCACAACGTCATCGGCGTGTGACACTGAGTACTACAACATAACTCCTTTAAGTGATAGTTAACCAGATCTTCAAACATTTACCCCGACTGCTGGTAACTAGATAAACTAAGTCTTCAACTTAAATCTTAAGCACGAGCAAGTTATCATTGAAAGTCATGCATCCAACCAACCCCGACTTCAAGATAAAATAAGATCACGCCTTTGTGAAAGTCAACTTCAATCTCAAATAAGTGATACCTGATCAACTCCGTAGTCACAATTAGAGTCACATGCCCAACAAGTGAGTGAACATACAATCAAATGTACGTCGATCCACTGTTCACACTTCTCCCCCTCAAAAATTGCATATGAGGTTGCCATTTTTGATTGAACAAGTGCATATGAGGTTGATCCACTGTTCACACTTCTCCCCCTCAAAAATTGCATTTGAGGTTGCCATTTTGATCGAGTGAATAAAAATACAATCTAATGAAAGTAGATCCACTTGATGACTAACGAGCATAGAACAAGTATGAAGCTTGTTGATGAGAATAGTCAGAAACAAGAAGATTTCTCTTCTTCCGAAGATAAAGCGCACTTAAGCGTACGCCTTTCTTTTCTTTGAGGAACGAGGCCTGAAGTGTTATCTGCAGACGCCATTATGTTGACATTAAGGCCCGAGGCTTGAACTGCAGTATTCAAACGTCATTGTCGTTGAAGAACGAGGCTTGAACTGATGTGTTCAAATGTCATTGTCGTTGAAGAACGAGGCTTGAACTGATGTGTTCAAACGTCATTGTCATTGAAGAACAAGGCTTGAACTGATGTGTTCAAACGTCATAGTCGTGTTCATCAAAGTTGAGTTTCATGAACCCCTAATTTATGAGATATCAGTCTTTTCGGCAACCAAACTCTGAGTCTTTCCTTAATGGGAGTGAACGATGTACCTGCACTTAAGTAAAGACTACCTGCACTAACATTAAGAGTTTGTTTGCATTTATGTGGGTTAGTGATATTAGCATCTAAACCATTTGGGGTTTCACTGTCAACCTTAGTTTTGCAATCAGTGAACAGCTTACTAGTAGGTATCCATCTAAGACCAACAATCTTAAAAATTCTACCCGTCGGTATCCACCTAAGGCAAGATCTAGGAGTGTTTGGTTTCTCATGTACAGTGGAAGACTTGTTGAGAGAAGACCTTTGTCCTACAGCAATCTGCCTACCAGGTTTCTGAGTATAACTCTTTGGTTCTACGGGCTTGTTGTTTCTAGTCTTAGAGGATTGAACCTTAGCATGAGCATTCACTTTCTTCAGGAATTTTGTTATACAATCATCATGGCTTGCATTAAAAACACATTTCTGACAAGTTGAGCAAACAGAGTGTTTGGATTCAGAAAAAGATCTAGAATTCTTAGAGTGATCTGCTACGGGAATCGCTTTAATCGATATGCAACTACTCTTAGAAACAGGCAAATTTCTAGTCTTTTCATGTGTGTTTTTCTTAGCATACTCTAGGTTGTGATTCTGAACACTGTTTTTATTTCTAACATGTTCCTTTTGGTGTCACAAATGACACACGCTTTGAACTAATCCTAGAGGAACTAGAGGCACTCATATGATGAGGTTTTGCAAAAGCACATTCCTTTACATTAGGTCTAGATTGTGAAGTGACTGGTTTTGACAAAACTTGTTTCGAATCAACTCGGGAGGCAAACCGTGGTTTTGAAAATTTTGACCGTTCAGATCTAAACGTAGTCGGTTGTCTAACAACTGATTGGTTTCTAAGTGATTGTAAAACTGGTTTCCCCAAGATTGATGGTTTTGCAAACTTAGTGTTCACACTATTTCCTGTTAATTTTCTTAACTTGTTTTTTAATGCTACAATTGTAAAACCCTTTTCCTGAAGTTGAGCTTTGAATTCATCATTTTTGGCAATCAAAGAGGTTGTCTGAACTATAGTCTTAGTTTTCGTTTCTTTGATTGAATCACACAGTTCTTTGCAATGAAATTTCAAAGTCTCATTTTCATTATGTAATTCAGCCACTTTAAGTTCCAATTCACTATTTCTAGTTGCAATAACATCACTGTCATGTTTAGCCTTAACTTCATTACACATATCACACATCTCAACAATACGTTTTTTCAGGTTGTTGATCGTTAAGTTTTTGGCTTCTAGCTGAGCTTTCAAATCATTTATCATAAAGAATTAACGGAAATCAGGGAGTTCCGAATTTTTACATGGTAGGTTAGTTTGAAAACTTTCTTCCTTTTGTTGCATTGCGATTTCAAGTGAAATACAATGTTTTTCAAGCTGTAAAATTCTGTTTGAAAGTTCATTATAAACTTCTTTTTCAAGCATATAATTTTATTTGAAAAACTCAGCCGTAAGCAAAGACCTTGACGCATCATCATGTTCAGCATCCTGATCAATTTCTCCCCCTTATGACTCATATTTGTTGAATCAGATGTGATATTGCTATCAGTCTTTTCCAACAGATATGTGTCATAAGTAGGTTTAATTTGATTAGTATGTTGTCGTTCATTAGAAAGAACATTATGTTGATCAGACAGATGTACCTCAGCAGATGGTACTTGGTGATTTACTGGTCTGAGATCTGCCTCCACACCATGTGTGATATCAGTCTCTGAGTTGTTGCTATCATCATGCTTATTTGACTCTGTCCCGTTCCCCATGTGTTATGCTCTTTCATTAATGAACCCCTTAACATTACTCATGAGTTGGAGTAGTGTAATTCTGAACATGTCAACCTCGATTCCAGTGTAATTAGCAAAACACTTTTTCATCATTTGACTGTCATAATCATAATCCTCAGTGAATTGCGAATCAATGAACACTTGGAGTTGGTTGTTGATCACACAGAAGGCAGCCATGGATCTCCTTTCAGAAAATTCTCCTTTGTCAAGTTGTTGTTCAAGTTGATCTAAATACAGAATCATTTTGGCTGTAAAGTCTGAACATCTGACCAAAGAGTGTTGCGAATGCACGTTTGTATCCTCCCAAGTATCCAGGTTGTTCAAACAGAACCTTGAGATGTGATGAAGTAATCGAAAACATTCAATGCAACTTTCCTTTTCATTAGTCAACATTAGTGGCTGATGAAACTCTTTCTCTTGAGAATTCGAGCACGACGATTCCATATCAGCATTATCAGAATCACACACGTTTATTTGTTGTACAGGATTGGAAGTCTTATGTTTATCATTCGTGTCGTACAATTTGAGTACCTCAGATATGAAGGAATCTGAATTAGTAGACATTGTGTAAACGTGCACGGGATTTTACAAATCTATGATTTAAACCGAGAAATCGTTTCTTTCGCGGAGTTTTACAAAATCAAGAAGAAACCGTGAGATAATGATAAATTGGATGTGTTATGATAATTGTTGGATCGGTACAATGATTAGTGATTGTATGTTAAAAGAAATGATTGTTTGTTGGATTAGGTGAATCATGTTAAGTTAAGTTACGTTGTGATTAGGTTTGGTTGAATTGAGTTTGTGTAATGGTTTGAGTACAAAGTAGTGAATGCACTTGAGCAAATCTCAATGAGGAATCAGGAGCAAATCGCAGTGAATAAACTAGTCAAATCGCAATATTGAAAATTCAAAGTTCAAATCGCAGCAGTGAAACCTCAAATCGTAGCTCTCAAATCGCAAGACTCAAATCGCAGAAGCCAAATCTCAAGTGCCCAAATCGCAACCTTCAAATCGCAGCCCTCAAATCGCAATAGCTAGACGACAAATCGCAACAAACAAAAATGTCACTATCAAATCGCAGAAGACAAAAATGTCACTATCAAATTGCAGGACTCAAATCGCAGTGAAGAAACTTATGTCGAGAGTCAAATCGTAAGATAGACAAACGAACTTTTTCACCTAAAAATCACCCTTTTGAACGTTTTTGCTTGGTTTCTTTTGCACAACTTGATCCTAGAAGGTTATAACAACTATAAAAACACTAACTTTAACACCACAAACGTGAGAATCAAAGGAAGCCAAGAATTAGCCCATAAACCTTCAAAAACCAAATTTTTTATCTAAACTAACCAAGAAAACACACACACAATCTAGCTAATCAAACCATGAGCTCTGATACCAATTGTAAGTTACTTGATATCATAACACAAGGTCGAATTAGATGTTAGCCGAATCTAGAGAGAGAGAGTGAGATGTTCTAGTAAGAAAAAGTAAAGTATATTAGCTAGAAAAGTAAATGAACATCCAACCCTTCCCATGTGTAGGAAGGGGTATTTATACTACAAGCTTAGATGCCTCGTGTGGGCTGTGGAGTGAGTGACAGTGGGTAAAGACCCGACCCAACTCCACGAATACTATAATAACTGAACTAATACTAATAATCCTACGAGCTACTTAATGCTAATAGATACTCGGGGTGACCGAGTCTTTCATATGAATATTTATATTCCTAACACTGTAGCTGCTGACGATGCTGCAGGAAGTGAGGAGTGTGATATCTCTGTGCCATCCTCTGTCTCATCCTGAGCTCTCCTTGAACTCTCTCCAGTCTCAAGAGCACTAGGCACATTCTCCAGCACTATGCTAATCCGGGGCACAACTGCTCTCTGCTCTATCCCCGTATCCAAATTAGCGTAAACCCTTTTACCCTCGGTAGGGGTACTCTCGGCTACTATCTGTCCAACACCCTCTGCTGAACAAGAATCATTGCTTCTTCTGAGTCTCTGTCGTGGAGGTGAGTGGGTAGGTGAGTGTGGTGGTGGCGATGTAAGGGTGTCCATGTGAGAGCATAGGGACCTATAACGGGATGGGGATAATAAAAGAGTATGAGCAGGGTTTTAGTATCCTCCGCAGTGTGAGATGATGGTCTAGTAGATGGGCGTATGATTTTGCACGTAGTACGGCGAGGAATAGTAGGAGTAATCTGGGTAGCTGATGTGGTACGAGTATGTGATGGTGGTGTAGGCTCAATGGTTTTAAAGGTTTGGTGTATGATGATCTTGGAGCATCTGCATGCTGGAATCATTTGAGCCTGGTGAAGTTTGAGAGATGTTGTCGGAGGGCATAGTTTGTGACAAAATGGTATATATATATATATATAATATATATATATATATATATATATATAATAATATATATATATATATATATATATATATATATATATATATATATATATATATGTAGTAATGGGAATATCAAAATAACTATGTGGTCAAGTGTATATAGATAAATACATATAATACTTATAGTACCCTTAATCATGTAAATAAGTCACAAATCATAACATGCAGTCAAATCAAACAAATATCAACCCAAATGGCAAGCAAGGCAAGTGGTGGTCATAGGGACTTGTTTTTGAAAAAGTGGTTATAGTTTAGGGTTTATATGTACATAGTTCTATATAACCTGGGCTCTGATGCCAATCTGTAACACCCCCAAAATCTACTTTGCGGAAGCATAGAGTCATGGGGTGCTACTGAAATGGAAATCATAACGCGACGTAACGAAGAACCAATTACATACTTTGTAAAAATTATATTAATTTTATTAATTAAATTATAACAAACTTTATCTTACAAGTTTGCTCAACAGCTTAATGGTCCCTCAATAAAAACAAGTCTTAAACATTTACTAAAACACTTTGGCAATAGTATAATTCAGCCGCCTTGCCAAGCCTTACCACAATTGCATAATTCTAGATACCTGAGAAAACATGCTAAAAGTCAGCAAAAAGCTAGTGAGTTCATAGGTTTAATTATAATCAATTTGGACCAATAGTTTTGATTGTGATCATAGAAATGTCACATTAATATTTCATTGCGCTATCACTAAGTTCATGCAACCGAAGCTCGACCGTTCAGTGCGCTATATCCTAACACATCAATAATAATAACGGGGCCCTTAGCGAGTGCTTAACCCAATTCACTAGTAATCCGACGTAATATACGCCCGCATTGACCCTTCTGGCCAACCGAACGGGGGAGTCACCACAATAGATCTATTTATATTAATCGCGCTTCCTAACCGGAATTAACAGTGCATGAAGGCGGCATAGTAATGGGTTCTAGAGTCTTAGGCTAACTGCGCAATAACTTTGGTAAAAATAGTATTAATGGTCCATACTCCATAAAATTGGTTTTACATGTTTCTCACCCCATTCATATAAAACAAGTATAAGTAAAATGGGCTATAAACTCACCTTTAATGGCCTGAACAGTGAATGCGGTGAAATTAAGGAGTGCACGCACCAACACGCAACCTAGATCAAATAACCATGTCTCAATTTCAAGTATTAAATTAAGTCTTTACGGAGTTTAATTTCAATGTTTTAGAGTGTTATGTTGTTGTCACTTGTGTGGCAGCAAGTGAGGTTACGAAGGAATTTCCTAGGAAATGGTAGGGTTTAGCTCTACGACTATCCTAAAGGTACGGTAATGAGGAAACGAGAATATTATCGGAACTTGAGTGAGGAAATTTGGAAAGGAAAGAAATGAACATTTAAAACATGAATGGATATATTCGAGATGTGATATATATATATATATATATATATATATATATATATATATATATATATATATATATATATATATATATATATATATATATTAAGGTTATGTAGTTTGATTGTTTTATCCAATTAGGTTGATTTTTGAAGTAAAACTTAGCGTAAGCGACGTTTATTATTTACTAGTTAAATGTTTTGAGAAAATATAATTATAAAGTTAATTTTAGCAAAACTTGGTTGATTAAAAATGAACTAGGTTTATATTGTTATTAATAATTAGTTATGACTCATTTTTAAGATTATAAGTTTAGAAACAATTGATCTCGTTAAATTTGTTTAAGTAAGGTTCATGTTTAATATTTCATTTCCTTGTTTTCGTTAGTGACATTATTATCGGTTGATTTGTTTTAAAACGGCTAGTATAGGTGTCGATCTATATACTTTCTAATGTGTGTTATTGCCTATACTTAGTGTGTGCTTGGTTTGTTGTTTTTCACTCGTGTTTTAGATTGTAACGACAAGTGTGCATATAAATCTTGTACTTCTTTATGTACATTTTATGTTTTACATTGTATAGAATTGTAAGGCGATATCTAAGTGAAAATTCACAATTTAATGGTCTATTTATCTTAATAGTCGAATTCACAAGTTTTAGATGTATATTAGTTTCATTTCGAAAGTGTTGGCGTGAACGGCTATATCAATTTTATTTTGCTACTAGTATAAAAGTTTTAACAGATTTCATATAATCCAACTTTGTTGGGCTGCGGCCCAACTGGGTTAGAGGAGGAGGAGGGGGGATACTCGGTATTGGGCTGGATCGATCACCAATGGCCACAATGGGCCTGGTGGGCCGGAAGTACTACCTAGCAGATTACATCAAAAGGCTAGAACAAAAGAATTTTTAGTTGGGCTGCTCTTGGGTCCTATGTGGGCTGCGTTTTTGGGTTTGGCCTGGAAATGATAACACAAGGCATACACATACAAGTCTAAAAGACTTGGTGTGTTTCCTCCTGGGATTTTCTCTTGACCGTTAATTTCGACATCACAAGGGTCTAAAGGACTCATGTCTTGGTTAAAATTTTGGGTTGAGTACTACTCAACTCCAAACCCTAGGAGTCTCGGTTTAGTTTTGGAATAATTTTCACGTTTTGACAAGGAAAAGAACTATTTCGAGTGGGATTTAGCTCTTGTGTCCAATAGGACTCTTATGTCTCAAATGTCTTAGCCTAACCCCATCCGTCAAGGAAACAACCCATCCGAGTATTTACAGCCATTGGTGGGTTTCTTTTGGAGCAATAGATTCTACCAAATTTTGAGGTTTGATCTCGGGTTTAAGTGGGCGTAATTAAGACTCGAACCAAGAGTATCTCCCTCGGTTCTTGTCTCCCATATTCAGGCTCTAAAGAGTGGGTATGGGATGAGTTGTGAAGCAATCCTCTTTGCTCGCATTGAGCCTTCAATCCCATGGCTAGCTCACCTACATGGTGGCTACCTGGGTGTATCTAATCCTACAAAAACCTCGGCCAGAACTTCCCCTGTGTAGGGTGGTTCTTCCCAGCCTAAGACCACCACCCAAACACCTTGTTTGGGGTGGTTCATAATCGACACCAAGTGGCCATTATATCCATCATCCTAGACAATGTTTCTAAACTGAAGAAGCTTGTTATGTCTAACGGTTCTAACACCCAATCCGTCCAACACATAACCATTCGGCCAAACTCTTCCTCATTAATCCTAAGGGTCTATTTAGTTTATTCGACTTATAAATGAATCCATAATAACGAATACTAGGTGTTCTATATCCTATGCCACAAAACAGTAACAACAACAATATCTAACAAGAATTTTTACAATGAAATCCATCACTACTGGACAATTAAGTATTAACCGAATTTTTAATGACATCTAATGAGCTAAACCATTTCTTATTTGGTCTAACATTAACTAAAACAAATCTAAGATGAATGGAAATGAAAGATTCGGATATAATTTCACATTCTTACAATGATTTCGAGAGGGGATGAACTCGAACAGGACTCCAAATCCGAAAACCCAAGTATTCCAAATCGAACCACAATCACCACAAACTCTTATTCTTCCTTGAGTGATTCTCAGAACCTTTGTATGTATTTGTTGAGGTGTGGTTCGATCTCCTTTGGAACGTTGGATTAAAAGGACGAATATGGAGAGTAACTCCATGGTTACTTTCGGATTTGGGAGGAATAAGATTTCCATTCGAGTGTTCCTTCTACTTCTATTGTGACATTCTAGGCTTGACTTGGGGGATTTTCAAGATCTGTGAAAATGATGGGGCGTCTAGGTCAAAAGAAAAGGGGATGGCAGTGTTTGAGGATGGTGATGTATCGAATGGTTTTTGGGGAAGAAAAGGGGCGGACAAAAAGGGATCTAGGGGGAAGGCATGTTTTTGATATCTGTGTGAGGGGGTATTTTATTATATGTTTAGAATGATAGGACTTTTAATTATAAGTATATAAGGATAGAATGTATTTAAAGAATGAGTAAATTTTACCCGCGTCACGCTGAACTGAGTTTAGTTCGGGTCCTTCCCGGAACTGTTATTAATATGGAAGAATGGATTTTTAGAGACGTCTTTAATATACTGACATGAATTCAGAGTTTTATGAATTTATTGTAATTTCCGAGATTTAATATATTACTGTTTAGACATTGGTACGCGTGTGGTGTCATTCTGAGTAAAAATGAGATAACCTCCCGTTTTCACTACATTATAGTGGGTAAGATGTGAGATGGGATAATTTCACTGTTCTTGGTGAGATTTCCAGGTGACACGGTGTGCAAGTCTATTTTCCTTGATAATCATATAAATGTCTATCTGGTGATTTAGTCATAATAAATGGACTGTTATGAATTTAATATTTAGGGGAAATTTACCATTTGTCATAGCACACTTCCACTAATCATGTAGACTATATTTTTACGATTCTAACAAGCTATTACATGACCATATAATAAGACTCATTGACTCGATAATGATCGTCACTTTAAGCATTCCCAACATAAGCTTTTTTGATGTTTAGTTTGTTTGGCAGATTTTTATGTTTGTTTTTAGATCTTCTTTATAGAAAATTTATGGCGTTTTGGTGAATTATACGTTTGAGTAATGTTTTGTTTTAATGAATAAGTTTCTTGGAAAGAATAATTTTTTTTAATGAATCATTGGCAGGAAAAGCACGGTGGTGAAAATGAAGGAGCAGGAAGAAGAAGGTTAATGGTTAAAGTCGAAGGATTTGATTTTCGGAATTGAAACAAGTAAGTATCTCTATTTTGAGTTTGTGACCATGGTTACTTTTAAGCAATTTTCATGGATAGCTAAATTTGATATTGTATTAAGATCTAATTTACTCTATTGGTGAATCACGATTTGTTAAAGCTTGGATCTTTTGGTGTTTTTCGTATGTTTATGTGATAAAGATGTTGTCTTTAGACATGGGTTTGTATGCATTGCAGGTCTAAGTGGTCAAGAGAATTCCAGTACCTAATCAGTAAGTTTTACAATAGAGAATACCATATTATTGAGTAAGTAAAATGTATGCCAAAACCACGTTCGTGCACAGGTACAATATCAATTAAACAAATACGGTAGAAACAGTTTCTTACTGTGATGCAACTCCACTCCCCTATTTTAATTCGCCTTTCTGAGCCATTGAGTGATGATCATCCGGTTTCGGCACAGATGTGAGCGTATGTATGTATGTGTGACTAGTATTCAGCGATCAATGGGCTGGATTAGGCTATTGTAGCAATAAAGGTACATGTCCTGTGTTGGCGTTTAAAGAGTTTGCCGAGTCTGTGAGTCACTCTGCAGCTTATTTTTTTTGAACTTACACTCTGCAACATTTCTTATATGCCAATGCAATAACTGGATGCTTATACACTAAGAAACTACAGCTTATAACTGATTCAACTATATATACTGTGACATATAGAGTTACAAATGTCTTTTTTATATATGACTTTATAAAGTGATAATGCATTGTGCCAAACACCCTCTGTACACACAATTAAAATTGGTGTACCCACAGGCTGTTTAAAACTGTGATTTAAAATGATATAATAGCTTGATTAGGTGTTGCTTGGGTAGCTTATTTGAGCAGCTGATTAACCTTTAGTCGTGCTTATAGGGACTGTTTGGAACCTGTTGTTAATAGAGGCTGTTTAGATAGCTTATTTCAATAGCTAATTAGCCTTGACTTGCTATTACACGGGTTTTTTCATACCTTATTTTAGCATATCATAACCCTGAACTACTCATTCTAATCTCTCTAAAATGAGTTTAATTAGGGGCTTTTTGGTCAGCTTATTTCAGTATCTTATTATCCATTATCTGTTAGATTCAGGAGAATTCTTAGTGGTAGAGTTTAGACAACTTGCATGACGTGAAGACCTCGAATGTAAAACCCTTTTTTAGCTATTTGTCAATGTACTCAGTTGGCTCAGTAGACAGAACGCGTAACTTGAATTAACTAGCATACTTTGATGCATTTCTAAAGCAATAGTTTCTTTTTAAACATTAATAAAGGTTGTACGGTATCATCTGAAATTAAAGTCAACACTCTATGAGGTTTATATGCTATGAGAATTATACGTGAACTTCCTCTAACTGGCTTACCATTTTGCATTTAACCATATTTCTATAAACCTGATACAAATAACTAATATGTTTCAGGATTGGTGACGGTGAATGCTAAACGAGAGAAAAAAGCAGCAATATTTTTAGAAACAGAAGTTGAGCAGATTCTTATTGTATTCTACTAAAGTTGTGACCACGTAAGGTTAGGTATGGGGATATGCTTACTGTTATTGCAACACAACATAACCAATTATATATGCACACTCTAATAAGCAAAATTATTTGTTAGAGTTTTAGACGCTGTTTGGGATTGCTTATTTGTGTAAATTCTACTTATATCAGGTCAAAATATATAGTTCCTATTTCATTTTTAGTAGAGGAACATATTGAATAAACGTTCATGATACCATAAAGTGATTCGATAGAAAGTTAGCGAATTGTGTTGGATACATTAGGATTTATGCTGTTCACTTTGAAAGTCAAACACTTTGTAGCTGTGCAAAATGTGTCAAAGCTTTGAAATACTAAGTTAGTTGTGGCATCGGTATATCACTTTGTATCTGGATTTGAGACCGACTATGCATGTACTGTAGCTTTATTTGGTATCTTAATACGCTTTGTCCACCAAACGGCTGCTCAACACATCAGATAAGAGATGCTTGATATGCGTTTTGTTTCTAGATTTCTAATTTAAAGTAACATAGAATTCAGTTGTGAGTTTATGTTGATGAAAAGTTTTTGAAAGTTTTTGTGTTTGTTCTACAACAGGAGCATCATGTTACTGAAAAGAAAGAAGAACATCCAACAGCCATGACTGCTTTTGAGCTGATTTCAATGTCTAATGGGTGCTTCCTAAAAAGTGAATGTCAGGGTTACCTACTCTCAGCCATTGGAAGAGGAAGCTGTTTTACTTGGCTACATCTTTTTAAGTTCGTTACGGGTAGATGGAAACACAGGTTGGATTTCGTTATGCCACTTTGAATGATCCTTTTTTCAATGGATTTTAGGGTGATGGTGAAAAACCTTATCGGCAACAGATTGAGAAGTTTTAGAAGCTTAAGTCCCAAGTACAGAACGTATTGCTTAGAATTCAGGTGCAATTTTTTTTCTTCCTTTTTCATAGAGCTGTTAACAAGCCTAACAAAATGTAGCCAAGAGATAGGTTTATTGTGCAATGTATCTAGCACTACGTATTGTATGGTTCAATGTATGTTTAAAAGTTGCCCTTAACCAAACTAGAAAGGGTGCTAATAAGATAGACGAGATTGTATATAATGCTGATGGTTATAAATGGTTGGTTATTAGTCTGATTATTTGAGAGACATAAAATGTTACTTAAACAGTGCCCATTATTATTGTAGGCACAAACTAATCTTAAGTACATTAAGGATGACATAAAAGTTTTAAACACAACATTCCCACAGCAACGCGTGTGCTCTCGACACTATCAACAAGGCAATCCCGCGACAACGCGCGGGCTGCCACACTCGTTGAACACAAACAATAAGAAACAAAAAGAAATTTGTATCAAGAGTTGAGATCAATATAGATCTCATATTTGTCATAAATCAAAATAACCAATTTTAGCCATCCATTTTTCATCTAAATTAATAAAAAACCATTTTCACACTTTTTTTAAAACAATATATCTTACAAACGATAAATCTTCAAGCTACAAAAAATACACTATCGCGACGAGAATTAAATTATCTATCTATAGATATGCATTTCTCTATACTTTCGATTTTATTTTTTTTTATTATTTTTTTTATAAATTTTCGCCCAGAAAAATATTACACATGATTTGTAAAAATCACATGTGATTTATAAAAATCACATGTGATTCGTAAAAATCAAATCACATGTAATTTTTTTGGGCGAAAATTTTGAAAAAAAAAAAGTTCGTCGAAAGTATATAATAATGATATCTATAGAAAGATAATTTAATTCTTGTCGCGATGGTATGATTTTTTTCGTGTAACGATTAATGGTTTGCGAGATATTTAATTTTTTTTAAAATGGTGAAAGTTTATATTTTTTGTTTTGATCAAAAATATAAATGGTTATAATTGGTTCATTGCATATATGACAAATATGAGATATATATTGAACTTTTGCCATTTAGCTATATCATATTTTGATTGTCAACTGTATACTTGTGTATTTATATAAATGCAGTTACTAATGATGAAACTGGCGCAAGAAAATACGTACAAGGGCGAATGTGAAATAATATATATGTTTTATGTGGTGTTTTTGTTATAACATGTCAGAGCACATTGTGTCTTAACATACCAATTGGGTGAAATCTTCACTTTGGTGCGTTAAAGCCACGTTAACCGCACCGAGGGTCTGCGTTAAATGCCAAAACTTTCACTCACGTTAAAGCTTTAACGCTGTGTGAAAGGCATGAAACAATAAAAAAAAAAAGTGTTTGTGTTTTTGAGTGTGTTTTTGTGTGTTTTCAATGTGTGTGTGTACAGCAAGTACACTGGGGAAGATGATATATGTTTCAAACTTGCAGTTTAGTCCTTGTGGTATTGTGGTGTTTACATTTTAGACCCTATGTTTTAGTAGCAGTTTTTTTTTTTTTTTTTTTTTTTTTTTTTTTTTTTAATTTGTAACTTTTTTTATTTTGTACTGTAATTTGTAAGTTTATTAATGAAATATTAGATTATTTAATGAATGAAATAGTTAATGGGTTAATTTATAAATTGTAATTATTTTATAGGTGGGGCCCAAAATATTGAGTTAAGGTTGAGTTATGATAAGAGCTGTTTTTTTGAGTTAAAGGTGAAAAGGTTAAACCTGATGTGGCGCTGACGTGGCACTGGGTGAAAGTTTAACCCATGGTGATGACACCCTCTACTCTTATAACACTCTCATGTCACCAAAACTCTCACAAACACTGACCTATAATACTAAACCAAATTTACCATCGCTTGTAGCGGCAGTGTTATAGGAGATTAGGACCACAATTTTTACGAGGTTGGGGATCTATTGCAAAGTGGGTAAAATTAAAAAGTGTAGAAAGACATTCATAGGGTGACACGTGTCCCCCACTCTAAATTATACATAAAATCCGCCCAGAGGTAATATGGTCTTTTGACCCGTTTTTTCTTTTCCACCTCAAATTTCAAACGCGCATATCTCTTAAACGACAAACTTTTAGAAAAAACCGATTTCACCACAATTTAAAATTTTGATTCTCTTTAATTTGGTATAAATCTTGTTAATTATTTCGAAACTTTTTTCTGACATATTCATTAGGTCATGATTTTCTTGATATTCTTGCTATTTTCGACCTTATTTTTTACCTTAAAAATTGCCGAATCATAAAATACTTAAAACACAAAACTTTTAGATTTTGATTCACTCTTTACACAGAAATTTGAATCACTCAAATCTAATATGATATAAGTGAGATATCACACGTTAAAGATGACGTTTTATTCATATTTGTTGCACACAATGTGTTTAATGAAATATCTAGTTTAGATTTTTAGTGTTAAAATTGCGTTAAATGCACTAATTTTTGTACCACAACGCATCATTAATTATTTTATTAATGTAAGATTCAAAAAGTGATATTTTTTAGTCGTTAATTTTTTTTAAAATGTACGTATTTTATTTTATTGCTTTTTTGACCATAAATTTGACCAATTTAAATTCGAATTAGAAAAATTGTAAAACATAAAAGTTATAGATTTTAGGTCAATCTTTACTCATGTTTTTTATTCACTCAAATCCGATGTCATATAAGTGAGATATAACATGTTAAAGATGACGTTTTGTTCATCAGTTACTCTGTTCATCAATTTTTATTCATGAACATTAGTTTAGGATTTAGGGTTTTGGGTGTTTGGTTTAGGGTTTAGTTCATCAGTTTTTGTTTAGTTAATCGGTTCATCAATAATCAGTTATCAATTGATGATCATTTTTATAGTTTATCAGTTCATCAATTGATGAAACAATTTTGTTTAGTTCATTAGTTATTGACTTTTAGCTATTATGTTATCATAGGTTCATCAGTTAACTTATGCTTTTTTTTTGTTCATCAGTTATTGACTTTTAGCTATTATGTTATTATAGGTTCATCAGTTAGTTTATTTGTGTTATTATATATTATAGGTTCATCAGTTAGTTTATGTTTTTTTAGTTGATGAACATTAGTTGTTTTTTGTTCATCAGTTATTGACTTTTAGCTATTATGTTATCATAGGTTCATCAGTTTATTTATTTTAGCTATTATGTTATCATAGGTTCGTCAGTTAATTTATTTGTGTTATCATAGGTTATATGTTCATCAGTTAGTTTATGGTTTTTTAGTTAATGAACATTAGTTGTTTTTTGTTCATCAGTTATTGTCCTGTTTTATATTTTTTGATCATCTAATTGTTACTGTTCCCCTCAATTTCTTAACTGATGAACTAAACCCTAAACCCAACACCCAAAACCCTAAATCCTTAACTGATGTACTGATGAACTAATGTTCATGAATAAAAATTGATGAACAGAGTAACTGATGAACAAAACGTCATTTTTAACATGTTATATCTCACTTATATGACATCGGATTTTGAGTGAAAAAAAAAACATGCGTAAAGATTGACCTAAAATCTATAATTTTTATGTTTTACAATTTTTTTTATTCGAATTTAATATCGGTCAAATTTATGTTCAAAAACGAAATAAAACACAATACATACCTTTTTTTTTTAAAACATTAACTATTAAAAAAATCACTTTTTGAGTCTTACATTAATAAAATGATTAATTATGCGTTGTGGGACAAAAATTAGTGCATTTAGCTCAATTTTAACACTAAAAATCTAAGCTAGACATTTCATCAAACACCTTGTGTGCAACAAATATGAGTAAAACACCATCTTTAATGTGTGATATCTTACTTATATGACATCGGATTTGAGTGATTAAAAAACCTGTGTAAAGAGTGAACAAAAATCTATAACTTTCATGTTTTAAGTTTTTCACGATTCGACATTTATGAGGGTAAAAAATAGGGCCGAAAATGCAAAAAAAAAAAATCAATAAAATCAAGAACCATTTTATATGTAAAAAATAAAAGTTTGAAATATTTAACAAGATTTATACAAAATTAAAGAGGATTAAATTTTAAAAATTATGATGAAATCGGTTTTTCGTAAAAGTTTGTCGTTTGAAAGATATTTACGTTTGAAATTTAGGGTGAAATTAAAAAAAGGGGTTAAAATGACAAAAATGCCCCTAACCGAATTTAATAAGAAAAAAAGGAGGGAGTGGGTGGGGGACACGTGACACGAGCTGAATAGCTTTGCAAACTTTTTATTTTTATTCCCTTTCTAGTATATCGTGACTCATTTTTACGATACATACACAAATATGCACTTTTTAATAAAAATAAATAAATAAGTAGCAAGCCTTAACGCCATAGTGATGCTTTGGAACCTTTACCATCGATGGTTATGTGGTAACATTGATGTTATACTGAAATTTTTCTATAACTTTGGCCTCTAAGTTTCTTGTACCCACTGCTCTTCGATCACCAGATTGTTACAATAATAGATTTAGGGTCAAATCCATCTAATACCAACATACTTTTTTAAATATTCAAATATCACCAATGAAGCCCGAAAAATATCATGTTGCCTACAAACTTTGCATTTTTTGTGTTAATATCAGCACAAACGTTGTTTTTTTTGGTAAAGGCTTTCCACCCGATAAAATATATTACTACCTCCGTCCCATATTAAGTGTCTATAATGGAATCTTGGATGTCCAAATTAAGTGTCCAGGGAATATTTTCAACCAATGAGAAGAGACTTTAGTGGGTACTGGGTAATAGTGATATTTGATTGGTGGAGAGTGTATTAGTGGAATTTCCTAAAACTTTGTGCATTTGGAAAATGGACACTTAATATAGACGGAGGGAGTACTAAAAAAAACAGTTAAGTACAATGGAATGTGACTGAAGTACCACATTAACCTCAAGCAACCGCTTGAACAACCACTAAATCACTCATGACAATGATCAACTAGCTACACACAACTCGAAAATCTAAACAAAAACAAGCATAAATTAAGACACATCAACCTTTATGCTAAAGAAAGGAAAAGCAACTTATTCAAGTCTAATGTCATGGATGCCAGCAGCCTTTAATTGGGCAGCAGATAGACCACAATCATCAAAGTAACCATCTTCATAATCATTGTAGTCACATGTATCATCTTTCCATTGCTACAAAAGACTCCTATCGTTCCCTCCACTACCAAAATAATTCATCTCGTTACGATCTTCCAGAACTTTATCATCATCGCTATCAGAAACAACCACATTACCCACCTTAGAGAATGGGTTACCCACCTTAGTTGAAGAAGTACAAGTATAAGAAGAAGTATTAGGCTTATTAGCCTACAAATTGAGCATTTGACATGTGTACACGCCACGGAGACGTCATGTCACTCCGGCCATCTTCCTCAAATTTCCCAGCCACTTTTTCAGGCTCTATTTACCGACCACTTCAATAACCGCAAACAACAGAACTCTAAACCTAAACTACACACAAAACAAAAACCCATTTTCATCTAAGACCCACTTTTAATTTTAAAAGTATAAACTTGCCTAATGAGACCCATATCAGTTCACGTTCTATAACCCATACCAGTTGACTTTCTCTATATCGTTTAAGACTCACTTTCAAGCCAACACACGAAAACCCACTTTCATCTAAAACCCTTATAGTTCTTTCTATTCTTCGTCTAATATAGTTTCTAGTTTTATTTCAGATATATAGCCGGCCACCACAAGAGACATCTAAAACCCAATGTTAATTTTGATTTCAAATATATGATCAAGTTTTGATTTTCATTGTCAAATTATAATGGGTTTGACAGCACTTAAGATGATAGGGAAGAGGATGAACCAATTCGAAAAAGAAAAGCAAAAATTCCCCGTAAGCATAAATATGATAATTAAATTGCCAAATAAGCAAATTGATCGGATAAGCCGGTAACCGTGACATATAAGCAAAGGTATTGTGATACTTTTTGAGGTTCATTGGTGATATTTGGACATTTTAAAAATTATGTTGCTATTAAATGAATTTAACCCTTAGATTTACCATGTTAGCGCTTGGTTGTTTAGCCATTTAGGTTAGTAATTATAATCATGTCAAACCAATCCGATCTATCATTTATGATATTATCACTATCTTAAACTCTACATACAATACAAATTAGTGAGTAAAACCAACGAGGAATTATGTATGACAAGGCTTCGCAATTCGCATTTTACTGTTTTCCATTCAAACCCAAGAATCATTAAATTTTTTAATATAACATGTCATCTTGTTTAATGTTTATGCTCATTTCTTAATGGAGATGTGTGGCAATTGGCAACCATGTGCCTTTCCTCTCCATTTGTTTTCATCGCAGAAGATGTTTAACAATTATAATTGTACATTTGGGAGTGTCATGTGACTCTAATCTAAAATATATATGCAAAAAACAATAAGAACTACATATTTGGACCCAATGGATCAATCCATTGTGGCCAATTTGATGTGATCAATTATCCATTTTGACTTATCCTATGACATACACTTGTTTTGACCCATCCATCATCTATCTTAACATTTTATTTTAGGTTGTGTTATACAAACCCTCCTTATATTGTCACATCAGAGTGGGTTGGTCAAACCGTACAATCCGCGATACATATCGTACAAACCGGCGATGCGTGCAATTATTGGAAACCCTCCCTATGGGAGGGTCCAAATAACTTGCCCCTTTATTTTTAGTCATTCACAGATTCATAGATTAACTCAATCGAACTTAAATGTGCAATTTCTACTTTTAACTATAATGAATCATCGTTTGTGCATGCATGTGTTTGGTTCATCCTATTTTTCAAAGACTTAGTTAGGAATCGATGTGTAACAAAATTTATAATCATTACCTCTCTTTTGACAGGCATATATGTTAATTAAGGATAAAGATATATAGCCTCAATATTAAGTGCGAGCAATCAGATGCATTGATCTTGTCCTTGATCTATTGGACGCGTGTGTAAAAAAACCTGAGTCTTGAAAGCAAAATCACAATATGTGTAACGAAAGAATGTTGTATGATGCATTGCTTTCTGTCGTGTAGTCGTGATGCCATTTAGAAAGAAGAGACCAAGAAGAAGAAAAAGAAAAAGCAGTATTTTGCAGATTCTTGACATCACTGGAAAAGAAGTTGAGCTGTAGGCATCAAGGTAAGGGACCGAGATTATATACTGCTGCAGAAGCGGAATCGAAAGGCTTGGTTGAAAGGTAAGGATAGCGTGATTGGCCGATTGGTTGGAAGGTATGCATAACATGATTGACTGCTTGCGGGTCGATCATGGACCACATTCCTCTTTTTTTTTTTTTTTTTTTTTTTTTTTTTAGGCATGGACAAAATATAACCTGGTGTATTTTAGAAAAATTAAACAAGTTTAGAAACCCAAAATTTTAGACCATATGCATTTAGAGACAATCGAGTTTTTTTTACAAAAAATTAGCACTATGCAGCAAAAATCCATAGGTACTCTGTGAACCCTTAAGACCCACTAAGGCCGAACCTAGGATTTTACAAGGTTGTTGCACAAAATTTTTGGGGATGATCTTGCACACATTTTCTTTTATTATAAGTAATAAAATTTGCACTATAAAGAATTTTTGAGCTAAACTAAAGTTGAATTGTAAAGAATAAAGTAGCACGCATACTATTGAGAGTTGCACGTATAAGAAAATGACAATATTTTGAAAAATATACACTTTGTGACTCAAAATTAGGTATGAACCTTCCCACACCTGACTCCCGTTTTGTCCCTGAGACCCACCATAGTTAAGTCCCTTGATCGCATAGGTGAGAAAATGACAATTGTTGGGCTTAAAATTATTCGTGACCTTGACAGTAAATACCCATGGAACATGTCACAAAACCCCTGATAGTTTGGCGTATACGCTTATCTTCCAAATATTGAATATGCATGGCTGTGTTTGGCACACGGTTTACAGGAGCTCATAAAGGCTTGAGCTTTTAAAGTTAGCTAGCTTCTAAAATAATATTTGTTTGTCACACTGCAAATGGAAATTTTAAAAAAACAAAAGCCTACATAAGCCCAAACCAATTAAAACATGCTTATTGAGGCTTATAGTTATTAAAATTACTTAAATGTCTTTCAAAATATAGTAGATTTTTACGCAAAAACTGAAAATATATCTAAATTTAATTTGATATTTTTATGAAATTTTACATTAACGAGGACGGCTGCGACCCGCTGCGTTGCGGCGGGGCAGCGACCTTGTAGAAAATTTCCGCGTTTTGTTGGTTTATAAATGAAGCGTTTGGTTTATCGAAAATCTGTAGTCATACTAATGCAATATGCAACAGCGGCAAATCTTTGTCAACAAAGACACATATACTATCAGAATCCATCGTACATAAGAATCTGCATATTACATATTGGTTCCTCTATACCCTATGAATAACATACAAATAGAAAGGTTACATTCTAATCATCTAAGAATTATGATCAGCAATTCAAGAGCAGCCCATGCCTGCCAGATTTATGACTATTTAGTTACTGAATATGAATGAGGAAAATAAAGATAATGTTACCTGCTTGGAGCCACAGCAGAAGAGGATTAGTCGAAGAGTTAATTGGTGACTCTGTAAGATAGTAAAACAGCGCTTTCCGATGGTCGGGCTCAACAGTCACATACCCTGAGTATTGGTCAAAGTCCGTTCCATCTGGTTGGGCTGGCAACTCTGATATCTTGTCGGCATCCTTCAACCCATCTTGTGGACCCACATAGACTGGTGAGTATGTGTATCTACAGAAATGAAAGAGGATATTTTCTGAATAAGTAGTTAACTAAACCATGTCTTACCTGTAGAGTGTGCAGCAGATGAAGCTTGATTCGGGAACCAACTTTTCCAGTTGCTCCTGCAACAAATATGGGATCTCCGTCTATTTAGCAATCTACCGTCTCCGGTCCACAATAAAATCCATTTTGAGAGTTCCATTTGTTCCAAAATAAGAGTAACTCAAACTCAGTTAGAAGTTCCAAAAAGTGATACCCACTTTGGAGTTTCCTTGATTATTAAACGAAACTGCCACACAAATCATACATATGATTCCTCATTTATGTGTTATCTGGAAATCTTACAAATTATTAGGAATATATATATATATATATATGTTGGGAATTATCACACGGTTCAAGAAAAGACAAACTTAGGTCTGGTAATATGTCAGAGTTAGGTCTATTTTTGTATTAGGTCTGGTAATACATGTTAAGTCTGGTAGTCTGTATT
Source organism: Artemisia tridentata subsp. tridentata (assembly GCA_021014915.2). NCBI lineage: Eukaryota > Viridiplantae > Streptophyta > Magnoliopsida > Asterales > Asteraceae > Artemisia > Artemisia tridentata. The sequence goes on from CP139502.1 coordinate 287,311,959, forward strand.
AAGTCTGGTTGACTTATTATGTTAAGTCTGGTCGTGATATAAGGAAAGTTTGTTAGAGATATGTTAGGAAAAGATACAAACGTGTAAGTATCTTTTTAGAAGATTCGTGAATATCTTCTTAGTCGGTTAGTTTTAGGGTTTCCTTGGTGTATAAAAGGATCCCTAAGATTGTTAGTTTAAAAAGAGAGTTGTACGAGTTTCACAATTGTGATTAATAGAATTATACGAAGTTAGTGTTAACTCTGTGTTCTTCATTGTTCTTGTTAAGTTTTCGCATTAACATTAACAATCGTTAAGGGTTTCTCACTTAGACTGGTTTGGATTTATCCCAACCATCTACTAAGTATTCAAGGCTACTTAGAGATCCACATACAAACCGTGGACCAACAAGTGGTATCAGAGCAAGGCGAGAGACTCTGAGTTCGAAGAACACTTAACCTCAAAAACCTATTCTCACTCAATTCACCCTACACAATGTCTGAGACCGAAAAGCCTATCAACACTGAAACTTTTTCAATCCATAACAATGAGGATGAGAGTTCAAACCATGAAGATGAAGGAAAACCTGAATCCAATAACTCCCAAACACAACAACAACCCATCCCTTCCACAACCACAATCTCAAACATAAAACTTCCATTACTGAAAAGAGAAGAATATGATATATGGGCCATGGAAATGGAACATTATCTGGAGTATATTGACAGTGATGTATGGAAGGTTATCCAAAGAGGAAACTCTAGGAAAAGAGTCACACAAGGGACTGATGGGCAGCTAAGAATAATGCCACCAGTGTCTGCTGAGGAGATTAGGGCTGTGGAGAAGGAAAAGAAGGCAAGAACCTTGCTTCTTATGGCTATTCCTAAAGAGCATCTACAAAGGTTCCATGGCATGGTTGATGCTAAAGAGATGTGGGAGGCTATCAAGAAACGATTTGGAGGCAATGCAAACTCCAAGAAGATGCAAAAAGCTGTTCTTAAACAGCAATTTGAGACATTCAGTGTTTCAAAGACTGAAGGATTGGAGAAGGGCTATGACAGATTTCAACATCTGTTAACACAGCTGGAAGTTCATGGTGCAGCAGTTTCGAATGAGGATGCAAACCACAAGTTCCTTAGATCTTTACCATCAGAATGGGGTAATGTATCTGTGGCGATGAGGATAAATGAGGAAGTAGATTCAATGACACCTGATGACCTATACAATAATCTTAGGATGTTTGAAAGGGACATCAGTAACAACACTCAGGCATCTACCAGTTCATCAAACGTTGCTTTTGTGTCACAGAACAAAAGCAGCACTAACAAGGTTAAACCTGGTAGTGTTAGGTCTGGTATCTATGAGACTCCTTCAAGTGAAAGATCTGCTTCAAATTTTACTGGTGAGGTGATCCATTCTTTCTTTGCCAACCAAACGGAAGATGAAAGCTTTATTAGTGAAGATTTAGAACAGATTAATGATGCTGAAGTTGAAGAGATGGACATAAAATGGCACATTGCCATGGTTGCTTTAAGGGTCAAACGATTTCAGAAGCAATATGGAAGGACCATCAACTTCAACAACAAATCACCAGTGGGATACACAAAGAGGACAGTTGAATGCTACAACTGTCACAAGCATGGACATTTTTCAAGAGACTGTCCAGAGAAGAAGCCTGCTGATGGGAAAAGAGATGAAGAAGGGAAGCTGGAAAAGAATCAGATGAGCTTACTGACACTGGAAGCTGGAGGAGTCAACTGGGGTGAGCATCCAAGAGTGAATGAGGAGTCTGATCATGCTCTCATGGCCATTGGTAATGAGGTATCATTATGCTCTAAATTATGCACTGATTCATATAATCATATTAAGGCTTTATATGATGAGCAGTTAGGACAAATAGGTGACCTAGAAGTAAATCTTTTAGCACATAAAAATGTTGTAAAAACACTAGAGGCACAAAAGGTCACCCTTCAAAACCAACATACTGCTTTAAATGAAAAAATACTTTCAAGCTAATAAAATATATGAACAAGATGAAAAGCTTAAAAGGTATAGACAAATGGGCCTTAGAATTCAAAAGGAGAGGGATGAGTTGAGAAAATGGGTAGATCAGTGGAACAATTCAAATAATAACCTGTTCAAATGTTGGGATTCTCAAATAAAGTCCAATAAAAAATGTGGCTTAGGGTATGAGGAAGATGAGAAAAAGGTAATCCTTAAGTCTAGAGAAGATGATTATTGATTTAGTCGTTTTATATATATTTTTCCAAAGGAAAACTCAACGGATGCGTTTTCCCCGGGTCGTGTCCCAACGAAGGTCGAATTCGAGTTTTTGTTTCAGTGTCGAATTGTGTGGTGAATGTGTGTGAAAAAGAGTGATGATTGGTGATATTATACTACGAACAATGAAATTATAAATGAAATCAACAAATTAAGCTAAAGGAACAATTAAACTAAGCACGTAATCCTAAAAACGAAAATTGAATTTAAAAACGTTACGCGACGAAATTTAAAACGTAATTAAAAAGTGATTTTCTAAAATTTAAAACCTAAAATATAAAAATAATTTTCATAAATTAAAACTGATAAAATAAAATTTTTGGAAAAAGAAAAATATTTTTTTTTACTTTTTAATAATTTTTTATGAATTAAAAATTATTTGAAACTAATTAAATGATTTAAAAATAGTAAAACTATTAGGAAAATTCTGGAAAAATCTGAGTAATTCTAAAATTAAATGACTAATCTAGGAAAAATAATTTGAGAAACTAATTTTGCCTAAATAAGCTGTAACAGAGAATAAGCTAATAAAAAATAAGCAAAAGCTGGCCAAAAATTATCAAAAGCTCAAAAATAGTAAAACACACTTAATAAAGCTTGAAACAACTAAAAATCAACAGAAAAGCTCATGGGAAAAGCCCAAAAGCTCCTGAGCAGCTGTTACAAATGACAGAAATGAAATGATTTACGGCCAACTTTGAGCCACTGTAGAAGCTAGCCACAAGTTCCTTAGGGAAAACCAAAAGCTAATCCTAGAAGCTAGTACTACTAACTACTTATAAACTAAAAATTAAGGTTTCAGCTCAATCCAATAAGCCACTAGAAGGCTGAGATCAGCAGCAAAAAATACAAGTATGCATAAAACTTTATGTGCAGCAGTTCACTATTTTTGGCACAAACTTAGTGCAAAACTACTCTAGTGCAAACTAAACTTTAGGAACTATCTTAAACTACTCAAATGCACCTAGATATGCCAAAGGGGAACTCTAATTAAGCTCAGCTTATTGCTGAGCTTATTGAGGCAGTTTGAGCTTCAAAATTCCAACAACAAGGCAAATTCAAATAATGAGCAATTAAACCTTAAACACCAACTGATTCTAGCTTATATAACCTCAAATCAGCTTAATCTAATGCGGCTGAGGTGCAAAGGAACAGTAATGAGCCACAAGCCTTATTTACCAAACACCCTTTATAAAACTGAAAAAGCAATTCTACACTACAACTAACCACTATAAGCTGCAATCTTAACTTCTACTGATAATCTAATTTATTTAACTACTGAAAAACAAATATAAATCCTAACTAAGCACTTAAATAAGCAGTAAGCTATAATAAGCTAATAGTGAACCAAATGAAACTTACAATTAAAGACTAACTGAGTGCAGATCTGAACCATTCAACCTATACCCAGGCTTTTTAGTAAGCCAAAAATACCCAATCCAGAACAGCTTATGATCACAGCTTAATCCACAGCTTATTCCAACTGTTGACTGTTTGACAAGAATATTGACTTTTTGACTTTTTGATTTTTGTGAAGTAAATACAATATGAAACCCAACAAAAGCTTATATTAAGCTACAAAACTTATATAAGCTTTAAAATTCAGAAAACAGCTTATTTGAAGCTGGAATTTAAAACTATTTTTGGCTTTTCTTTTCAAATTAAAGGAACAAGGTATGAGAACAACAATAGACAAACTGATAATCCTTATAAGCAACTGAAAACAAACTTTGATCAAAACAATAAGCAGAATTAAAGTGCACTCTAAAATAAACTTTTCATTAATATAAAAAACTACAAAGTAATTCCTCAAACTCAGAAAATGCTTAAACCCTACTACAAACTAGGAAATTATAAAGACTGAAAACAACAAACTAAATCAGAAAATTACAATACTGAAATTCAAATACAACTGAAATAGAAAATTTTACACTACGAAAGCTTTTTAAAATGACAAGAAAAATGGTAACAATTCTCTAAAACATGAAAATTGGACAACCTAACTCATGAGGAGAGCATCTCTATTTATAGCCATCAACTGAAGCTTCCAGGCTTGCCAGGTCACCAATCCGTGTGCATTTGAGCTCTTATCAACCCTTGATCATTTCTTGGTCTCCACTCTTTGATTTCCAGCCGTAGGATCAAATTTGTGAGGTGTCTGGTCCAATAAGAGCGTGCCATGTGTCCATGCGTGCGCTTCTGTGACATCTGACATCTTCTAGAAACCCAATGATTGGTCAATTATACCCTTAATTGGGTAAATTGTACGGGGTAAGGATTTAGGGTTCTTAGCACAGTAACTCTTTTCTGGGTAAAAGGGAATTGGGGGGCGGGGTGTGTTAGTTTATTTTATTTTTATTTGACTGTTTTTTTGTTAATAGTTTGACCAGGTTTTGGGTGTGGGTCGGGTTCAAGGGTAAAGGGTGTGGGCTGGGTTTAATGATTTTTGGGCTGTTGGGTTTTAGGATTGTTGTGGGTTGGATAAGAATATTGGATTGGGTATTTTGATATAAATCCGGTTAAGGATTTTTGGTTTTAAGATTTGTGTTTAACCAAAAATACAAGGACCAAAATGTGTATTACTTGAAATCTCAAGGACTGATCTTGCCACATTTTCCAAAATACTATCAAGGGCTGATCTTGACAACTTTTGATAATTTAAGGACCTTGGTTGACTTTTTGACCATAATTGTCTTTCCCGGCTTCGGCTATAAATCTCTATCCAAATCCCGTGCTCGTTTTCTCGGTTTTCTTTGACTTTTGTCCAAAGTTACAATATCCATCCCTGCATAATCATAAACACAAAAACACGAAATATTTGGCATAATTGGTTAGTTTTTGGTCTATTTGGGTCCGGTTTTGGTCAAGAAAAGGTATGTGTTTAAGCACATACCAAATTCCCCCAGACTAAGCTATTGCAATGTCCTCATGCAATGTTATAAAAACACGTTTTTGAAACCAAAAATTTCCAATCTCTTTTTACTAACTTTGAGAAGTAGCAAAATTTTCAAAAGAGATTAAGAAATCTTTAGTTCTAAAAACTCCCCGATTTTCCTTTTATTCTATTTTTGTATTTTTCTCATAATCATGTGACGGTTTTGTTGACAATCATTATCTCATGATAACTTTTAGGGTCTTCGAGTAGGAAACACGACTCATAAAGAAGTGACCATACGGATAAAATTCGTCGTTCCAGATTTTTCACGAGTCCCCAAACTAAGCTTAAAAACGAAATCATTGTTATTTACAAGTTAGATTGCCGACACTACCCATGGAAGCTAATTGTGGACTTCTCGTTCTCAAATTCCTATTTTCCTCTATTTATTTTATTTTTGGTGAGAAATGGATTTCTTCAAATTCTCGTTTCGATAATTTTTAAGCCGATAAAGATACCTTAGTTTAGACGCTAAGTAGTTTCCAAACCTTCACTCAAGAACCGTTGCATACAAAAAATGAGGTCCACATCAAGGTCTCTGATTTAACACGATTTTGAGGATATCCCTTTTATATACGACCGAAACAACTCATCTACGAGTCCAGAGACAGAAGCTTTTATTAGGATATCCCCGGAGTCGAAGTTTGGCATTTTTAACATTATTTAAGCACATTAACGTATTTAATCCTTGGCCCTTTATAACAATCACAACATCGGCTGCGAACCGGCAAGATGTGATAGTCTATTATGACCTTGGAATTTTTCCTCTGCCTTTATTAGAAGTCTACAACATCGGCTGCGAACCGGCAAGATGTAGAAAACTTTTTATGGCTTTGGATTAGTATTATACATTATCATATTCATTAATTATTTGTGTTGCCAAACCCCAAGTCCTACGGCTTTTATAACAATCCCAACATCGGTTGTGAGCTGGCAAGATGGAATAGTCTATTACACCGTAACACTGACAGTACCTTGATGTGTACCCAACTTTCATAAGCAAGAATTCTCTAAGGAAGAAATAAAAACTAATTATCGCCAAAACCAAAATACCTTTAATTATTCCTAGATTACTATTATTGGGTGAAACAAGCTTATGGGAACAAAAAGCCACAAATAACTTCGATGAGCTCTAAAGAGATCCAACTACTCCACGTTTAGCAATCTAACTTATAAACAACTCTATCATTTCTCGTTCTTCGCAAATTTAAAATCTTAAATAATAAGATCCGCGAATGCTTTGCCAAATAATCAAGCCATGCATATATAAAGTCGATACGGGAACTTGCAAACTCTTAAAAAGAATTCGCATTTTATAGCTCCTTGTGTAAAAGACTAGCACGAGCTTATGGATTATAAATGGTTAAGGGGACAAGCTAGGGCTCAACACGCCCGGTCAAGTCAGAATTTTATTCCTACTCTCACCAGCGGAAAATCAACAAAAATGTCAAAATTTATTATATTTTTTTGCAAAAATTTTTAAATTTTTCTCATTTTTTTGCATTTTTTCAATTTTTGGAGGAAAAACGGGGTTGCATGAGTAAACGGCAAAAATGCAAGGCAAAATCAAATCGCAAGATTACCCCCCCCCCCCCCCCAGACTAAAACGAGACATTGTCCTCAATGTCTTAAAGGTAAGGGTTCTCCTACATAAATCTAAGGCCGTTTATTAATTATGCCAAAAGATAGATGTAAAACGATAAGATTTAGGATATCGGATAAGCAACGAATGATGAATACTCGAGTGGAAAGAAGCAAACCACGAGCACGAGAGTCTTCAATCATCGGGCAAATCCTGGACATATCACAGAAAACACGAAACACAAGATATGAAAGAGGAAACCCTCCTCACATTTTATTAGAAAAGAGAAAAGAAGATAGAATGATAAGCATGGGGTGCCTCCCACGAAGCGCTTGTTTTTGGTATCCGAGTCACATGAGCTTGACTCGACCCCGAATTTATTTGTCCTTGGGGGAGCAAGTGGAAAAAGATAATCTCCATCGGACTTCCGTTCAAAATGTTTGGATAAACATTGAAGCATACGAAAGTTCCACTCCGATGAGATACCCAACGGTATTACTAATAGTGAAAACTATTAGAAACGATACCGGGGTCAAAGATAGTATCCTCACTCCCGAAGGAGTGACGGATGGGAGAAACCACAGCATATGTGATGAAGAGCATAAAGATTTTGATGATGATCATGCAAAGCTCGTCATCATCAAAAGAAGTTTTTTCATCAAAAGTCTTGGGAGGGAGGGTTGGGATGAAATCTTCATGAGAAGGTATACCTCCCCCCAGACTAATATCTTCCTCAAGATCAAAATAAAATTGATCGTATTCCGGAGGAGATAGAAAGAAAGAAAGTTCATCGGAGAACTTGTTGAGATAAAGATCATTCATATCAAAATGAAATGATTCATATTCGGGAGGAGAGATATGAGCATGAGAAGTGGTACTGCCACTACTCGTCTCCTCCGAATGATCAATATCAAAGAAGAAGGTTTCAAAAGATGGGATAGAAAGATTGAGATCAGAAGTGGGATTGCCACTAGCCGTGTCAAACGTAAAACTCTCATATTCGGTATAAGCATCCTCGAGCTCGAGCTTCAAAAGATCTGACGGCTTCTTTTCAAGATTAACTTCTTCATAAACTTCTTTCGGGAGAAGGGAAAGGAATGGTTCATCAATTATTTTAAATGAATCATCTTCCCCCGGATCACTGTCAGTCTCAACAATTTCCGGCAATATCGGAGTTTTATCAAAGAACACCTCGACCTCTTCCCTAGAGATAACATTTTCTTCAATCGTAGGAGAAGAATGGGAAGAGGCGGAATCAAGAATCTCGATGTGATAAACTTGTTCTGGAGGTGGGACAAGTGGTGTACTCTTAGAGCTAGCAATTTCCACCACTTCCGTTGTAGTCTCCGATTCATCTTCATCATCGTCGTCAAGAACACTCTTAGTGTTTGCAGCACAACACTCAAACCATTTGTTCGATCCAGGAGTAATTTTCATGGCCTTGAGCTCAGCACGTTTTTCTGACATACTCTTGACCGTGAATCTTGAAAGGTTTGGATCAAGTCTTTTAGGAGCAATTACGGGATCGGACTTTTGATCAACCGTAGCGACATTGCATTTGTCGGTTTGAGGTTTCGAGTTCGGATTAATGTTGAACGTAACTTTTTCCTTATCGACCCGCAAAGTAATTTCTTCACCATAGACATCGATCAAAGCACGCCCGGTCCTCAAGAATGATCTTCCGAGAATGAGAGGAACCCGGGGGTCGGCGTCAAAATCAACTACCACAAAATCTGCTGGAAAATGGAACTTCCCCACCTTTACAAAGACATCCTCGGCTACACCCTTAGGAAGGGTTATGGACCGATCCGCAAGCTCGAGGGTCATGCAAGTGGGGGTAAGTTCGGGCAAAGAAAGTTTCTTCCAGATGGATAACGGCATTAGGTTGATGCTCGCACCAAGATCGGCCAAGGCGTGGCATTCAACCATTCCCGGAAATTCACATGGGATGAGAAATTTTCCGGGATCTCCAAGCTTTTCCGGAAGCTTTTTGAGAATTGCCGCTGAGCAGTTTTCGTTCACTGGAGTTTTTGCTAGTTCCGATAATTTTTCCTTATTGCTCAACAAACTTTTGAGGGTAGAAATGAATTTAGGCATCAAAAGCAAAGCATCCGCGAAGCTTATGTCGAAATGTAACTCTTGAAAAATTTGGAAAAATTTCTCCATTTGATTTGAAGCTTTCTCACGGAGCTTTTGATCACTTAATCTCGATGGATATGGAAGTTTTACTTTTTCGGGAGCTTCTTCAGGAGCTTTTTCGGGCTCAAGCACATCCTTAGGTTTCGATGGGTGGACAACCGGAGGTTGGACGTCTTCGGTCCTTCCGTTGTTAGTAGGAAGTTCCGTGTCCTTTGTCACCTCGGTCTCACGGACGACTACCTTGGGAGGTAGAGAAGAAGCGGTAGCCGGAGCCGTGGGTCCATCATATGAAACACCGCTCCTAGTAGTGATCGCCTTAGCATCGCCCCTCGGGTTGGCGATCGTGTTGCTTGGAAGAGAAGTAGTACCCGAGCCCGAGGGTCGATCATTTAAAGATTTTTTCATCTCAGTCATTTCCTTAATCAAAAACCTAGTTGTTTCTTCTTGGTTTTTGTTAAATTTTTGTTGTTGTTGACTTTGAAGGAGAAGCTGTTTCAATATCTCATCCGAGGGCGATTGGTTTTGCAAAAATCCTTGATTTTGATTATTGTTGAGATTTGCCCCTCGGGTGTTTTGATTAAAACCCTGGTTGTTGTTTTGAAAATTTCCCTGATTCTGATTTCCTTGGTTTTGAAAATTTCCTTGATTCGGGGCTTGGTTATAATTCCCTTGGTTTTGATAACCTTGATTGCCCCGATTTTGATTTTGGTTATTTTGAACATTGCGGTTTTGAACTTGCTGATTTTGATTTGGTGGGAAACCGGGTGGTCCGAGAAAGTTGTTAGAACGGTAGCTGAGTAAATTACGGTCTCCTTGGGGTTGGTAACCGTTACCTCCCTAATTGTAGGATCCCGTAGCAGCGTAAACATTCTCTTGAGTGTAGCCACCGGAGGCTGGGCACTCGAAATACTGATGTGGACCACCACATGTCTCACAACTATGATTAACAACATTTACTTGATTGTTGTTGTTTTGATTCATAGTCTGATGAATTCTCAAGATAACCGTTGACATATCATTCATTTGTTTAGAAAGAGCAGCTATCTCGGAGGTAGAAGAATCAGTGCTAGATTTTGTTGACTCATTCCTCTCGGCAGAGGAATCCCAAAAATTATGGTGGGCGGTCATGTTTTCAATAAGATCATAGCACTCTTCGGGTCGACGTTTCATAAACGTACCACCGGCAGCAGCATTAATCGTATCACGGTGTCGTAATGTCAAACCGTTATAGAAGGTATCTATAATAGTGACCAATAACATATTGTGGTTCGGACACCGATCAATCGATAACTTGTAGCGTTCCCATGCCTCAAACAATGATTCATCGGGAAGCTGACGGAAATTGCTAATCTCATTCCTTAATTTCGTCACCATCGACGATGGGAAATATTTCGCCAAGAACTTCGTAACCATTTCATCGAAACTACGAATGGAGTTCTTGGGAAGACGATCAAACCAAGCGGTGGCATGATGCGTCAAGGAATAAGGAAAGAGATATAGACGGAGGGCGTCATCAGAGACCCCATTTTGTTTCATACTTTGGGTGACGGTTATAAATTTGTCAAGATGCTTGTTTGCATCATCACCCGCTAAGCCATGAAATTGGCACGAGTTTTGGACTTGTTGAATCATATGGTGCTTAAGTCCAAAATCGGCGGCTTGAATATTGACGGGGGCAATCGGGCCACCACGTCCATGCATTGTGGGTAGGCACAACTCCTCCATCGTTCGGAGATCGGGAGCTGGCATGTGATTTTCACCACCCATCGGCGGGTGTTGATTGTTTGGGTCGTCGGCCATTTCCTCAACGGTTGAGAAATGAACACGGTGATTGTGACGGATAATTCTCTCGGGATTTGAGAGCGGTGAAAGAAGAGGTTGAGAAGAAGAAGAACGGGTGTGCATACACCAAAAACAAACACAAAATCAAAAAGGAAAACCAAATTTGAAAATAAAATATTTTTGGATTTTTATATTTAATGAAAAATTAGATTTATTATCTTTTTGGTGATCGTTGATCAACCGTACTCGTTTCTTTCAAAACTACGCGCAGCGTGGCGGAGAAGCAAAGGTCCACTCGAAGGTGATTAAAAACCCGCCTCTTTCGGTCTGCAATTTAATGTCAAGACCATCCTTAAACCCCGTGTATAGGTTGTAGCAAAGAAATAATCCGAGTAACGTTTAATTTCACGATCTCTTTTGTTGTTTATTCGGAATGGTTTACAACGCCCTCTCGAGAGCGAGGATTTATTATTAATGGTATTTTTGAAAACACTTTAGGAAAAGTGTTTTATTATTTTCTTTTTGTATTTTTATTTTTATGAAAACAAAAACTTCCGAGGAAGGGTCTTCAAAACACGATCCGACGAACAAAATTCAAACTCTTCTCAAGCCTTCCCCGGCAGCGGCGCCATTTTTTTGATTTAGTCGTTTTATATATATTTTTCCAAACGAAAACTCAACGGATGCGTTTTCCCCGGGTCGTGTCCCAACGAAGGTCGAATTCGAGTTTTTGTTTCAGTGTCGAATTGTGTGGTGAATGTGTGTGAAAAAGAGTGATGATTGGTGATATTATACTACGAACAATGAAATTATAAATGAAATCAACAAATTAAGCTAAAGGAACAATTAAACTAAGCACGTAATCCTAAAAACGAAAACTGAATTTAAAAACGTTACGCGACGAAGTTTAAAACGTAATTAAAAAGTGATTTTCTAAAATTTAAAACCTAAAATATAAAAATAATTTTCCTAAATTAAAACTGATAAAAGAAAATTTTTGGAAAAAGAAAAATATTTTTTTTACTTTTTAATAATTTTTTATGAATTAAAAATTATTTGAAACTAATTAAATGATTTAAAAATAGTAAAACTATTAGGAAAATTCTGGAAAAATCTGAGTAATTCTAAAATTAAATGACTAATCTAGGAAAAATAATTTGAGAAACTAATTTTGCCTAAATAAGCTGTAACAAGAATAAGCTAATAAAAAATAAGCAAAAGCTGGCCAAAAATTATCAAAAGCTCAAAAATAGTAAAACACACTTAATAAAGCTTGAAACAACTAAAAATCAACAGAAAAGCTCATGGGAAAAGCCCAAAAGCTCCTGAGCAGCTGTTACAAATGACAGAAATGAAATGATTTACGGCCAACTTTGAGCCACTGTAGAAGCTAGCCACAAGTTCCTTAGGGGAAACCAAAAGCTAATCCTAGAAGCTAGTACTACTAACTACTTATAAACTAAAAATTAAGGTTTCAGCTCAATCCAATAAGCCACTAGAAGGCTGAGATCAGCAGCAAAAAATACAAGTATGCATAAAACTTTCTGTGCAGCAGTTCACTATTTTTGGCGCAAACTTAGTGCAAAACTACTCTAGTGCAAACTAAACTTTAGGAACTATCTTAAACTACTCAAATGCACCTAGATATGCCAAAGGGGAACTCTAATTAAGCTCAGCTTATTGCTGAGCTTATTGAGGCAGTTTGAGCTTCAAAATTCCAACAACAAGGCAAATTCAAATAATGAGCAATTAAACCTTAAACACCAACTGATTCTAGCTTATATAACCTCAAATCAGCTTAATCTAATGTGACTGAAGTGCAAAGGAACAGTAATGAGCCACAAGCCTTATTTACCAAACACCCTTTATAAAACTGAAAAAGCAATTCTACACTACAACTAACCACTATAAGCTGCAATCTTAACTTCTACTGATAATCTAATTTATTTAACTATTGAAAAACAAATATAAATCCTAACTAAGCACTTAAATAAGCAGTAAGCTATAATAAGCTAATAGTGAACCAAATGAAACTTACAATTAAAGACTAAATAAGTGCAGATCAGAACCATTCAACCTATACCCAGGCTTTTCAGTAAGCCAAAAATACCCAATCCATAACAGCTTATGATCACAGCTTAATCCACAGCTTATTCCAACAGTTGACTGTTTGACCAGAATATTGACTTTTTGACTTTTTGATTTTTGTGAAGTAAATACAATATGAAACCCAACAAAAGCTTATATTAAGCTACAAAACTTATATAATCTTTAAAAATCAGAAAACAGCTTATTTGAAGCTGGAATTTAAAACTATTTTTGGATTTTCTTTTCAAATTAAAGGAACAATGTATGAGAACAACAATAGACAAACTGATAATCCTTATAAGCAACTGAAAACAAACTTTGATCAAAACAATAAGCAGAATTAAAGTACACTCTAAAATAAACTTTTCATTAATATAAAAAAACTACAAAGTAATTCCTCAAACTCAGAAAATGCTTAAACCCTACTACAAACTAGGAAATTATAAAGACTGAAAACAACAAACTAAATCAGAAAATTACAATACTGAAATTCAAATACAACTGAAATAGAAAATTTTACACTACGAAAGCTTTTTAAAATGACAAGAAAAATGGTAACAATTCTCTAAAACATGAAAATTGGACAACCTAACTCATGAGGAGAGCATCTCTATTTATAGCCATCAACTGAAGCTTCCAGGTTGCCAGGTCACCAATCCGTGTGCATTTGAGCTCTTATCAACCCTTGATCATTTCTTGGTCTCCACTCTTTGATTTCCAGCCGTAGGATCAAATTTGTGAGGTGTCTGGTCCAATAAGAGCGTGCCATGTGTCCATGCGTGCGCTTCTGTGACATCTGACATCTTCTAGAAACCCAATGATTGGTCAATTATACCCTTAATTGGGTAAATTGTACGGGGTAAGGATTTAGGGTTCTTAGCACAGTAACTCTTTTCTGGGTAAAAGGGAATTGGGGGGCGGGGTGTGTTAGTTTATTTTATTTTTATTTGACTGTTTTTTTATTAATAGTTTGACCAGGTTTTGGGTGTGGGTCGGGTTCAAGGGTAAAGGGTGTGGGCTGGGTTTAATGATTTTTGGGCTGTTGGGTTTTAGGATTGTTGTGGGTTGGATAAGAATATTGGATTGGGTATTTTGATATAAATCCGGTTAAGGATTTTTGGTTTTAAGATTTGTGTTTAACCAAAAATACAAGGACCAAAATGTGTATTACTTGAAATCTCAAGGACTGATCTTGCCACATTTTCCAAAATACTATCAAGGGCTGATCTTGACAACTTTTGATAATTTAAGGACCTTGGTTGACTTTTTGACCATAATTGTCTTTCCCGGCTTCGGCTATAAATCTCTTTCCAAATCCCGTGCTCGTTTTCCCGGTTTTCTTTGACTTTTGTCCAAAGTTACAATATCCATCCCTGCATAATCATAAACACAAAAACACGAAATATTTGGCATAATTGGTTAGTTTTTGGTCTATTTGGGTCCGGTTTTGGTCAAGAAAAGGTATGTGTTTAAGCACATACCAATTATGCGGGCAAACCATTGTATAATAGGTTTGTTAAGACTGGTGACTTTAAGGGAGTACCACCACCACTGAGTGATGACTATACTCTTCTTGAAAAAGAAGAGTTAGATGATTCACTTTTTGTGTATGGAAAGAAAGGTCCTCAAGTGCCTGAGTCAACCACCTCAGAGGACAAAACTAGTAAGTATTCTTCTTGTCAATCTAATGACTCTGAAGGATCTATTAGTGATGCCTCTGATCACTCTAAGTCTGAGTCAAAAGGTGAAGTAAATGAGAGTTCTGAACCTAAGTTTGTTAAGAAGTGTGAACCTGTTATAACTAAACCTGTAGTGACTAAACCAAAGCCTGAGACAGTCAAACCTAGTTGTGCCCAGCACATAAAAACTCCTAGGGAATCTGTTAAAATGAATGAGTCACCCAGAAGCAATAGTGTTCACAGAGAATCTAGGAGTAGTTACACTTATGCTCCTAAAAGATGTTTTGTTTGTGGAAGTCTAGGTCACTTGATTAGGGACTGTGATTTTCATGAAAAGAGAATGAAGAGAGAGGCTGAGCAAAAGAGAATGAATGCTAATATTGGTCATGTTTCAAATAAACCAGTCTGGAATAATGCTAAAAGGATTAATCATGCCAACCAGTTTAATCCCAGACCAGCCCAACAGTTTTACTCTACCCGACCTAACTCTTATGTTAATACTGGTAGAAAAAATTTTAGGTCTAGCTTTAGGAACTTTAATGTGAATAGGCAAAATGGTAATTTTATGAGGCCTAATGTGAATACTGGTTATGGTAATTCTGTGAGACCCAGACAACCATTTCAAAAGCCACAGGTGAATGCAAACAATCAAAGAAATCATTTTTACAAACCTCATTCACCTGTGAGGAGACCAGTTGTGAAGCAAACAGCAAAACCTTTAAAAACCAGTGCTGTAAAGGGAAATGGGGGTTCTGCTGTTAAGACCTCAGTATGTTTGTCTTGGGATTCAAACAAATATAAATCCTAATACAACAGTGGATCAGGTTCAAACAAGAAATTTAATTATGTTGATCCACAAGGCGGACCCAAGCCCACTCAGGCCTGGGTTCCTAAGAGAAACTAATTTCTCTTCTTTTTGTGCAGGATCATCCACTTTGCTATATGGGAGATAGAGGAATCTTTGACAGTGGATGCTCTGGGCACATGTCTGGTAACAAGAACTATTTGAATGATTTTCAAGAATTCAATGGAGGTTCTGTTACTTTTGGAGGAAGCAAGGGACAGATAACTGGTAAAGGAAGAATAATAGTGGGCAACATAGAATTTGACAATGTATCCTTTGTGAAAGAACTTGGGCAAGTTCAACCTTTTCTCAATATCACAAATTTGTGATACTCAGCATAAGGTGCTTTTTACTGAAACTGATTGTCTTGTGTTGACTCCGGACTTTAAGATGCCTGAAGAACATCAGATTCTTCTTAAAGTTCCCAGACAACACAACATGTACAGTTTTGATATGAAAGCATCTAATCCTGCAAAAGGTGCTACCTGTTTGATTGCAAAAGCTACTTTGGATGAATCTAAGTTGTGGCACAGAAGGTTAGGCCATGTGAATTTCAAAAATATGAATAAACTTGTGAAGAATAACCTTGTGAGAGGTTTGCCTTCAAAATTGTTTAAAAATGATCATTCATATGTGGCTTGTAACAAGGGAAAACAAAATAGGGCATCCTGTAAGGCTAAATTAGAAAGATTAATCACTGAGCCCTTACATACCTTACATATGGATCTTTTTGGCCCAACATCTGTCCATAGTATAAATTATGCATGCTATTGCCTTGTCATTACAGATGATTGTACTAGATATTGTTGGGTGTTCTTTATGTCTAGGAAGGATGAAGCTACACCTTTGATTCAAACTTTTATTAGGCAGATTGAAAACCTTCTTGATAAAAGAGTTAAAATCATTAGGAGTGACAATGGCACTGAGTTTAAAAACAAGAGCATGCTAGACTTCTGTGGTAATAAAGGAATTAAGCAACAGTTCAGTAATGCAAGAACTCCTCAGCAAAATGGAGTTGCTGAGAGAATGAACAGGACACTTATTGAGGCAGTTAGGACTATGCTAGCAGATTCACTTTTACCCACAACATTCTGGGCTGAAGCAGTCAGCAATGTCTGTTATATCTTTAATAGGGTTAGAGTGACCAAGCCTCAAAACAAAACCCCTTATGAGCTTATGTTTGGCCATAAACCAGTTGTTAGCCATATAAGGCCTTTTGGGTGTCATGTAACCATTCTTGATACTTTAAGTGTTCTTGGAAAGTTTGAAGGAAAGTCTGATGAAGGGTTTCTAGTTGGGTATGCATTAAACAGTAAGGCCTTTAGGGTTTACAACTTAGTGTCCAAGAAAGTAGAAGAAAATCTGCATGTAAACTTTCTTGAAGAAAAACCCAATGTAAAGGGAATTGGTCATAGATGGATGTTTGATATTGATTATTTAACTGATTCTATGAATTATATTCCTGTCTCCAAGGAGAATCAAGTTAACCCTAATGCAGGTACCAAAGAAGTTACTAACAATGCAGGTACCAAAGATCCTTCTAATACAGGGAACACTGATGATATGGCTAAGCTTATTGTGATTCCTTCTACAGAGATCAAGTCTGCTGCAGCTGAAGCAGAAATCAAGAATTCTTCTTCTCAAGAAAAGGATTCTGAATTCAAGTCTCAAGATACTAGCAAAGAAGCAACTCCTAACATTACCAGTACTTCCAATTTTAAGTCTGGTTGTGATGCTCAACCAGACCTTTCTTCAAGTGCTGTTTGTATTGATTCAGAGATGCCAGAACTTAAAGTGTTCTCAAATCCAAACGAAGGTATCTTTGAAGGAGCTTCCTATGATGAAGGAGGTGTCATAACTGACTTCAACAACTTACCCACAGAAGTGGAGGTAAGTCCAACTCCCACTCTCCGGATCTACACCATTCATCCCAAGAGCCAAATAATTGGTGATCCAAAGTCTGCTGTTCAAACCAGAAGTAGAGTGCAACATCAGTCTGACTCACTTGCACTCATCAGCCTGATCAAACAACAACAAAGGGTCAATCATAAGGACCAGCAACATTGTTTATTTGCTTGTTTCCTTTCTCAAAGTGAACCCACTACTGTTTCTGAAGCTTTGGGGGAGGAAAGTTGGGTAGAAGCTATGCAAGAAAAGTTGTTGCAGTTCAAGCTACAGAAAGTATGGGTTCTTGTAGACCTACCTTATGGAGCTAAAATCATTGGTACAAAGTGGGTCTTCAGGAATAAAAGGGATGAAAGAGGGGTAGTTGTAAGGAACAAAGCAAGACTGGTAGCACAAGGATACAAACAAGAGGAGGGCATAGATTATGATGAGGTTTTTGCTCCTGTAGCAAGAATTGAGGCTATCAGGTTATTTTTGGCCTATGCATCATACATGGGATTCAAGGTGTATCAGATGGATGTCAAAAGTGCTTTTCTTTATGGCACTATTGAAGAAGATGTGTATGTACATCAGCCTCCTGGTTTTGAGGATCCTGCTAACCCCAATCAAGTGTACAAGGTTATTAAAGCTTTATATGGTCTTCATCAAGCTCCTAGAGCTTGGTATGCAACTCTTTCAAAGTTTCTAGAAGAACATGGGTACATTAGGGGTGTAATTGACAAGACTTTATTCATTAAGAGAGACCAGAAGGATATCATTCTTGTCCAAATTTATGTGGATGATATCATTTTTGGATCAACAAGAAAGTCTTGGTGTGATGAATTTGAAGGTTTAATGAAAGGCAGGTTTGAGATGAGCTCAATGGGAGAACTTACATTTTTCTTGGGACTGCAAGTAAAACAAAAGGATGATGGACTTTTTATTTCTCAAGACAAGTATGTTGCAGAAATTTTGAGAAAGTTTGAGTTCTCAAATGTGAAGACTGCAGTCACTCCCATGGAAAACAAGGTGCCTTTAACAAAGGATGAAGATGCTGCTGATGTGGATGTGCACCTTTACAGATCCATGATAGGTTCCCTCATGTATCTTACAGTTTCTAGACCTGACATTATGTATGCAGTTTGTATTTGTTCACGTTTTCAGGTACAACCAAAGACTTCACATTTTCATGCTGTGAAGAGAATCTTTAGGTACTTAAAGGGCAAACCAAATTTGGGCCTTTGGTACCCTAAGGAGTCATCTTTTGACCTGACAGCTTATTCAGACAGTGACTATGCTGGTGCAAGCCTTGATAGGAAATCCACAACAGGAGGTTGTCAATTCCTTGGAAGGAGATTGATATCTTGGCAATGCAAGAAGCAGACAATTGTGGCCAATTCAACCACTGAAGCTGAGTATGTTGCAGCTGCTAACTGCTGTTGACAAGTCTTGTGGATTCAGAATCAGGTGCTGGACTATGGTTTGAATTTTATGAATACTGTCATCCACATAGATAATGAGAGTACTATCTGTATTTTTAAGAACCCAGTATATCACTCTAAAACTAAGCATATAGAAATCAGGCATCACTTTATTAGAGATTGCTTTGAAAAGAAGTTTATTAGAGTGGAGAAAATACATACAGATTTTAATGTTGCTGACCTGTTAACTAAAGCATTTGATGGCCCTAGGTTCAATTATCTGGTAGTTAACATTGGTATGATGAACCCCTAGTTTGACTTAAGGGGAGGTTTGGCTTAAGGGGAGGTCAAACTGTAAAGTATGTAAAGTATGAGTACTTACCAGCATTTAGGTTATATTTAAGTCTTGTAGTTTTGTTTTTAGTTCTGTTAGTGTTAAAAAAAATTGTGTGTCTTCTATTTCTTTTATAGACAATGCTGGATTAAGTATGTTTTCATAAGTTGTCAAGTGAGACTATTGGAACTTCTCACTTAGTGGAGGTGCATTGCACTAACACAACAAAAGGTTATCAGTCCACCTTGTCTTATCCACACAAGGACTGACTAATCCTGAGCAAACGGCTACAAGTAAAGATAGCTCAAATCCGTTTATGGCTGACAATTTGCCAAAAATTGTATGGTATTCAACTCACCATATCTAAGATAAGTGAAGAGTTGGCTAGCCCACAAGGTTATGGCTTGTGGTAAAGGCTGTGGAAAACCATAAATGGTAATCAATTCACCATGATGAGGTGCTTTTCCATCAAAGAATTGGCTAGTCCAGAAGCAAACGGATTTTGGTAAAGACTTAACAAATCTGTTGATAAGCTGATGATTTGCTAAAAATCATATGGTTATTAATGTACCATGGTCTGACACACCAAAACATTGGCTACTCCAGTGGTAATGGCTATTGGTAAAGAGACTTCAAATCCATTAAATTTTCAATGATTCACCTCTCACAGATGGTAACACATCTGGAAGTGATGAGAATAGTCTGAAACTTAAATGAATTTGATGTACATATAGTCAATGTTGCTGCAAAGACCATATCAGAAGAGCTTATCAAGATTCAAGCTACTAGAAAGGTTCAAGACCTAAAGATAATTCAAAGTGTTCAAGATTCAATCCTCAGAAAGCTAAATCAGAAGAACTTGAAGTTCATGGAGCATGAAGATCAAGTTAGGGGAGGATTGTTGGGAATTATCACACGGTTCAAGAGAAGACAAACTTAGGTCTGGTAATATGTCAGAGTTAGGTCTGTTTTTGTATTAGGTCTGGTAATACATGTTAAGTCTGGTAGTCTGTATTAAGTCTGGTTGACTTATTATGTTAAGTCTGGTCGTGATATAAGGAAAGTTTGTTAGAGATATGTTAGGAAAAGATACAAACGTGTAAGTATCTTTTTAGAAGATT
This sequence comes from Artemisia tridentata subsp. tridentata, assembly GCA_021014915.2. Classification (NCBI taxonomy): domain Eukaryota; kingdom Viridiplantae; phylum Streptophyta; class Magnoliopsida; order Asterales; family Asteraceae; genus Artemisia; species Artemisia tridentata. Next base: position 287,332,027 of record CP139502.1, read on the forward strand.
CGTGAATATCTTCTTAGTCGGTTATTTTTAGGGTTTCCTTGGTGTATAAAAGGATCCCTAAGATTGTTAGTTTAAAAAGAGAGTTGTACGAGTTTCACAATTGTGATTAATAGAATTATACGAAGTTAGTGTTAACTCTGTGTTCTTCATTGTTCTTGTTAAGTTTCCGCATTAACATTAACAATCGTTAAGGGTTTCTCACTTAGACTGGTTTGGATTTATCCCAACCATTTACTAAGTATTCAAGGCTACTTAGAGATCCACATACAAACCGTGGACCAACAATATATATATATATATATATATATATATATATATATATATATATATATATATATATATATATATATATATATATATATATATATATATATATGTACTCACCAGGGTGCGAATAATGCAATACCAAACTCAGAATAGTTCAAAAAATTTTAATAGAGTTGTTGGTTCAGAACACCAAAACAAAAATAATGATCAAAAACTGCCAATTTTAACTGATTACTTAATATTTATGGTTTGTTTCTAATTTAGTTGGCCTATTTTCGAAACACTCTTTTAACTATGTTATAAGGATTATGAATTATCACCTGTAATTTGAGGTAGGATGTGGCTCGTGCTCTATCTGTCTTGATACTGGAAATTCGTCAATAATTTTTCGGTTGCAAACTGACGTTACTTGCTGCATAGGAAACACATTTTGACCCAAACCCAGTCCAACCTGTTACACCAGCAGACAATTTTGACACCCCTAGTAGGGAGGGGTGCAACAGGTTTTGAAACATGAATACTATAGACTCAAATCTTCTAAACATGTTAAATAATGAAAATAAACAATAACGATAGCAGACGACGATACCTTATGAAAAGTAATATTTCCAATGCAATCTGGCCTAGCAGCTTTGTAAACAACTAATTGACTCAACGGGACGGTCAACTCCATTGTATCTGCAAAATGAGTGGTACGATGTCAGCCGTGTGTTCGAGACACATCATGTTTTAGTCATCCAATCAAATAATTTCATAGACATATTAAGTAATCATAACTAACCTGAATACCAACGGTAAAAAATTGTAAAAAGAATAACATGATCATACGCAATCGGAACAACCTCTGTGCATCCTATCAATTCCCCTTTTTTAAACTGAACCTGCAAGAGTCACAAAACGTTATTAAATTGACCGTGGAAAAAAACACTAAAAAACTGTTCAATTTTAGATTAATGAATGACGTTGCGGCACTATCAGATTTTTGAACACTAAAATAAGTTTCCTAGAATATCCGAATTTCAATTTTCACTTGATATTGGATTGTGCACAACAATTAACTTTGTACCATCGGGAAAGGTCGTCTGAAGACAACTAACTAACCGCAACGAAAACCATACATTTCAAAACCCGCAAAAGTTAACACAATAAAACCCAAACACACTGAACATAATATACTCCCTCCGTTCCTAAATAAATGTCCACTTGGACTTTTTGCGGTCTTTATTATTCAACTTTGACCTTAATTATTTTTGTTTGTGTTATATAATACTTGATGCAAAATATATGAATGGATTGGGTTTTAAAAGTATTTTTCATTGGTATAATTTTCATCAAGTATTATATAACACAAACAAAATTATTTAAAGTCAAAGTTGAACAAGAAAGACTGTAAAAAGTCAAAGTGGACATTTATTTAGGGACGGAGGGAGTAATAAATAGTCGGATATACTCACATCAAAGCCGTCGGTGTTTGAAACATCGGTTTGGACTGTAACAATAAAGGCAAAACACATATTAGTAGCTTTTACGACAAATGGTATTTGAAACCCGAAAAAAAAGAAAAAGAAAAAAAGTAAAACATATGTGGAACTGATAAGAATAAAAAATAATGATTCACCATAAACCGCTTCAATACGCATCGGTGTTGCATTCTCGGTTACACAGACCTGAATCACAAAGATAAAAGTTTGATGCTATAAAACCTTGTCCATGATATATTTAGCCTAAAGACATAAAATTCAAGCAGGTAGGGAATCGGACATTTGTCTTTGTTGTACTATGGCATCTTATTTTGTGGCGTTCAATAAATGTTACTAAAAATTAAGTATCGACTCACCTCAAGTAACTGAACGTGTACGCCAATCATTTTCATGAAAAGTAGTCGAGACTGCTCCTCTTTGTGTAGGCGTACCTAAAAAAGCAACGACAATCAGATAATTAGTATATGGTATTCCGGAATTTGAATAAACGGGAATTGAAGCATACAATCAGATTACCTTGGCTGACCAACTGCTCCCGTCTATTATTTTCATGTAATGTACTGGGCTCCGCTTCCACGTGCGACATTGAGTCTAAAATGACAACAATTTCCAAATTAACAAACAGTAACAGGACAAATACAGCTGCATATCGATGACACATTAATTAATTGAATGGTTACTGAAATTGGAGGTTCACTTACCTACGGCCGAAGGCAATGCACTACGATTATGGAGACGAGAATGTTAGGGCCTGCCCGAAACCAATGACCCGAGAAAACGTACATAAAAAAAAAAAATCGTAAATGATGTTTTTCCCCTTTCCTATGTTAAGAATGTTATACAGCCTTTCTTATGTGTTTTCTAACATTTTTAAAACAATATGATGTGCAAATGGCCTATGTATGCATGTCTGTAGAAAAACCCAAAAAAAAATCACTAATTGCTCGAAATCGCAAAACCTTCTTTCGATTCAACCCATAAAAATTGCAAGAAAATCATACCTTTTAATGACATTTTTACATAAAAATAACAACAATCAATAACCTTATAACCATTCTATCAACAAAATAAACCATATAGCAACTATACTCAGACGATTTCCACGACTCCTATTACTAACACAGAATAATAATCTATCCAACAAACATAAGACTAATTCCAAAACTTGAGATAACACAAAACAAACCTTGAGCTGAGTCCCTCTCCTACACAATGAATGTCCCTCAAAGTCCTCATCTTTCCTGTTATAAAAGAACATAGGATAAATTATCAATCCTTAACACAAAAAACAACAAAATCTCCAAATTACAATAAAACCCTAATTCCCAAAATTCTAAATCGACGCAAAATTTGTTTGGTTATTGATAAATTAAATACAATAACATAAAATTTATGGCTAATAATTAATGCATCAGGGTGATTTCGGCCAATTTTTTTTAGGGTTTCCTGGGTGATTTTGGCCAATTTTTTTTAGGGTTTGCTTATAATTTTTTTATAAAAGTGTTTAGCATAATAGAAAACACAAACTAAGTGAAAAAAAATCCAGATAATCTTACCTGATTTACCCGATTTAACCGCTTCCCTCAACGACAGCCTAGTTATAGCATAATCGTCCACACCCCCCAAACTAACGGCGGCAACAGATCTTGGGAGGACTGGATGTGGATGAATGAAGATGAATTTTGAAGGTTCGAGAATATAGCAGCTGTATTACCATATATTCTAATAACCAGATTGGGCTAAGAAAGAAACGGAAGGGTGAAATTGGCCCAAAAAATATTTCGGGAGCCCAAAAGGTAAAACGACGCCGTATTAAACGGTGTGTTATATAGATAGTAATAAGCTTCAACTCAAACTAATTCGCTAAACAACTATATAAAAATATAGCTTTAATTTGGAACTTATATTATAAGCTACAGCTTCAGCTTCAACTCCAGCACTAGCCCTAGCTCCAGTTTAAGCCCATTTCACCAAACATGTTTTAGATTTAACTTTGAGAGGCAGGCTTTAACTTACATATTAACGTGTAACGCAAGTCTTATATGTTCGATATAGAAGATACGATTGTTATTATTGATTGATTGATACTCATTACAATGTACACATATATACTGATACATGGAATAGTCTAGAAAGCGGGCTTGGGCCCGATACGAAACGTAATACAGGCTAATACTCCCCCGTAATCGAAGCGGGAGGACACCGGACACTGAGACTGGAGCGAAACTCTTCAAATAGAGCAGATGGCAAGCCTTTTGTGAAGATATTTGCATATTGATAGCGGGAGGGAACATGAAGAACCCGAACCTGGCCTGTTGCAACCAAGTCTCGAACAAAATGAATATCTATCTCTATGTGCTTCGTACGCTGGTGTTGAACTGGGTTACATGACAAGTAGACAGCACTAACATTGTCACAGTATACAAGGGTAGCGGAAGATAAAGGAGTGTGAAGCTTACGAAGCAAATTCCGTAACCAGCTAGTCTCAGCAACAACATTAGCAACTCCATGATACTCTGCTTCTGCACTAGAACGAGAGAGAGTTGGTTGCCTCTTAGATGACCATGATAAAAGATTGTTGCAAAGAAACACATAGTATCCTGAAGTCGATCTTCTAGTAGTAGGGCATCCGGCCCAATCCGTATCAGAATATGCGACTAATGATGAAGTAGAAGAAGCGAATAACTGTAACCCATAGTCTAAGGTGCCCCGAACATATCGCAGAATCCGTTCGAGAGCCGAGAAATGAAGCTCTCGAGGGTCATGCATGTGAAGGCAAACCTGCTGAACTGCATAAGATATATTTGGGCGAGTGAAGGTGAAATACTGAAGAGAACCTGCAAGAATCCGATATAAAGCAGAATCAGATACTGGATCACCATCATCCCCCAGTTTAGACTCGGTGTCAACAGGAGTCCGACTGGGATTACAATTTACCATATGTGCTCTTTCCAAAACTTCAATAGCATACTTCTTCTGAGATAAGAACAACCCTGAGGAATTACGAGTAACAGAAATGCCTAGAAAATAATTTAGTGGACCCAGATCTGTCATAGCAAACTCCTGATGTAATGATTGAATAATCCGCTGCAACAAACTCTCAGAAGAAGCCATGAGAAAAATATCATCAACGTATAATAATAGGTAAGCAGTATCTGACCCCTGTCTGTATATAAATAAAGATGAGTCACAACGACTATGTGAAAACCCGACCCGAGTGATATAAGATGCAAACCGTTGAAACCAAGCTCTAGGGGCCTGTTTGAGCCCATACAAAGATCGCTGTAATAAGCATACATAATCAGGGTGCTCAGAGTCCTGAAACCTCGGAGGCTGATGCATATAAATTGTCTCAGATAAATCACCATGTAAGAAAGCATTCTTAACATCAAGTTGATGAATCAGCCAATGTCGAGAAGTGGCTAAACTCAGAACAGTTCGAATGGTAACCGGTTTAACGACCGGACTAAAGGTCTCATCCACATCAACCCCCTCTAATTGAGTGCTTCCATTTGCCACAAGACGAGCCTTGTAGCGACTAAGAGTGCCATCAGCCAAATACTTGTGCCGAAAAAGCCACATACTACGAATAATGTTGGTGTCCGTAGGTCGGGGTACAAGAGTCCAAGTTCCATTCTTAATAAGTGTAGAGTATTCGTCACACATAGCATTTTGCCAATTCGGATCAGTAAACGCATCACGATAGGTTTTAGGTAATGGTGAAACCGAAGACACATGCATATTGAGACGCTGAGTAGGACGATTAGTCCCGACACGAAATCGTGTGACCATGGAATGAGTTGAGACAGGGTTTGGGTTGTGAGGAGCGTCCGGTATAATGTGTTGTTGTTGTTTGGTGGGTGGTGATGGATTTTGTGTATGTTGTTGGGCTGCCGGTAGAGAGGTGGGTAGTGATTGTTCATGGGCTACGTCATGTTGGGCGATATTGGGACTGGTGGGAATTGGAGTCGGTGGCTCATTTGTGGGTTGAAGGACAGTGGGTTGCACAACGGGGGTGGATGAATTTAAAGGGGGATTTATATCAGGTGAGTCATCTAAGAAATTGTATTTGGGTGCCGATGTAGGTTTAGAAATGCCATATGGAAAGACTGTTTCATCAAAGGTTACATGGCGGGAGATGATGATTTTGTTAGTGTTTAATTCGAGGCAGCGATATTCACTATGGTGTGAAGCTTGTCCCAAATATATGGAGGGTGTGGCGCGTGGTTCAAGTTTGTGATTAGGGTATAAGTGAGGGTAACATAAGCAGCCGAAGGTTCGTATAAGGCTATAATCCGGGTTTTGGCCAAATAGACGAGTATAGGGGATTTCGTTGTTAATGGCCGTAGAAGGTAATATGTTGATTAACTGGATGGCCATATTTAGAGCTTCCACCCAAAATGTTGGTCGGAGGTTGGCTTGGAAAAGCAAAGTCCAAATAAGATTATTAATGGTTCGAATCATCATATCCGTTCGGATTTGCCATTTTGTTGAGATGTTTTTGGGCATGAGAAACGAAACTGAATGCCATTGTCAGCAAATAGTTTATGCATTGTACGGTTGTCAAATTCACCGCCATGGTCACACTGAAATGACTTAATTTCACACTTAAATTGAGTATGAATATAATTACAAAATAGCACGAATTTAGACAGAACATCAGATTTGTTAGTTAAAGGATTCACCCAAACAAAATGAGAATAATGATCTAAGAACAGCACATAATATTTAAAACCCGAGAGACTTGAAATAGGTGAAGTCCAAACATCTGAATGAATGATATCAAAACAAGCATTAACAATGGAATCAGAAGTAACAAATGGAAGTCTAACATCTTTTCCAAGCTGACAGGCGTGGCAAAGAACAGGAGGCTTCTCTTTATTAAACGATATGAAGCTATTGGAGACGAGACGACGTAGCACTTCGCTTCCTGGATGACCAAGGCGCTGATGCCACGTATGTTGACTAACGAGAAGAGCTTGGGGGATGGGAGACGGTTCTGTAACAGGATAAATATCGCCCGTGCTGTCACATCGGAAAAGAACCCGACGCATCATGAAATCCTTAACAGAAAAACCAAAAGGATCAAATTCAACAGTGCAATTATTGTCACAAACAAACTGACGAACGAATATTAGATTTTTTACAATATGAGGGGTAATAAGGACGTTATTTAAGTACAGTAGTCGAGAGGGAGTTGGCAAAATACTACGACCCGTATTGGTGACGGGGATAGAGTACCCGTCACCAATCGAGATAGACAGATACATGCACGTATTAAAAATGTTACTAAGACTATTAACAGAAGCATTAAGGTGTGAGCTAGCACCTGTGTCCATATTCCAGGCTCCAGTAGTGGAATCTTGAAGTGTCCCTGCTGTAAATGCATGAGGTAAAAGGGTTTCCTGTCCTGGAGTAGTGCCTAATGAACCGGGTGGTGGAGTTGGTGGGTTCGTTTGTGTTTGTTGAACCTGCTGGGTATTTGGTTGAGTGTACGGTGAGGAGGGGTATAGGTGCGGGTTGAGTTGTGGTATGGCTTGGGCAGTAAAAAATTGGGTCGGTGTGGGATTATGTGTGTGGGTCGGAGCTGGTAATTGTTGGGTCGGAGGGTAACCAAACTCGGGCGGGGGTCCGATTGGGCGAATGGTTTGAGGGAGTGGGTTATAAGTGGGTGGGCTGAAGTGGGTGGTATAAGCGTTTGGGCCCAACATTGGGCTTGGGGATGAATAGTAAACCGAAGGCCCATCATTGGTTGAATTGTTGTTTGTTTTGCCAAGACTAGTGGTAGTACCTGCACCTCCAGTCAAACCTAGCTTATTTAACAAATTAAGGACCACAGCTTCTGTATCATGCTTTGTTTCTCCACTGTTCACGAGAGATTTTGCATTTGTATCATGAACAAACTTACACCCAAGACCAAACCGACACGCACCCTTGGCTAAATTGTGACAAGGTCTCTAAGATTTTATTTGCGGATTAGATGGGTTTCGTGACATACCTTTGGCCGTCATTAGAACTAACGGAGATGAGGACGAGGAATCAATTGGAAGGGCGTGTGATTTTGACTTGAGGCGCATCTCTTCCGTTGTAAGCATCGAGCGGACGGTTTTGAGATCGGGAAAAGTTTCCCGATGGTGTATTATGCCACAAACGTTGTCGTATTTCTCCGGCAGTCCTTCAAGAGCAAAAGTGATAACGTCTTCATTATTGATGGGCGATCCGATGCTCGTTAGAATTGTGGCGATAGATTCAATTTTCTTGAAGTATGCATCGATAGACATATCTCCAAATTTGATGGTTCGGAGTTCCGCTTTCAAAGTGATTGCATGAGACCGTCTGTTATCTTGGACAAGCGCGATTATAAGGTCCCATGCGTGTTTTGCAGACTGTGGGCGTTCAACAACCAGTCGCGCTTGAAGGGATTATGAAATAGTGGTGAATATCCAAGACAAGACAATTTTTTCTACTTTTTGTTCTTGCGTAGTAGGGGGGGGGGGGGGAGTGCTTCCTAATGTATCGTTTGGTAGTCCATGTATGTATCTCAAGATTTCGTATCCGCTACACAACTGCTCAAAAAAGTAGACCCATGATCCGTAGTTCCAATTATCAAGGTCCAATTTAACAAGAACCCGTGTAATCAGATGGTGATGTGTGACTAAAGACAGTTTTTCGGATAGTGGTATAGTTGGAGGGTTGTTGTCACCAGGCATGTTGATGGTGATCGAAGGTGATTTGTGACCTAGAGCACAAATAACAGATATTGACGTGTGGATTGATAACCCAAAGCACCAATCACCAACACGAATTTGATGTAAGATACGTGTGGATTGATGACCCAAAATACCAATCACCAACACGAATTTTATGTAAGATTGTTGTTTTACAGGTAGGGATGATTAGAGGAGCGGGGTGGGGATGGGTTATATTAGGAATGGAGCATGATGTTTATTTTCTCTGATACCATGTTCGGTACAGAAGATATGATTGTTATTATTGATTGATTGATACTCATTACAATGTATACATATATACTGATATATGGAATAGTCTAGAAAGCGGGCTTGAGCCCGATACAAAACTTAATACAGGCTAATATTATCTAAAACACCACATATACAAGTACCAAACATGTTTTAGATTTAACTTTGTGTGGCGGGCTTTAACTTACATATTAACGTGTAAAACAAGTCTTACCTAAAACACCACATATACAAGTATCTCTATATCTTTAAGCTTTTAAAAGTGTCTAATAGACACATGCCTTCTTACAAAATAAAGTAAATCATCGTGTGAAAGTTGACATTTAGAAGATTGACATTTGGAGGCGTTTTGGTAACATAGAGATGACAAATGAGAATAATAGACAAAAAGAATAATAGATATGTGGGAACATAAACACTTCTATTCCTATCGATTATGCTTAATTATTGACTTGTCAGGGTTTCAACAACTCAATAAAAAACGCTTAGAGCCTACGGAGTGGCAGCGGGCTTCGCAAAGGGCTGGGCTAACCCGCTGGGGAACACCGCCGCCGACCCAGCGGGTTGCCCAGCGGGCTGGAGATAGCGGCTTGGACAAGCAGCGGAGGGTTGGCAACGGGCTAAAGAATTTGAACGTTTATCTATAAAAATTGACCGTTTGAAGCAATACAAACGCTCCACAACGGCTCAAAAAAAAAAAAAAAAAATTTCCCTCTTTATAAACAACTAAAATCTTCACATATTAAACCACAACTTTCACATATTTAACCCCAAAATCATCACTTTTATCACAAAATGGATTCATCTTCTTCCTCTTCTTCGTATTGTGATCCGCCTTCGCTTTTCGACTCGTCAACGGGGAGCACTTTTAACTTCTTCCAAACGGTCTTAGACGCGTATCAAGACACCGGAAGCTCTACTGACACCCGTAGGTACATTGATCGGGAACGGGTCGAAGCGGGGGAAACACTAATGCTTGACTATTTTGTTGAAGACCCGAAATTCGATGAGTCAGTTTTCCGTCATCGTTTTCGCATGAGCAAAAGGTTGTTTTTGAAGATTGTTGCGGATATTGAAGCTGGGTTCGAGTACTTTCAAGAAGGATACGACGCTCGGGGAAAAAAAAGTTTCACGGCTTTACAGAAATGCACATCGGCGATCAAACAATTGGCGACGGGTGAACCTCCAGACGCGTTCGATGAGTATTTATGCATGGCGGAAAGAACATCTCGCGAGACCCTCGAGTATTTTTGTGATGCGGTCATTTTTTTATACGAAGCGGAGTTTTTACGTAAGCCAACATCTCACGATGTTGCTCTCATCACACAAGCACACGAAGAAAGACACCACATTCCAGGGATGCTTGGTTCTCTTGATTGTACACACATCGTATGGGCGAGGTGTCCTAGATACTTAAAAGGGCAATACACGAGGGGTGATCATAAGGTGCCGACTATTATGATTGAGTGTGTTGCTTCTCAGGACTTGTGGATTTGGCACTCGTATTTTGGTCCTGCTGGATCGAACAACGATGTGAACGTTTTGAATCAGTCGCCATTGTTTGAAAACGTGCGTAATGGAACCGCACCAGACACTTCATTTACCGTAAATGGACGACATTACAAGCATGGGTACTACCTTACCGATGGAATCTATCCTAGGTGGGCTACGTTTGTTAAGGCATACCGGCATCCGGTCGAAGAGGACGAAAAGAAGTTCAAAAGACTCCAAGAGGCGGCAAGAAAGGATGTTGAGCGGGCCTTTGGTGTTCTCAAGGGGAAATGGAAGATTTTGGAGCGTCCCCTACGGCCCACGACAAAACAGAAGATCGGGAAAGTCGTCGCCACATGTACTATATTGCACAACATGATCATAAAAGACGACGGGAGGGCAATATCACCGGTTCGTATTATGGATCCACCTGCCCCTGTAGCTTATAACCGGAATGTGCTGCGGGAGATACATGACGAAGAAGTCCATCATCGCCTCCGGTATGATCTGACAGCGCATATATCGGGTTTGGACTTAGCATACCTTGATGACCCAGCGGAGCAGCCACCACCGATCGAGACATTGATTTAGGTCTCTTTATATCGTATTTTATTTTCTAATAACGATGTCGTTTATGTAGTTTTTATTAATTATGTTTAGGTTTATGTAATGTTTATGTCGTTTATGTATTTTTTTTTTAGTTTATTTTAATGAAATGTTTAAGTTTTTATTATATAAATGTTTGATTAAATTAAATGGAAAAAAAAATTTGGGAGGGTTGAGAATGTGATGAATGCCTAAGAATTAAGTTGGGAGGGTTGGTTGGGAGGGTTGAAAGGATAAAATGAGTTGGAGAGATGTTATTGGTGGAATTTGGGAGGGTTGGGAGGGTTGGATGTTACCACTCCTTGGGCCCTTAGGTGTCTATTTATGACTTATTTAGGTAAAGTATTCATTAGACTAAGAGGGTGTTTCTTTTTTGCTTAATGGGGAAAGATAGTGGGACCAATCAATTTAATAGTATTTCTTTTTTAAATGGGACCCACTAATTCCCTTGTTTGGTCTTAATCCACAAGGCAAAAATTATGAAGCCTTCCCTAATAAGAGCCTCATATGAAACGTGGGACCCACATGACCTTAGCTAAGGGAATTTAGTAAACACCCATTAGCCTAATTAGATTAAGATAATTTATGTTTTTATATCGGAAGTGATATGTAATGTTCATGTCATATATGTATAAATTACTAATTTATCATTCTTTTAGTCCTTCTGATCACATTTGGTGTTAGATGTCACCATATATTTTGTCTCTATACCTATTTGATTTTGTTTTCGTTTTCATACATTCATTTTGGTGTAATGTAGTGGCATCAAGTAAGACATACTTGAACTCAGGTTGATAAATGACTTGCATACCATTAAGCTTTATAATTAGGCTAGAGGTTATTTGATTAATTTGTATCTTTCATATACGCACAAGTAAGCTATTATACAATCAAAATAGACCTGTTTATTTTATATATACAAGATGAATTCGATAAGCACAAAGTCACAAACCATAGAATGTGTCTATCTATACTACTTTATAATGTATTTAAGACATTAATAAAATGAAAGACTTAAATTTTAAGAAAGACACTTATCAATAATGAAAAATGAAGTTACATTTGAAAAATTAAGTGTTTTAAATTTATATACTTGTAACAATTCTTCAATAATTACCGAATACACTTTTACAATAACAAATACATGATTATACATATTGTACAAACTAATAAAACATACAAAGCTTAATACAATTTATATGAAACCAACTTGATGGTACATATGGTTTTAAAAATTGGACCAGACCAACGGGTTGTACCGTTTTAACCAGAAATCGGAGTCACCACCGGTTCAGTTAGCAAATAAAAGCCGTCCGAAAACGAAACTGAGAGGATCGTCAGAACCGGTAAAAAAGAATTAATCAGGCCGGATCGAGATCATTTTTTTCTTGTTTTTCTTTGGTTAATCAACTCGTCATTAGTATTTTATTGATGTCTGGACTTTAATCACAAGGTACTCGCCGCCATAATACGCGGGTACCCTGCTAGCAGCTAGTTAATCACAGATAAATGATAAAATTAATCTTGAATTTTTTCCAATGAACTCAGCTTAACGTCGCTCTGTGTTTAGGCATATTAAAAAAACTCCATATATTTAATTACTATCGTTAAATATCGGTGGTAGCCGGTAGGTTTTGAAATTAAGCGCACACAAATTTATTTAAATTAATGCTACCAATAAACCTATACTATTTACATTAGGAAATGATAAAGACATCTAGTTCTAATGCATTTTGTAATTAATTTACATGTTACTATGTCTATATTGGAGTTACAAACGCAACTTGACGTGTAACGAAACTAGCATGTACACAATGAACATTTGTCATCGAACAGAAAAACAGAAAAAAAAAAAAAAAAAAAAAAAAAAAAAAAAAAACAAACACACAAACAAAAAAAAAACAAATGTAATGGAGAATCATAAAGTGTAATTAAGTAAATAACTTCAAAAACTCATAAGCTTCTTCATCTTGTGCTTTTGTTCAACATTTATGGGTCCACTAAGAAATGCTTTTGGTGACGAAATCGCTTTAATATCACTTGGTTTTCTTGAGTGTTCATTCTTGATCATCTTCTTTGGTTTAGTGGTCGTGTTTTCAAGTGTTCCATCAATCGTAGGAATCATGTACCAAGCGATCGAAGTACATATAATTGCTAACGATCGTCCGAAAAAGGTCAAGAAAACCATGACCATGATGACAAACAAAGGTAAATTATATGAAGGCATCCACCAATCTTCAAATTTCCTTTTCAAACTTCGTTTCAATTGATCAACCCTAAAAAAATTTGTGACATGATTGATCAACGGTCTAGCATGTGGAGCTTTTTGTGCTTCGATCATAGTACTATTCATGACATTCTCTCTAGGTTCTAAATTTTGATGATGATCCAAGGATGAAGCTTGCAACTTAGGAAGTGGAGAACTTTTGGTGTCTTTATAGTTGATTTGCTTATGATGATAATCTTTGTCATGTCTCCTTGGATCTCTTAACCTTACAATAATGGGCTTCACATCGTTGGAATTCTTGTACACGAATCTAACAAAGGAAATGTAGTGTGACCCTTTTTGGGTGAAGATCTTTTGCTTCTTGTCCTCAAGATCGGCCAATAGAGCTTCAAATTTGTCGAGCCCACGGTTCGCATATGGGTTCTTGTTTTCCTTTCTACTTCTACAATAAAACCTGTGTCTTCTTGATTTTCTTGAAGGTGTAGTAGGGGATGGCCAAAGAACTTCAAAGTCATCTTCTTCTTCTTGGTTGTTAAATGAGCCACAAATGTAAGACGTACACATGAATGTTTTTCTTGTGAGGTTTTCTTGTTTTTAAGATTATGGTTTTTATAGTTTTTGAACTTTTATGTGTGTTATAATGGTGTACTTTCAAGACTTTTGTATACAAAGAAAGAAAATGAAGGTCAAGAGGAGAGTTGATAAGAACGCTTTGATGGAAAAAGTCGAAGGATAAAATAGAAATTTAGGTCCTTGAGGAAGCTTCTATATGACTTTGTGGCAAGGGTTAAACCCTAAACAAATCGTGTAGGTCACGCAGAGAAAAATAAATCATAATATGAAGAAACTGAAATCATGGAGTCGAAAAGAAAGTTAGTCATGTTTTTTGCTTAATATATTAAGTTGAAATATAGCGTTAGCTCAACACTACGTACACATCCAGTCACAAATATTACTCCTTCCTTCTCAAAATTATTGTCCCATTTTGACTTTTTCGGTCTTTCTTTCTCAACTTTGACTATAAATATTTTTGTTTGTGTCATACAATTTTTGATAAAAATTATACCAATGAAAATACATTTAAAACTCAATCCGTTCATATATTTTGTATCAAGTATTATGTAATATAAATAAAAATACTTAAGGTCAACGTTGAAAAATAAAGACCGAAAAAGTCAAAAAGGGACAATAATTTTGGGACGAGAGGAGTAATTATCTAGAAAAAAAAAAAAAAAAAAAAAAAAAGTATTTGTCTTGCAGCTGTAATTTTGGTAGTTGTGAAAGCATATGTTTAAAATTTAGACCAAAGATTTAACAGAATCTCTATCAAATTGAAAGAACTTCCAGACGTTTAGTAGACTTCCGGACGTCCAAATGGTCTTCTTGATCAACAGACTGACCTAAGACTGATAGTACCAAGACCACACCCAATCCTGTCACATTAGCGTCAACTCAGCTTTTTTTCTTTTAAACTAAACACAGACCAAATACTCGTAGTAAAGGAACTATACTCACAAACAAAAACATACCCCACAAAATTAAATATAAACAAAAAGAACCACACAAACCAAATAATTATCTTCAATTCATTCGGTCCACTTTCAGACCAAAACATTGCAACTCAAGAGAGGGGATACGTGCCTTTTGGTTCTAGTAGCAAAGGGGACCGAACCATTTGGGTAGATCGATCGAATGGTTCAGTCTTATTACGTTCAGCCTAAGATAAAACCCGACTAGTTAGTTCCGAAGCCAATAATATCAATCGAATAAAACTTGTTAGATTTTAATAACATGATTACTTCATAAATTAAACACATAACATCAAAGAGAACATGCGGAAGCTAAAGATCAATAACACATAATTAGTTAACCAAATAATGAAGTAAACGTACATTTGATTCTAGCTAAACAAGAATCAACTTCAAGTATTCTTCAATCAAGATCAAGAACCCTAATTAGGGTTTGTAAGTGGATTAACGAATTACCCCTTACCATTTTGTAATTCAATCCAAGATATTAACTATAGTGAGTTAATACCATGTTCTTTTACACACGTACTATAACCGAATTAATGTTTATGCTAGTAAAACCACAAAACGAATTTTGATTCACAAACAAAAGTCGATCGACCCTATGAAGGGTTTAGAACCGATCAGCCACAAGAAAAAACAAAGGAAGAAAACCTTTAGGGTATTGTGTGTGTACAAGATATGCAAAACAATGACCCTAAGGTTTGTATATATAGCATGAATAACTTGGAGAACAAGTTGGAGTGGGTTTGGGATTCTCCCTAGCCCATCCGATCGGCCAAGGTTCCCTAAGGGGTTCCGGAAGCTTCTTGTTCCTCTATTTTCATCTATAGTCCTTTCTTTTATTATTTACCGGTCGTTAGTCAATTGTAGTTAATTACTTAACGTTCGTTAGTCGTTATTTTGTGTTTTAATAGTTAAATATATAACGTTTTATATATTAATTATTATCCATTAATTCTTCATACGTAAAGTGTGCAATCTCGTGATATCGAATTCGATTCTAGACATACACGTATTAATATTTGTCCACAAAACTAACAGCTCCCACTTAGACATCTATTAATAGTGTAATGACATTGGTTAGCGTCTAGCAACACGCCAATGCCCCTAGTACAACTCGAGGGTGGTCTCCTGGAAAAACCTTTCGATGATTCATCATCATACTTATCCTTTTGTTACTAATACTACGTTAATAAAGATATGGATCTTAGTCATTCTTTAATTAACTATTCTGTTTCTCGTTGTTTCTTATTGAGCAAGATTACCAAATCGTATGAACGTATTCCAGATAGATCTTGGGCGTGGCCACACAAACATCTTGTCAACCCTACGAGGGGCCCAATAGTATTAAACTTCAAAACAAATTTGAAGGAACAAATTCTTTCTTGACTACAAGCAAAACCCATGAACTTTGCAACACTTCTGAAAACAATCCTTATGGCTACCAGTAACGTATAGCGGTAAATTGCTTTATAGAAATGCACTACATCTATGACAGTTATCTGGTATCTCAAGTCTGAGGATAACTATATTCATGATTTACTTGATGACAAGATCCATAAAGTAAAATCATGTAGTTGGGATAAGTCCTATATTCAATTCATTGAATATCATGTGAAATTGGCATGTCAACGCATCAATACTTTCAAGTATATTCTACCAATACTCAGATTTGTCTTAATATAATGATATTCCCATATCATTAATTGACAACGGACAATTTAGAATAATTAAATTATTCATGGATTAAACATGCAAATACAAGATGTATTATTAAGAAAATGATAATCAAACATAACAAATATTTTATTTCATTAAAATAAGAGTTAACTACATTTTTGGTCATCGTGGTTTACTGGGTGTAACGATTTTGGTCCAATAGTTTAAAAAGTAACGGATCTTGTCCAGAATTCGCTGACCCGTAACACTTTTGGTCCAATTTTACTAACACCGTTAGTTTGACTCTCTTTGACCGTTAAATATGAGGGTAATCTTGTCATTTCATTTATTCTATTAAAGATACACTCACTCACCCACTCATTTACTCACCCACACATTTACAAACCCTCTAACTCTCTCTTGTTCTTCTCCCCTAGATGTCCGGCCACCAAACCACCAGCTACCCACACCACACCATTCAATTAGCCACCTCTGCTGGACACCTCTACTGCCAGAAAACCACCACCAAACGCAGAATCTGGTGGTGGTGGTTTCGCGTTCTTGTTTAGTGGTGGTGGCAGTTTCGTGTAGGTGATGAAGGGTTTCGTGGTAGTGATTTCAAGATCCAAAAAATGTCATTTTAGATTTGGGGATTTGTTTATATTTATAGATCTAAAAATTGTTACTTGTGATTGAGAAATTGTTGTTAGTTTTTTTTTATGAAACTACGGCAACCATGCTTTGTCTTCACGGAATAAGATTCAAACTTAAATCTTTCTGTGTCATAAAGTCGGTGTAACGTTATATATGATCTGGTGGTTTAAGCCTTCCTTTCTATATGGTCATTACTCTTCATTTAATGGATGAAATTGGAAGAAATGATTATGGATTACCTCTTTGATGTTGCACTTATTATAGGGATACTTTAAGCTGAATCTTATGTATGATCTAATTGGATTGTCGAAAATCATGGGATTGTTACAGGTTTGACTTATATTTTCGAAGGAACCCATTTGGCAGGGAGTACACGGTTTTTGCAGGTCTAGAAGAGTGCATAAGGTTTATTGCTAATTTTAAATTATCAAAGGACGAGATTGCTTTTGTTAGAGAATGTTTGTCCCCCACATGTGAGGTAAGCATCAACTAAGTAGAATTAAAATTTACTGGCATGTTTGGTATATCATTAAGTTTCTAAAGGTAGAAGGGTCATTTACTAACAATTTTTCATTATTGAGCATAGGATGGGTTCTTTGATTATCTAGGAGGAATAGATTGTTCTGATGTTGAGGTGTATGCTATTTACTGGCATGTTTGGTATATCAACATTTTGGAGAAAGTGATGGAAGGTGAGAATGGTTTGGTTGGTTTGAAGGATGTATAGATTTGGTGATGATGATGTTGGTGTAGGTGTGCTAATAGTGGTCGCCGTCAATTTCAGCTGCTAATAGTGGCCGCCGCCACCTAAGTCGACTGGAAAATGGGGTGTTGTATTGTGGTCTTAGGTGATGATAATAAAGGTTAGTGGTGGTTTCTTCATATATTTGTTAGTCGACTGGAAAATGGTCTTGTGATGACTAGTTTTTGTTTGTGAATCTATACATATATTTATTAGTTAACTGCTTATGAATCTAACTAGTTTTTGTTAGTTAACTGCTTATGAAATAATAATAATAATAATAATGATAATAATAATAATATAATAATAATAATAATAATAATAATAATAATAATAATAATAATAATAATAATAATAATAATAATAAATAATAATAATAATAATAATAATAAAGGAAAGGCCATTTTAGTCATTGTACATCATCATTCGAGAGTATTTTAGTCACTTCACGTTTTTTTAACTAGTCAAACTAACAGTCAACGAAAAATGGACCAAAAGTGTTACGGGTCAGCGAAAACAGGACAAGATCCGTTACTTTTGAAACTATTGGACCAAAATCGTTACACCCGGTAAACCACGAGGACCAAAAATGTAGTTAACTCTTAAAATAATAATTTTTCATAACATCCTTTTATCCAAACACTAATTACAAATGGGCATGAAACTACTAGCTAAACGAAGTCCTATGCCTTCAGCATGTTGATAAAGCTTTCCACCAGGTAAAGCCTTCGTTAAGGGGTCTGCTAGATTATTATCTGTGTGAACTTTGAGTAACTCGATTTCACCTATCTCGACTTGTTCTCGAACATAGTGATATTTAATCAGAAAATGTCTGGTGCCTTTCATGATTCCAGGTTCATTGGCAAATGTAATTGCAGCTGAATTATCACAATACATCTTTATAGGGTTTTCAATCAAGGGCATAACTCCAAGCCCTGAAACGAACTTCCTAATCCAGACGGCTTCCATTGCAGCTTCTGAAGCAGCTATGTACTCACTTTTTGTTGCAGACATCGCTATGGTTGTTGGATCGATATACTCTGACCAAACTAACTTGTAGCTTGTCTACGGTTTAACAACTTTGAATGAATTCAAAACTATTAATAATGAAACACTGATATACTTTGCTAAGTATGCGGAATCTACTTCAACAAAGCTAAGAAGAATTAATAAACGACTTTGAATATTATTAAAACCTTGAACCTGCTTTCTTACACAGATTCACTAACAAACTCTAAACTCTAATACTTCTAACAATCGTATATCACTAATCGCATATATTTGTCTCTCTAAAACACATGTCTCTAATGCCAACCTAGGGATCCTTTTATAGGCACAAGGAAAACCCTAGTCGGTTTACAAACTTGAATAACAAGTAATTCTAATTATAACTCTAATCTAATACGAACATTCTAGAATTACACATTAGTCCTTAAACTATTTGCATAGCAGTCCTTTAACGAGCAGCAGTACTTTGACTAATTAGCAGTACTTTGACTTGAGTAGCAGTACTTTGATATTTATAGCCCAACAATCCTCCCCTAACTTGAATTCTACTTGCTTGATTTCAAGTTCCTTTGTATGTCTTTAACTTCAACACTTTATCTTCAAGGAAAGGTTGTATCTTTGAAATCTGACTCGTTGTTGTTTTTTCATCATCAATAC
Source organism: Artemisia tridentata subsp. tridentata (assembly GCA_021014915.2). Taxonomy (NCBI): domain Eukaryota; kingdom Viridiplantae; phylum Streptophyta; class Magnoliopsida; order Asterales; family Asteraceae; genus Artemisia; species Artemisia tridentata. Next base: position 287,351,331 of record CP139502.1, read on the forward strand.
AATCAGTATCTTCAATCTTCATCAGCAACAATTCTTTTCAGCATCAGATCTTTTCAGCAACTCAGCATCATATTGGCAATATGTACATCAGATCTTAAAAGTTTCATACTATTCTCATCACTTCCAGGTGTGTTAACTCCTGTGAGAGGTGAATCATTGAAAACTTAATGGATTTTGATGTCTCTTTACCAAAGCCATTAACTCTGGAGTAGCCAATGTTTAGATTTAGGAAAAACCATGGTACATTGATAACCATATGATTTTTAGCAAATCATCAGCTATCAACGGATTTGAGTAGTCTTTACCAAATAGCCGTTTGCTTTTGGACTAGCTAGTTCTTTTAGTACAATCACTACCATGGTGAACTAATTACCATATAATGGTTTTCCACAGCCTTTACCACAAAGCCATTATCTTGTGGGCTAGTCAACTCTTCACTAATATAGATATGGTGAGTTGAAAACCATACAAGTTTTAGTAAATTGCCAACTAAAAACGGATTTGATAATCACATCAGAGCCGTACCCTCATGATGAGTCAAACTCTTTCTTGTTTATTAAACATGGTGAGTTGATTACCATTTGTTGTGTAGTACAAGTACTAACACCATGCTGTTGCTTTCAAAACCATTTGTTGCTGTTTAATCTTTGTGCTTCAAAATGTTTTTGCACTTATCAAAAATTACTAATTTTATCAAAAGACTTTACTGGTTTTATGCTGCAAGCAGTACTTTGAGAAAGTACTGTCTGACCAGCAGTACTTTGAAAAAAGTACTTATTTTTCAAAAGATTTATATAACAATTAAACCATACCAGTAGTTATGCATTAATCTTCAGATTCAGTAGTCCACTTGATGAATAATTTTATGACCATCAATGCTACTTCATCCTCTTGTTCCACTTCCATTCCATGCTCTAGCATCCTGATCATCAGATCTCTTGTGAGTGGATATCTCTGTTCTGCTAGCATATGAATCATAGTGCCATCTTCTAACTCCAAAACATGTATCCCAACTGATTCAAAGAATCTCCATTTGTTAATCTCCCAGTTTTCTTGATCTTCCCACAAAGTACTATCCTTTGTTTCCTCTGTCTCCCAGATTGTTGTGAGATCTCCTAACAATATCAAACCTACTCCTTGTGGTGGAATATGCTCAAAATAAGTTTGCACTTGGAGATATAACTGAAGCATATCATCTCTATCAATCAGATGTAGTATATCCCATAATGAATTGAACACTCTAAAACTTCCATCTTGTCTATGAAAGATCAGATAATCTCCTTCTTTAGATTCTACAACTGAAAAAGTAGATATCTTGGACTTCTTATCAGTATCTTCTTTCAATTTTGGATTCTCAAAGTCAACAACTCTAAGATAATTTCTGAGCTCATCAACTGTGTCTGTTCTTAATTCAACAGCTTCCTTGAACTTCTTTGATGGCTGTTCATCAGTGATTCTTTTCCTCTTTAAGCTTCTTGTAACAGCTCTTTCCTTTCTTTTATCTTCAAGCTCCTTATCTTCAAAAGAAATAATGCTTGCAAGATCTTTTTGAATAGCTTCTCTAACAGCATCATACAGATCCTTCATCTCTGTATATGTCAATCTAACTAAACCTGTATATCCTTGACCTTTCAGATAAGTCATCATATCATTCCTTTCTCTAGCTTTACTAATTGGCCTTTTTGATTGAACATTCTTCCTTGATTCTTCAGCATCTATCTCTGCTTGCAATATTCTAGCTGCTTCCTCATTTTTGGCAATCTGAATTTGTCTTAACTGTGCCAATGTCATCTTCTTCTTCTTCTTTTCTACCAAGATCCCTTTGCCTTTATCTTTTGGATCTATCTCTTGTGTAGGTTGAGAAGAAGCATGATGTTGTTGTTCAACCTCATGAATACTGATGCCTCTTTGACTTGACATATTAAGCATGATGTCAGCAATTGTTTCATCATCACTGTTAGTATGAGCTATAACATCTTCTTCCTGAGCTGGTTTAGAAGGGCCAACTTCCTCTTGAACTTGAATTGAAGGACCAATATCTTCTTCAAAATCTAAGGTTCTAGGTGTAATAGTGAATTGCCTCTCAGTACCTTGTTGAACAGTACTTTCAGCTTCAGCTCCTTCCAAGTTTATTTCCTCAGTATCACCACTCCTTACTTCAACAGTAGCTTCTTCCAAATTAATTTGCTCTGTTTCATCACTCTTCCTCTCAACAGTATCTTGAGGAATATTTTCAGGTGGTGTCCTCTGAGTATCATCCATAAATCCAGCATCTTGTTCAAAATCTTGTTCAAAACCAGCATCATCATTCAAATTCTCTAAATTCCTCCCCAATTGGAATGAAGATTGCTTCTTAGACTTTTTCTTCTTTGACTTAGAAATCTTCGTAGGTATCCTACCACTCTGCTTCTGAGACTTTACCCATAATATATGGTGTTGAACTAGTGGCCAAACATACCTCTTCAATCTTTGAAACTTAGTCTTTAATTTGACTATCTTAGCAGCTTGAGCCTCACTCTCCTTCTTCAGCCTCTTTAACTCCCTTGTTAAAGCATAATTGTCCAATTCTGCCTCTTCTTCTTCAAATTGCTTAGACATATTTGTGGAAGAATAATCAGTAGGAGATGGTGGTTGATTCATACCTTGATCTGACACCTCATGAGTAGGAATGTCCATAGGAGCAGTATCTTCCCTAGTAGCAGAATGTGGAGAAGCAGTATGTTGAGAAGCAGTAGGTTGAGGAATACTAACTTCTCTTGAAACAGGAGACTCTTGGCTTGCTGATTCAGAATTTGCTTCTTGCTCTTGCTCTTGCTCTTGCTCTGCATCTCTAACAACTTGTGCAACTCCCAATATATGAGCAGTCAAAGGTGTGTTGGTTCCAGAAAACTTGACACTTTGTTTAGATAGAAAAGTAAACACCTTTGATGGAAGTTTGACAGTGGGTAAAAAGTTTTGAGGTTTAAGGACATCCTCAAGTTGATTGTTCAAGAGTAACTGAACAAACCTTGGATACATCAAGAATGGTGATCCATTAGCAATATGTGTAAGCATACCATCAAGAATTAGTCTTGAAAAATTGAATCTTCGATCGGTAGCCAAACCCACTAATGCAGATGCAATATTTAGACCAAATTGATCAAAAGAAGTACTCTTGGGACTCAAACAATGAAGTAGAACGTGAATGAGGTACTTCCAATGAGAACAAAACAAAGGCTTTTGAAAAGTAAGTTTCGTCAGATCGCCTTCATAACCTATATGACTTAGAGTGTCCCAAAGCACTTGTTTTTCAAAACGAACAGCCCCCCCTTCATCAGTAAACATCAAAACATCCCTAATCGTGGCCTCAGAAATCCGAATAGTTCGTCCAGCAACCGTAGACCTAATCAACGAATTATCTTCAATCGTTGCAGTAGCCCAAAATTCTTGTATCCAAGGACCAATAACATCAGGGTCAACTAAAATAGAGTAATTGATGGAAGACCCAGTTAAGAAATCAATGATCGCATGAAAATCAACATTATCCCGTGTCTTGTCCAAGTTAGCGATCATATTGTGTTTGCTAACAGTGAGTCGATTAGCCATGATGAGTGGTAGAGAAGAATTCGCTTTGAGTGTGTGTCTTGTTAAAAAGATTGGGGTGTAAAAGCGAATGAGGGATCTCAAATATGGTAAAAGGCGGGGAAATAGGAGTGAGTTTCTTTAAATAGGATGGAAAGAAATCAAACTCATAATAATAAAGTTACCGTTTGGATTAACTTATTATCTCCGCCGTAAGGAATTAATTAACCGTAGCCCCACAATTTTTTGACCGTTGGAACAGTACGTCCACGTAAGCAGTACGTTGAAGCAGTACTTTAAACAACAAAGCAGTACGTTCCATCTTTTTATCCACAATCTATACTCCAAACTAAAACCAAGAACTTGTAAATGGTTCATGCTTAAGTTCTAACTAATAGCATATGTTGCCTCCCCTCAAATACAACATATAGGCTAAACTAAACTACTAAAAACCAATACTTTCATTAAGAACTAATAGAAAGTATACTAACTAATACTAAAGCCTCCCCTCAAATGTAGCCTAGTAGTTAATCATCCCAATGCTCACAACTAAGTGGTTGAATCTTGAAACATCAAATCCCTTAGTGAGTAGATCAGCTACATTATCATCTGTATGAACCTTAACCACATTTATAAGCCTGTGCTCATAACAATCCCGAATAAAGTGATGCCTAATCTGAATATGCTTGGTCTTGGAGTGATAAACTGGATTCTTCACAATGCAGATGGTACTCTCATTATCAATGTTGATAGGAGTATTTTTGAAATTGAATCCATAATCCAAGAGTTGATTTTGCATCCACAAAACTTGTCCACAACAGCTTGCAGCAGCAACATATTCTGCTTCAGTAGAGGAGGTTGCAGCAATGGTTTGCTTCTTACATTGCCAGGAGACTAATCTTCTTCCAAGATATTGACATCCTCCTGAGGTTGATCTTCTATCATAGTTATCCCCTGCATAGTCACTATCTGAAAAGGCTTCCAAGTGAAAAGGTGACTCCTTAGGATACCATAATCCTAACTTTGGTTGATGCTTGAGATATCTAAAAATCCTCTTGACTGCATACATATGGGAAACCTTGGGTGTAACCAGAAATCTTGCACACAAGCAAACAGCAAACATGATGTCAGGTCTTGATGCAGTTAAGTACATAAGACAACCAATCATAGATCTGTAAAGCTTGACATCCACAGCTTGTCCATCTTCATCCTTGCCTAAGGGTTTATTTTTATCAATGGGTGTGGTGGCAGGCCTAAGATTTGGAAGGTCAAATCTTTTAAGTATGTCTGCAACATACTTTTCTTGGTTAATGAAGATTCCATCTCTTGTTTGTCTAACTTGAAGACCCAAAAAGAAAGTTAATTCTCCCATAGAACTCATTTGAAACTCCTTCTGCATAAGATCTTCAAATTCTTTCACCATAGACTTCTTTGTAGCTCCAAATATAATATCATCCACATATACTTGGACTAACATAATGTCTTTCTTATCTCTCTTGATGAACAAAGTCTTATCAATTGCCCCTCTCCTATAACCATGTTGTAATAGAAAATTTGAGAGTCTCTCATACCAAGCTCTGGGAGCTTGATGAAGGCCATACAGTGCCTTGATCACCTTGTAGACTTTGTTTGGATGTGCAGGATCTTCAAAACCAGGAGGTTGTTTAACATAAACTTCCTCAGAAATTGTGCCATAAAGGAAAGCACTTTTCACATCCATTTGGTAGACAGGAAATCCCATGTATGATGCAAAGGCAAGAAATAACCTTATTGCCTCTATCCTTGCAACAGGAGCAAACACTTCATCATAATCCACTCCTTCTTCTTGGCGATATCCTTGTGCAACCAATCTTGCTTTATTTTTGATAACATTCCCTCTTTCATCTCTTTTGATTCTGAAAACCCATCTTGTACCAATGACTCTTTTGCCATCTGGTAAATCACATAATACCCAGACTTCTTGAAGCTTGAATTGTAGAAGCTCCTCTTGCATAGCTTCAACCCAACTTTCATCTGCTAAAGCTTGAGCTACCTTCTTGGGTTCTTCTTGAGATAAAAAGCAAGCAAACAGGCATGTTTGGTGATCCTTGTGATTCATCCTGTTTTGTTTGTAAACAAAGCTAAGTAAAGCAGTATGTTGCTTAGAAAGTCCTTTAACTTTGTTTCTTGTAACCACTCCTGAAGAGGGTGATCCAATAATGTTACTTTGAGGATGAGCTTTATGAACTCTCAATGTAGGAGTTGGTGGTACTGGATAATCAGACTCCAAGTTAGTAAAATCAATGCCTTCATTGAAGAAAATACCTTCTGGATTAAGCTCATCATCAACTTCTTCTATTCCAGGAATGTTAGCATTAACTAAATCATCATCATCAACATTGGAATCATCAGCATTGTTCCAATTTGATTGCTCTAACACACCAGAAGTACTGTCAAAAGGATCAGCAGTACTTTGATCTAAAGTACTGTGATCAGTATCTTGAAATTTACCCTGTTTCTTTGCAGCTTCATAAGCCTTCCTTTGTGCATCTTCATAGGATTGTGCTATAGTTTCTTGAAAAAGCATCCTATTAAGTTCATCTTGTATGGCTTGATCTTCATCAGATACTGTATTAGTTGGTGGAGCAGTACTTTGTTCCTCATTAGTAACTTCAGGTTCTTCGTCAGGAACATCTTCTGGTGTAACATTGACTCCATGAACAATGTACTGTGAATCATCTTCTTTGTAATTAGCCTGATTCTCTTCTCTAACAGGAACATAATTCATAGATGGTGTGAGCTTGAGATCAAGATCAAACATCCAATCAGGACCTTTACCTTTCTGAGTTTCCTTATCTTCCAAAAATTCAACATGAAGACAATCTTGTACCTTTTTGGTATTCCTGTTATAAACTCTAAATCCTTTGCTATTTGTACAATAACCCAATAAATATCCTTCATCTGACTTACCATCAAATTTTCCCAGAGAGTCAATGGTATTTAGAATAGTCAGAGAGCAGCCAAAAGGTTTTAGAAAACGAATGTTTGGTTTCTTTCCCATTAGTAACTCATAAGGTGTCTTCATCTGAGGTTTAGTTACTGAAACTCTATTTAACACATAGCAAGCAGTACTTATTGCTTCAGCCCAAAAGAGAATAGGTAATTGGGAATCTGCAAGCATTGTTCTAGCTGCTTCTATCAAAGTCCTGTTCTTTCTTTCTGCAACACCATTCTGCTGGGGTGTTCTAGCAATGCTAAACTCTCTCTTGATCCCTTTCTTGGCATAGAATTCATCCATATGCTTGTTCTTGAATTCTGTTCCATTGTCACATCTAATACCTCTTACTTTGAGTCTTAATTGATTTTCAAGGGCTACTATCAGGTCATGAATAGCATCAAAGGTTTCATCTTTGAATCCCAAGAAAAAGACCCAACTAAATCTGCTACAATCATCTGTCACTACCAAGCAGTACTTCTTCTTATTTAAACTCTCTACTGAAACTGGTCCAAACAGATCCATGTGTAGCAACTCCAAAGGTTCTCTAATATCTCTTTCCCCAAGCTTCTTACATGAAGCTTTATGTTGTTTACCCTTCTTGCAAGCCAAACATGAATGATCAGTCTTGAATGTTTTGGAAGGTAAACCTCTAACTAAATTTCCTTTGACCAGCTTGTTGATGTTCTTAAAATTAACATGACCTAGTCTTCTGTGCCACAGATGTGCTTCTTCCAATGATGCCTTTGCTACTAAACATGTTGCTCTTCCAGCAGAATTGAGACTCTTTAAGTCTAAATTGTATACATCATTGGTTCTTGGTACTCTCAATGTCACCAAGTGATCATCAACAAATTTGAACTCAAGGGAGAGAATGAGACATTCTGTATCAGTGAACAGAATTGGGTACTTCTTGTCACAAATTTGAGATACTGACAAAAGATTGAACTTGAGCTCTTTCACATATCTAACATTCTCAAAATCAATACATCCAGCCTTGATTGTTCCTTTGCCAGTGATTCTTCCTCCATCAGGATCATTACCAAATGCAACTCTTCCTCCATAATATGCCTTAAAATCTGACAGGATCTCCTTGTCCCCTGTCATGCTGCCAGAGCAACCACTATCAACAATAATATGATCTTTAAGCTCCTCTTCTGGGTTGCCCTGCACATTAAAGAAAAGAGTTAGTTTCTTTTAGGAACCCAAGCCATTACTGACTTGTGTTCCCCTTGTGAAGTGACATACTTGAATTCCTTCAGTATGTAATCTCCACTGGTTTTAAAGGCATGGTCAATGATTATTTGAGTTGGTCCCATGTCCTGTGTTGCAATATCAACAACACTCCCTGTTTCACCCTTATTTGATGAAAGTACTTCTTGTTCCCCATCAGTACTTTCTTTCTTAACCCAATTTCGTTTGACCTTAGGTTTCTCTGATTGAGGTACTCTGCTTGAGTTGTAAGACCTTTTATATGAATTGAATCTCTTAGGTCCTCTATGTGAAAAAGTGTTAGCAGTACCATGAGTGGGTGAAAACTTATCAGTCCTTGGAAAAGGTACTTCTTGAGACTTATCAGAGTGTGAAGGTACTGGTGATTTGGAAAACATTCTTTTCTGGTGAGGGTACCTATAGTCTTTTGAGAAGTTACTATGGTTGACCCTATTTGAGTGATTCCAAACTGGTCTAGTCTCTCTTGGCTTATGGGTGGAAGATCTATTCTTTGGAAACTGACTTAAGTATTCTGAGTGAAAGTCACAGTGCTTAATCAAGTGATCAGGACTATAGCATACATAACATAACTTTCTCTCCATATTCCCAAATCCTCTTCTATGATTAAAAGATTTCCTATAGTAAGCAGTATTTTGAAAAGTTTCTCTTGGAGGTACTGCTGAATATCCAGCAGTACTTTGAAAAGTTTTTGGAGGTACTGCTTGTTTTTGAAAAGCTGTAGGAAACCTTTGAGCATTACCCCTTTGAAAATCATCCTTAGGTTTCTCAGAACTAATTCTACCATTAAGCTTCTTCCTAAACTCTAGGTTGTCTACACCATAACGAGAAACATCTGTCCTAAGAGGTTGAAACTGACCAGTGGGTGGAGGAACTGAGTGGTACTCCTTATCTTTCTTAAACTCAGGAGGTGATTCACTAATTGGTTCCTCATTCCTAGATGTGTTTTCTTCTGAGCTTGTAAGGTCATCATCACTAGGTGGAATCTCTTCCTTATTACTAGGTGGGGTCTCTTCCTTATCACTAGGTGAGGTCTCATCTGAACTACTATCTTCACCATAACCTAGTCCAGCTCTACTGTTTATAACTCTTTGTTTTTCAACAAATTGAACATGTGATAGACCAGCCTGTTTAATACTACCAAGTTTTTCTAACAAAGTATCTCTTTCCTTAGTAATCTTTTCTAATTCAGACACCTTACATCCTAACTTCCATTCACTTAATTTCAATTGGTAATCTTGTTGCTCATATTTTTCTGCCCAAGCCATTTCATTATTTTCATGTGTTAATATTTTGGCTTCCATTGACTCTAAAGTTAATTGATAACCAGCTACCTCAGACCTAGCTGTTCTACAATTATCTCTTTCAGTCACATAGTCTTTAAGCAACTTTTGATAAACATCATTACACTTAGAGCATACCTCAGAGACATTGGATGAACTTGGTGAAGTGGCTACCATAGCAATTTGAACAGGTTCATCTTCATCCTCCATGCTCCAGTCAAAGCTTCCAAGACCATCTCTTGATTCCAAAGCAGCATATCCAGGTTCCTCATCAAAAGCTGTGCCCCAATCAAACTCTTCCATTGCAACCATAGAATAGGTTACAGGTTCATCATCAAATTTAGCACTCCAGTCAATCTCTGCTAAATTTTCTTGAGCCACCAAAGCTTTTGGTTGTGATTCAGTAATAGGAACCTCCTTTCTTTCAACCTTGGGTTGTTCAATCATCCTGTTTGCCTGATATTTTGCAAACTTGCATTCCCTTGCAAAGTGTCCAAGCTTTTGACAATTGAAACATTCAATCTTGGATTTGTCAAAAGTTATACCTTGTTTGGCTTTGAAATCAATTCCCCTTCCTGTCTTGTTCATGAACTTCTTGATCCTAGCAGTGATCATAGCTACTTGCCATCTTATGTCAATCTCTTCTAAAGCATCTTCTTCAATCTGCAACAAGTCTTCTTGATAAGTAACAGGTAAAGTGGCTTGTTGTGCAAAGAAGGAACATACAACTTCATCAGAATTGGTTTTGTTTGTTGGTGATGGGTTGGGAGTAGTTGTGGTTGTGCAAACATGCTGTACATGCTGTGAATCACCAACAGTACTTTGAGAAGGATAAGCAGTACTTTTAGTGGAAGTACTGCTTCTGGTTTCAGAAGACACAAAAGCTATGTTGTGAGTTTTCTGAGAACTGTGACCATTCATCTCTTGCTCGTACACTTTCAAATTGTTATAGAGATCATCAAAGTCCATAGACTCCAATCCAGGTTGTCCTCTAATCATAGTAGCAACCACATGCCAGACAGACGGCAAACTCCTTAAGAACTTCAAATTTGCATCTTCAACAGATACCTCTGCTCCATACAGTTCTAGCATACTAAGTAGATTTTGGAATCTGTCATAGGCAGAATCAAGACTTTCTCTTTCACCAACAGTGAAGGTTTCAAATTGTTGCTTCAATAAGTTTCTATGCATCTTCTTTGAAGCATCATTACCTCCAAATCTTGTCTTGATCGCAGCCCATAATTGTTTTGCATCCTTAGCATCATGGAACTTCAGTAGGTGACCATCAGGAATAGCAGACAGCAGTATGTTGAGAGCCTTATCTTGATTTCTCTTTGTAGCTGCTGGTAAGGTTGGTTGAGGTGGTTTGGGTTGTCCTTCAACTTGTAGAGGTTCATCAAGAACAACATTACCATTGACAATTACATCCCATAGAGCATGGTCAGTAATAGCAAGGTACTGCCTCATCTTCATGCTCCAGAGATCATATTCTCCCTTCTTGATGATAGGAATTCTGAGTGAGGTGATGGATGGGATAGGTGCAGCTTCAGTCGACATTGTTGAGGGTTTGTTGATAAATCGGTTTTAAGGGTTTCTTCTTAATCAGAGTCTCCACACAAGCTCTGATACCACTTGTTGGATCGATATACTCTGACCAAACTAACTTGTAGCTTGTCTACGGTTTAACAACTTTGAATGAATTCAAAACTATTAATAATGAAACACTGATATACTTTGCTAAGTATGCGGAATCTACTTCAACAAAGCTAAGAAGAATTAATAAACGACTTTGAATATTATTAAAACCTTGAACCTGCTTTCTTACACAGATTCACTAACAAACTCTAAACTCTAATACTTCTAACAATCGTATATCACTAATCGCATATATTTGTCTCTCTAAAACACATGTCTCTAATGCCAACCTAGGGATCCTTTTATAGGCACAAGGAAAACCCTAGTTGGTTTACAAACTTGAATAACAAGTAATTCTAATTATAACTCTAATCTAATACGAACATTCTAGAATTACACATTAGTCCTTAAACTATTTGCATAGCAGTCCTTTAACGAGCAGCAGTACTTTGACTAATTAGCAGTACTTTGACTTGAGTAGCAGTACTTTGATATTTATAGCCCAACAATGGTACTCTGCTTCTTGCTCTTCCAATCCACAGCTCCTCCATTAATGACAAAGACATAACCCGTCTGAGACTTCGTATCATCTTTATTACATTTCCAGGAAGCATCGCAGTAACCTGTAACACCAAGTTCTGCTTCTGGATTTCCCCCATATACTAAAAACATATCTCTTGTAGCCCTTAAGAACTTGAGAATATGTTTAACAGCAGTCCAGTGGAGTTCACCTGGATTATGTTGATATTGACTGGTTATATTTTGAGCAAACGCCACATCAGGCCTTGTGTATCTCACCGCATACATAATAGATCCCACAGCCGAAGCATAAGGGACTCTCTTCATGCGTGTCACCTCTGCAAGTGTTGAAGCACATGCTTTGCTACTTAAGCCATGATTCTCTTGCATTGGCAAATATCCCTTCTTGGAATTTTGCATATTGAATCTCTTTAATATTTTATCAATGTAAGCACTTTGGCTTAATCCAATCAACCGCTTTGATCTATCTCTATATATCTTGATTCCCAGAATGTATGCTGCTTCTCCTAAATCCTTCATGGAAAAACATTTCCCAAGATAGGCTTTAACCTCTTTCAATCTTGGAATATTTTTACCCATGATTAATATGTCATCAACATATTGGACAAGGAAAATAGCATCACTCCCACTAGCTTTGTGATATACACATGGTTCATCAAGATTCTGAGTAAATCCAAACTTTTTTATTTCTTCATCAAATCTCTTATTTTAGTGCCGTGATGCTTGCTTCAATCCATAAATGGATCTTTGAAGTTTGCATACATGATTTGGAAATTCTGGATTCACAAACCCCTCAGGTTGTGCCATATAGATGTCTTCATCTAGGCGACCATTTAAGAAGGCGGTTTTGACATCCATTTGCCAAATCTCATAGTCATAGTATGCAGCTATAGCTATAAGAATCCTAATGGCCCTTATGTCAGCTACAGGAGAAAAGGTTTCCTCGTAGTCAACACCATAAGTTTGAGTAAAGCCTTTAGCTACCAAACGAGCCTTATAGGTGTGTACATTGCCATCCATGTCAGTTTTCTTCTTGAAGAGCCACTTACTTCCAACTACCTTGGCATTGGGAGGAAGGTCTACTTAAATCCAGACTTCATTATCTCTCATGGATTGCATTTCCTCATTCATAGCAACTTGCCATTTGTCCTTTTTAGGATCATTCATGGCAGCACTATAATTAGTAGGTTCTCCAAGATGCCCTAATATAGTTTCCTCAACTTCTACGTTAAGACATAGACGTTCAGGTGCTTTCACAGTCCTTACAGATCTGCGAATGGGAACAACTTCAGGTGGAGGACCCAGACTTTCAGGTTCCACAGGAAGTTCGCTAGTGTTTTCAGAAGGTAATGTATCTTCTTGATCGTCTTCCAGATCACAAATCCTCCCACTGAATTCTTGAGATATGAGATCCTTTTCAAGAAAATCTCCATACCTAGCAACAATTACTTTGTTTACAGGTGGGTAGTAAAAGTAGTAACCCGTCGTTTCCTTTGGGTATCCTACAAAGATACACTTTACAGATCTCTGTTGGAGTTTATCTGCTGAGTCACGTTTAACAAACGCCTCGCAACCCCAGACCTTTAAATAAGACAAGTTAGGAGTTTTTCCATTCCATAACTCATAAGGTGTCTTATCAACCTTCTTGGTCGGAACCATATTTAAAATGCGAATAGCAGATTCTAAGGCATAATCCCAAAACGATAAAGGAAGAGTTGTAAGATTAAACATTGATCGCACCATGTCCACCAATGTACGATTTCTTCTCTCAGATACACCATTTTGTTGTGGAGTATATAGAGATGTGAGATGCAAGACAATTCCATTCCCAGCTAAATAATCTTTAAACTCTTGACTCAAGTATTCACCACCTCTGTCGGATCGAAGAGCTTTAATCTTCTTTCCAAGTTGCAATTCTACTTCTGCTTTGAAAACCTTAAATGTTTCAAACACCTCATGTTTATGTTTAAGTAAATAAAGATATCCATAACGGTTGAAATCATCAGTAAAGGTTAAGAAGTAGCTAGCACCATTCCTTGACACATGTCTAAGGGGTCCACACACATCAGTGTGTATTAAACCAAGTAGATCAGAAGCCCTTTCCATACTATTATTGAAAGGTTTTTGTTCGTCATCTTCCCAGATATACAAGATTCGTATTTATCAAATGATTCATCATTGATATCTTGTAAAAGCCCTTCACGTTGCAGCTTTTCCATACGAGTCTTGCCTATATGAGCAAGTCGACAATGCCAAAGATAAGATGAATCCAAAACATTCTTGATTCTCTTATTATTGATGCAATTGATGTGTTTTTTTAGGTCTATAATAAACTACCAAGTTTTAAATTTATTTATTGCCGAACTAACCTATAGACTCTAAACACTCACGAGCAGTGTACCCGATCAATGTAGATAGTTTCTAGGTAAGCAAGGGTCGTTCACTAGGAGCGAAGCTAAAATGATCTAAAGGTATTCTAATTATTAATCTAACTATTCTATCCTATCCTAGAAAGCAATTAAAGATAAGGGGGTTTAGCCTGAGAGGCTACCACGATATTGTGTGTTATATAAACTAAATACGGGAAAGTAAATAACTAAACTAAGGATAGGGAACAATAGATCGATATAAGGAAGAACGGGTTAGCCACGTCTAATCCATTTTATAGTTATATAAGCTTATGTCTACTTGTTTTAATTCATTCAATTGTTTTGCCGTCAATCCGATTATCAATCCTGTCACGATTAAATAACCTACCATCGTGGTGGGAAAGAGGACATGATCATAGTGACCTATCTAGCATCAATACTAACTTATTGCTTTAAACCGTCTAACCTAGTTTGGCATTACGCGCTACTAGTCCTAATAGTGGCATGAGGCACGGTTCCGGTGTGTTCCCTCTAAGCCGTCTATATAGGATTCGGATTACTACACTTATGATCAATTAAAGTAACCACAATTACAGATAGTTAAATTACAGCAATTAAACCAATAAGATCATAATCTAGTTACATAGACTTTTACTAGTTATAAGCAATAAACGAGTTTTTATCGATAAGCACCCAATCCAATAACAAAGTAAACACATCAACACAAGCATAAAAACTAATAAAACTTCATAAACATGGCTAACACCTAAGGGTGTTATCCCTTAATCTCTGTAAAAGATAGAGTATACATTGCGAATAAACATAGAGAATTCATGAATAAAATACTTATGCTAACCGAATGATACATGACGTTAAGTATTGAGATGTTCTTCATCGATCTTCGAGGAGGTGTTGGGGACGAGTTGGGGGTGTCCCCAACTGATAATGGTTATTCTAATGATGATAAAATCGTCCATAGGGCTGTGGTATTTATAGGGGTAAGGAAGAGTAGCCTCCAAGTTTACCAAAAATATGCAGTCTGCTGTTACGACCCCGATACGGCGCATCTAGAAATCCTATGCGCCGCATCTCCTTCAGAATCAGATAGATTTTCTTTTTCTCTTCGCGTGGCCGCTTGAATCAACTAAAACGGAGTCCGGATGAAGATTTTATGACCAAAACAGTGAAGCATCTTCTAAAGTTGTTACGCAAACATTATTTCTTCATTTGGCTTCGATTCTTCACTTGATTTATCGGTTAAGGCTCATATACGACGTATCTCAAGGATAGGATGCGCCGCATTCGATGTAATCTCGTCTTGGTCTTCAAATATCTAGGGCTTCTATACGGCGTATTCATAGAATCCGATACGCCGTATTCTTCAAATCGACCAAGTTTCATATACGGCATATTCCCAAAGATGGATACGCCGTATGCATCAAAGTCAGGCAAGATCTTGAACTCTTCTAAGTATATGGATACGGCGTATCTAATTAGCGTTGATACGCCGTATTGAGTGTCTGATCAGTAGGCATTCTTCAATATCTTCGTTTTTGCTCCAAAACACATCTTTTTCCATAACTTTCTCCAATTGCTCCGATATTACTGAGATTTACAAAAGTAAATGATTAAGTACCAAATCTCACACATAATAGTATAAAATGAGCAATATAAACGGGATAATGATGCTAATAATATGTACTTATTTGATGTCATCAAATATCCCCCCACTTGAACTTTACTTGTCCTCAAGTAAACCTTAGATTTAAACTTTTGAAAATGTATCCTAAATAGGATGTATTTTTACAATTAAGCATTTATTCGTTTTATCATAATTGCACAACCAAACACTTAACGAATTAGAAGCAAAATAAAATATTTCGATAAAAGCAAATCTAATCGTTTAGCTGTCCAGTCGTGACGAATATTCTATCTTAAGCTTGGCAAGGATACACATCTCCCCCACTAAAGCTAAGGAGTAACAAGTCTAAAGCAGTAAAAAGGGTTTTTTTGGTTAAGGGTTGATCATCCTTTTTAATCTCTATCGATCACATATTCCAGAAAAGGCGACAAAATTACAAATACATGATCGAATCCACGAACACGATACTTGCAATTGCTCAAATCCTTAACTCGAATAGGCTAAAGATAGGATCAAGTAATCTTCACCAATAATATTATATCAAAAAGGGAGACAAAATCATAAATACATAGCCGAATCCACGACTACGATACTTAAGATTGCTCAAATCCCTAATCTCAATAAATCAAAGGTTTGGATGAAGAATGATATAGGTTATGGATAATATTTGGGATACAAATTGGTATAAAATGAAAAATAAACAAAACAAATAAATTAAAATCCTAAGTGTGGTTAATCACTATCCCAACCATCCCATGAATAAGACTCATATCATTGAATAACTCACTCTTTAACACTTGAAACACACGCTTTAGGTAGACACGAATTATACTCAACAAGATCTCAATCAAAGAATAACCTTAGTTGGCGTTCCCATAACGGCCAACTCCCATTCAATCCATAAATATAATATACAACAAATAGTGGTGATATCGACCACTTAATACAAAACTTTACATAAGTTGGTTAAAACAAACTTCCAACTTTTCCTTTTCTTTTTCTTTTCTGTTTTTTTTTTTTTTTTCGATTTTTTTTTTTTTTTTTTAACATCAACATATATATGTAAAATTTCACAACTTTTTTATCACTTTCTTTCCGGATAATTTTTCCATACTCTTCATACTTTCAGAAATAACTGTAATAACGAAAGTAGTAAACACACGAAAAATAAACTCAAAGATATACAATATTTACTTTCATACCAATTGCATTGTGCAATTTCCTGACTCAACCAAAGATAATGAATTACGCACGCGAACACAGGTAATGTAAGGAAACACACTTTGCGTAAAGCAATTAACCAACCACGGATTTTAATCTACAGGGTAGGCTAAGGTGTAAGGGTGTAACGAAACATTATAACAAAGGTGTAAGAAACGAAAGGAATGGCTCTGAGTGTTTTTTCTAGGGGTATCTTACTCTAAAAGTGAGAGTAACAAAAGGGTTTATACGGGGGTTAACTAACCAATGTAGTTAGTTAATATCACATAACATATTAAGGCTATTTGGGTGTAATCCTAGAAATTTACCAATTTAGACAAGTCATTCCAATTATATAAATAATACTTATTATGGTAGTCTCGAATAGTATACAAGCCAAGTTCTAAAGTTTACAAGTCACCGGCACACTCATAGATTTGTGAATTTTGATAAGTTCACAATTTTTGAAAATAAGGTTATGTGTGCAGCTATGCAACTTAGATTAAACAAAAATATGCTAAAAAAAATTAAATTTTTATAATTAAGCATAGATTAAAGCATATTTTTGAAAAATTAAGGACAAGTAACGTTCTAATTCTCCATCCCCCCACTTAAGTTAAACAACGTCCTCGTTGTTTGTATTTGAAATTAAAAACAAGAGATAGAAAGAATTAGAACGGAGAACTCCCCTGAGATTTGCTCGGTATGATCTTCCAATGTAAGTGTGCGAGCGTATAAAATGCGGGAGTCCATCAACATCTTCAATATTCTGGACCTGTAAAAATATAGAGACCACAGGAAAAACAAATCTCGAGAAACATCTCATTAATCATCGGTTAGAAAACGATAAACAAAAGAAAAACAAAGAACTGTATTCAATTCTGGCAGGTCGATACGCCGTATCTAAAAAGATAGATACGCCGCATTGATGTCAGCAAAACAGTTCGGACTAAAGTATTCCAGATGATTCGATACGCCGTATCCATAGGGGTTGGATACGCCGCATCGAAGGCCTGGGACAGACTCGACAGAAAATTAAATTGACATAAATTAAAAGATAAGCATGGGTTGCCTCCCACGAAGCGCTTGTTTTTGTTCAAGTCACGAGCCTGACTCCACCCTTATTTACTGTGTAATAGGGTGTTTTTCCCCCCACTTGCGGTCAAGTGCGGGTGATAGTAGCAATAAGCACCATAACGGTGTAAATTTGCTACTAGAGATGGATAGAATATGTAAAGATAATACCTTGGCAATATGTGTACTTCGTTCATTACCTTACCCGGTTTGGTTGTTAAATTGGATGACATGAACATTACATGTGAGAGAGTAGTATGTTGAGGATCAATGAATCTCCCTTCTTCTTCGTTTGTTCTATTGGTAGTAAGGCGTCCCTTGACTTCCATAAAAGATGAGAAAGGGTCTTTGGCGAGTAAAAGTTCGGGTTCCTCTATATCCTTCATAGGATTGAAATCATCCTCTTCAATCATGGTCGTGTCCATCAGCTCATCCTTGAATTCTTTTTCTATTTCAACCAAAAATGGGTTGATAACAGGTGCTTTATATTCATCATTAGTTGGTGTAGTAAATTCCACCTCATCATTCTTTTGTTTTGCAACTTGTTTAGGAAAACTAGCAAGATTATTAGTAACGGGATTAATAATATTAAATAAATTAGTACCACTTTTTGTTGTAAGTGACTCCAATTCATCTTGTGAGTCTCCATCTTCAACTAGTGGTCTTGTAATTTCATCCTTTTCCCAAATAGCCGCCTCAAATAAGTCATCCCACATTTCTTCAAAATCCTTTGTGGGGTCATAATCTGGCTCATTTGTTCCACGCATGAATATTTCATTTTGTTGTGGCAATTGCGGTATGGCATCGTACACAATACAATCAAAACTTTCAATATTAGAATACTCATTATCTTCATCCGATGGAATATCATCATGGTGTTTTTGATATGATGAGAATATATTTTCCAACTCGGGTGAAAAATCACAAGTAATAGCACCATACACCATTGTTCCACATTCATCTTCATTTTCATCATAAGCACTTTCGGATGAATAAGCTTCTTTGTAAACAATTGCCGGATTTTCATTCAAATCAAACACTTATGATTCTTCTTCATCATCATCATTGGATAAAGTCCAAGTGTGTCTAAATGGCAATGTCTTTCTTTCTTTCCCTGACTCTTCCTGCTTTGATAATAAGTACTCTTCCATCGTGGGTTCTTTATCATTGATGACTTGTGCACCATATCTTGCTCTTTCCCAATCGTAAACCTTTTTATTGCTCAAGGATCTTTCATTGTTAAGCCTAAGATATTCTTCCATAGTTATGTCCGGATTATCCATCATCATTATTACCTGAAAGATAAACAACCAAGAACAGCAGTAACCGAAACAAAAACAATAAAAACTAAAACGAAAAATAAAAATTAAATAAACAAAAATAAAGAAAAACGATAAAAAAAAAATTGGTCACAGAACGTCAATACGCCGTATACAATTGACCTGTATACGCCGTATTGATATAAGACAGATACGCCGCATCCACAGACAAGGATACGCCGTATTGCCTTTCTGAGACAGAAACACAGAAACAAACACACAGAAATAAATAAAACTAACTAAACTAAAATACCAATAAATCAAATTAAAACAATCACTCCCCGGCAGCGGCGCCAAAAACTTGATGTGTTTTTTTAGGTCTATAATAAACTACCAAGTTTTAAATTTATTTATTGCCGAACTAACCTATAGACTCTAAACACTCACGAGCAGTGTACCCGATCAATGTAGATAGTTTCTAGGTAAGCAAGGGTCGTTCACTAGGAGCGAAGCTAAAATGATCTAAAGGTATTCTAATTATTAATCTAACTATTCTATCCTATCCTAGAAAGCAATTAAAGATAAGGGGGTTTAGCCTGAGAGGCTACCACGATATTGTGTGTTATATAAACTAAATACGGGAAAGTAAATAACTAAACTAAGGATAGGGAACAATAGATCGATATAAGGAAGAACGGGTTAGCCACGTCTAATCCATTTTATAGTTATATAAGCTTATGTCTACTTGTTTTAATTCATTCAATTGTTTTGCCGTCAATCCGATTATCAATCCTGTCATGATTAAATAACCTACCATCGTGGTGGGAAAGAGGACATGATCATAGTGACCTATCTAGCATCAATACTAACTTATTGCTTTAAACCGTCTAACCTAGTTTGGCATTACGCGCTACTAGTCCTAATAGTGGCATGAGGCACGGTTCCGGTGTGTTCCCTCTAAGCCGTCTATATAGGATTCGGATTACTACACTTATGATCAATTAAAGTAACCACAATTACAGATAGTTAAATTACAGCAATTAAACCAATAAGATCATAATCTAGTTACATAGACTTTTACTAGTTATAAGCAATAAACGAGTTTTTATCGATAAGCACCCAATCCAATAACAAAGTAAACACATCAACACAAGCATAAAAACTAATAAAACTTAATAAAAATGACTAACACCTAAGGGTGTTAGCCTTTAATCTCTGTAAAAGATAGAGTATACATTGCGAATAAACATAGAGAATTCATGAATAAAATACTTATGCTAACCGAATGATACATGACGTTAAGTATTGAGATGTTCTTCATCGATCTTCGAGGAGGTGTTGGGGACGAGTTGGGGGTGTCCCCAACTGATAATGGTTATTCTAATGATGATAAAATCGTCCATAGGGCTGTGGTATTTATAGGGGTAAGGAAGAGTAGCCTCCATGTTTACCAAAAATATGCAGTCTGCTGTTACGACCCCGATACGGCGCATCTAGAAATCCTATGCGCCACATCTCCTTCAGAATCAGATAGATTTTCTTTTTCTCTTCGCGTGGCCGCTTGAATCAACTAAAACGGAGTCCGGATGAAGATTTTATGACCAAAACAGTGAAGCATCTTCTAAAGTGGTTACGTAAACATTATTTCTTCATTTGGCTTCGATTCTTCACTTGATTTATCGGTTAAGGCTCATATACGACGTATCTCAAGGATAGGATGCGCCGCATTCGATGTAATCTCGTCTTGGTCTTCAAATATCTAGGGCTTCTATACGGCGTATTCATAGAATCCGATACGCCGTATTCTTCAAATCGACCAAGTTTCATATACGGCGTATTCCCAAAGATGGATACGCCGTATGCATCAAAGTCAGGCAAGGTCTTGAACTCTTCTAAGTATATGGATACGGCGTATCTAATTAGCGTTGATACGCCGTATTGAGTGTCTGATCAGTAGGCATTCTTCAATATCTTCGTTTTTGCTCCAAAACACACTCTTTTTCCATAACTTTCTCCAATTGCTCCGATATTACTGAGATTTACAAAAGTAAATGATTAAGTACCAAATCTCACACATAATAGTATAAAATGAGCAATATAAACGGGATAATGATGCTAATAATATGTACTTATTTGATGTCATCAGCTATACATTGAATTATAATTATTGGATACATTATCATTCATGTCAATTTCAAAAACACCATTCATAGCAATAGCATTAAAATAAAAAACACCATTTAAAGAAATTCAAATTCCATTGCTTTTAATAGTATGATTAAAACCAATATCCAACAAACATGAAAAGGAAACAACACCTCTAACAATAGTAGGTGCATAATGACAATTATTTAAAGACAGTACTAAGCCGGAAGGCAAAACTAATTTAAATACGCCTATAGCTTCAACAGATGCATGTGCTCTGTTACCCACGTGCAGATATTGTTCTCCATAGGCCAGTCTCCTTTCAACTCTAAACCCCTGTAGTGTATTGCAAATATGAATACCACATCCAGTATCGTATACACAGGAATTTATTTTATGAGTTAATGAAAATAATTCAATCATGAAAAAGTCACCTGAAGTGCTGGGGTTACCAGCCTCAGCCTTCTGCTTCTTCACTCACAACTCCTCAAGGTAGAGTGGACAGTTCCTCTTCCAATGTCCTACCTCATGGCAGTGGTGGCAAGCCTGATCCTTCTTGTTAGGATTCACCTTGTTCTTCTTAGGGTTATTCTTCTTAGGATTAGGTTGGTAGGCCATAACTTGCTTACCCTTGTCAACCTTTCCCTTACCCTTCTTATTCGCCTGCGGTTTTGGCTTTTGTATCCTACCTCCTTGTATAGCTAATACCTGAGGAGTAGGTGCCTTCTTTGTTCAAGGATCTGTTGATTAAGTTCACACATACATTTTTCGGGTAGATGTAGTTGGTCCATGTAGCTCTTCATTTCCAACACATGATCACTAACAGGTTTACCTTCACCCTGCTTGCAGCTATGTAATGCATCGATCAAATCATACAATTCAACTGCAGGTGGTTTCTCATAAGTCTTTTGGAGTTCTTGAAGCATATCATAAGGAAAATGGTGCTCAAACTGCTTTTGCAATTTGGGAGCCATACTTCCAAGCATCAAGCACGCAACCTCATTGTGCTTTTTATACTCCAGTTTCCAGGCAGCTCTGACATCCTCGGATTCAGTAGCATCTAGTTCGGCAGGGCAAGGCTTATTCAAGTATTCCAGTTTATCAGACACTCTCAAGACTATCCTGAGTGATCTATGCAAGTCATTGAAATTCGGGCCAGTCAATTTTTCCCGTTCAAAATGATTTTTGAACGCGGAACTTAGTACAACATTATCGGAACTTAGTACAACATCATCAAGCTAGGTCATTTTAAGTTAAATGAGATATTTTTATAAAAATATCATCCTTGTGACATTTATTCCTACAAGCTAATGCATAAATAGTACCCGGTTTAGCGATCATTTGCATTTTTATCTATTCATGAACCGTGCTTGAAATTTCTATTTGTTTTCATGATTATTAGTGGTTTAATATCCCATTATAATCTCCTACTATTCAAAAATTTCTACATTTCACATTTTCTGTTTCATTGCACGATTTCGTCAAATTTTGGTAACAACTCGCGTTTAGCATACAATTAATTCAACCGACACTAGACAATGTCCAGTCTACACTTTTTTATACAATTTTGGTTCCTTACAATGCTATTTTAAAAGTCACTGTTCACTTTTTCCATTTTTACGTAAACCTTGCACCTTTTACGTCTTACGCGTTATAGACCTTCGTTTTTAGATTTTTACTATATTTAAACCTTCCGATGAGCTCACCACTCATCTAAAATAATAAAATAGGTTATGATAACAAGTTTTTATATTTTTAGAAGTTTCACAATTTTACGTTACCCGGTATTATATTATGTGACTTAAAAGCCCTACGTTTTAAATACCGGGGATCAAAATACACTCTTTAGCACCATTATATCCAATCAATAACTAAAATTTTGCATCACTCTTGCCCTCCCCTTGTTGTTCACGCCCCTAGTCATCACCACACTCCACACTTGTCCAAAAGTGTGGACAAGTGTTAATATTAATCTTCCACACTCCACACTTGTTGTTCACGCCCCTAGTCATCACCACACTCCACACTTGTCCAAAAGTGTGGACAAGTGTTAATATTAATCTTCCAAAGATACATACCTTCCAAAATCTCACACCAAACATCATTTCACATGCAACTTGATCCAAAAACTCATTTTTCTTCTCTCCCTCTTGGTATGAACAACCAAGAACAGCCCAAGATCACCATCATCATCTATTGATCCTATTTTATTTCTTGTGCAAGAATGAAGGCCTTGTAGTGCTAGAAGTGTTCTTGATTTGTGGGACTTTCTTGGTTCTCTTGTTATCATTCTTGTTCTTCATCATTTGTAAGGAACCAACCCTCATTCTTTTTATTCATTTCACTACTGATATTCATGTCATTTTATGTATTTTATATGCTACATAAGTTATTTATGCTTGATTATACTTGGTACATACTCTAAACCACTAGAAAACCCTAAAATGACTTGTATTGCAAAACAGATTTCTGATTCAGTGGTAAAGATTGAATTAACTGGAACAATCAGTAGACTTTGGGCCTAAGGGAAAAATATGTAGTTGTAGATCTATGTCTTGTGGTCATTTCCCCGGGTGGTGATTCCCGTGACGATACCCGAAGATTAAGATATGATTTTTTTTGGTAAAAACAGTCAGATCTGGTGTACTGTTCCCATTTGGGGCAAAACTCAAGTTTTATTGCATAACTTTTTAAATAGCAAATATGTAGCCTGTTCTAGAGAAATAGGGCTATCATCTCCAATTGATTTCACCTTCATAGGATCTGTGGATTTCAAGATATGGCCGTTTTGGTAAGACATAAAACTCAATCAGTTTCACCTTTAGGACTGACTTGTAAAGAAAAATTATAAAAAGTGGTTATACTTGGATATTTTTGAGTAAACTTATTTTTACAGTAAAATAGGGACTTAGAGGAAGCTAGGGATGTAAAGAACATAATTTTTAGACTTACGGTTTGGGAGATATGAATTTTTGAAAGTGACTAAGTGTTAATTTTCCCATCATTTTGAATAAAAGATACAAAAATTATACTTGTTATTTGATTTGAGTTTTATTTTGAACCACCTAAGATATTTTGACCCTTAAAGTCATAATTTGAACCTTTTGACTAAAGGTTTGACCCTTAGACTTAATTTGGACTTATGATTTAAATTTTGGACTTAAAGACAAAAATCAGGTTAAAACTTGAATTTGGGTAAGAATATATTTCATACTTGTAAACATTTTAAAGCAAAATTCAATCTTGAAAATTATTTAACATTATGTACCAAGCATAATTGAGATTACACTTACATGGCTTAGAAATTAAATGTATCTTATTTTTAGAAGCAAAGCGTATATATCTAGGTTGCTGTGATTTTCGAGTTATTTCTTCATCAATCTCACTGATCGTGATTATTTTCGGTGAGTTATGCCCTTTTTACTGGTTTTAAACTATTTTTGGGAATACATGCTCGTTGTTTTTCACTAAACCAATGCTGTTCAATGCTTAATGCTTGTTACGGTTTTATAATTTGACAATATCGTGTTCGATTGTAATATGTGTTATGGTGAACTTAAATGTGTATTTGGCTTGGACGTTGTGCAACTATTTGTGATGCATTGTGGGAAATATTTTGGGAAATATGTCCCAGTATATCATTTTGGAAATATGCACCCAGTATTCATTTTGGGAATATGCACACAGTGATCATTTGGGAATATGGCACCCAGTCTATGTGTGGATCCTTTACTGCGTATTTGTAGTCTGAGGTTCAGTTAGCACGTCACTTTGAATGTGGTATCTGTATGATTGATTATGGTTCAAGATGTTTTAAATGATGAATGTTTTGAATTGGTTATGGAACTGTGATTTGGTCGTGTGAGCCTATTTGAAATGACTTCTTATGAATGATGTTTGAATCAAAACTTTTGGTCAACCATATGTTTTAAACAAATATAACTCACAACTCGTGTTGCTCGTTAGCAGTATTCTCAGTTTTGAAGGTAGCTCAAATTGCGGAGATGGCATGGCATGGCTTGGTTATTAGGATCGAACACTCTGAAAATCATTTGGGTCCGTTTACTTATTTTGGGCTATTTCCGCACCATGTTGTTGATGTTTGTAAACAAAGGTTGATATGAAATTTTATTCTAATGTTGTGGAAAAATCCGTTCTTGTAATTGTGTTGTGATACCAATTTTGTAGCACCCTAGCGATGTTTCTTGCGCTGCGACCCGATTTTCGTGTTTACACATGTATCAGTAATTATCTAATGATCAAGTCTAGCTATGGGTGCAAAGTCCATCAAATCTATACCTTCATTTGATGTACCCTTGTGCTACTAGCGTTAGCTTTGTTTTATGATATACTCCATTTTATCTTTTGTTCTAAAACCTATTTTGTACCTATTTGGTTTGATTTTTAGGTTGTGACTAATGTCAAACGTCATTTCTAACAAATTGATTTAATTGTTCTTGCATCGCAATTGACCCAAGATTCATTTTTATGGCTTCATTAACATTTGTAGTTCAAATTGTTGAAACAAAACAAAAGAAATTACTTTCATTTTGAGCTTTAGACCTTAATGTTCTTTCATTGATTTTTCCTATGACGTTTTCTAATGGATGACTTTTGGTTTCTTTGATGTTAACTATTTCTCTTTTTACCGGTTCATCTTCTTTCTCACTTTCAATATTTTCTTGATTATCAACCATTTGACTTTCAACTAAGTCATCATCCACCAAAGGTGATGTCTTAGAGGGAGATGGACTTTCATCGAATGTTACGTTCAATGATTCCTCGACTCTTGAGGTTTCTTTGTTCAAAACTATATATGCTTTACTAGTTTGTGAATATCCGAGAAATACACCTTCATACGACTTTGGGTCGAACTTGGTGAGATAATCCTTTGTGTTTAAAATGAAGCACTTGCTTCCAAACACTCTAAAATATCCTAAAGTAAGCTTTTTGCCTCTGTATAACTCATATGGAGTCTTTTTCAAGAAATGTTAATTAGAACTCGATTAGATTATGTGGATGTATCACAACATGACACAAACTTTTGAGGTATGTTTTGTTCATTTAACATGGTTTCACTCATTTCTTGAATTGTCCTATTATTACGTTCTACCACGCATTAGATTGAGGTTCGAGGAGCGAGAATTATGAGTATAGCCATTGCTCACAAAAAGCCCAAATTGGATTTCATTGTCAAATTCACGAACCATGGTTGGTTCTATTGACACTATGTTACTTCCTTTTGTGATTTTGAATTTTCTTGCTAAGATTTCAAATTTATCAAAAGCTCTCGTTTTAATTTTCAAACTTAGTCCATGTATACTAAGTAATCATCTACATACCAAAGTATAGAAGTTTCCCCGTAACTTGTATAGGATGGACCAAACAAACATATGTAATAATTCTAGACAACTAGATGTGGGAACTGTTTTACCTTATGGTATTATGAACTTATTTCATTTTGCAAGCATCACAAAGTGTTGGACATATTTCAACTGCTATTCTAACGAGGTTCCTAAATGATAGATTGAATTAATTCAATTAGCATACCTAAGCGTCGATGCATAGAGTTGAGTTTTTTTCAAGAGTTAAAACAAAGCTGTCTTTAGTGTTTTATCTAATCATAAATACACGTTATTCTTTAAATACTTTTCACTACTGTTATGCGTCTTTAAGTATTTTACTTCCATTTTCACTGAAAAGGCGTTATATTTTTGCGGCACAATAGACTTAAATACTTAAGCAAGTTAAAACCTAAATTATCTACAGAGCAAATCATCGATAGATAGGGTCATGAGAAATCGTACCCTTTCCGATGATTTTACTTTTAAGCTTGCTACCAAATATGACATTAACTCCGTGTATACTGGTAGGTAGAGAAAAGGCTTTTGTTCCCGTCATGTGTCTTGAACACCCACTATCTTTAATCCATAAATTGGTTCTATTCAACTTTTAACACAAATGTTCAAAAATAGACTCAGCGTTGGTCCCCTAATATCTCATGGGTCTGTTTGGGTTAATAACATTCATGGTTCATGTAAGGAAATTGGACAAGTGTTCAAGGCTTAATTAGGACCTTGAGGTTTCTAGACATGTTTTGGTTCAATTGATTGTTGGTATGATGTGTGAGTTAAGTTACTCTTGGAAGGGGTTTGGAAAATAGTTTGGTCCCTGTTGAACCGTTTTACACCTATACTCAATCCCTAACTTGACCTTTCTATGGGACTGATGTTTTTGTTTGTTATAGTTGTACTAGTGATAAGTTTTCTAGTGAATTACACTTCAGTACATTCGTTTAAGAACTTCTGTTATCAACTGACCGGCGGATCTGGGTACAACTGAGCTGATCCAATTTTGGATCCGTGATCCGTAGTGCTGACCATTGGGAAAATTTTTTATCTTCACTGTTCTTTCTAAACTCACTTTAGGTTCCTAGTTTCATAACCTAGTCCGGTTTTATCATGAGGTAATTTTGCATCTTTGTTATCTGTCTATACAAATTATATTTTTATCACACTTTCTAAATTAGAATTTTATTGATAAGTTCTTCCTGTGTTGACTTAGTGTTTCTAGTTCTAATTTAAGTTCCTGACACGCACACACGTTTCTTTATGCATTTTTCCTTTTTCTTCGTATCTCTTTAATTAAGCAATAGACTTCTTTTAAAGTGTCGTTTGGTTTTAAGAATTAGTTTTTGTTTGTGATTTTTAAGTTAATCACACAATTTGTTATTTCTATTTCTAAGTTTCATCATCTATAGAAGCAGTATGATGATCAGAATGTACCCTTCTGTGTCATGAGCCATGAGAGAACTTCATCGTTCTTAGGCTCGTCATCATCTCCTAATATCACTCAAGTCCACTGACAAAGTCTTTGAGACTTGTTCTTTGAGCTTTGGACATTCTCCTATAATAACTAGAATCACCAAACCTATAACATTTAATGTTACTTTCCTTTCCTATTATCATGGTCTTTTCGGAAGGATTTCTTTTCTTCACGAGGTGGTCGAGAAATTTCCTCTCTCCTGAAGAATTTCTTAATCTCTTACGCATGGCATATTCTTGTCTTCGCTACTAGAACCAACTCTTATCACTTGACTCAACTCTAGCTTCAAGGCAATGACTTCATTTTCTTTCTTACCTTTAACTATTTCTGATCTTATTTATCACCATTCGTGAACTTGATTGGATTTCCTATGAGCTCGTCCAGTGTCATAGTTGAAAGATCTAGATCTTCAATAGTGTCATCTTGCTCTCACTTCGGGTGGAGTGCTCTTAGAAATTTCTTGACAAATTCTTATAGAAAAAGATTCGTCAAGTGCTTTAAGGAGGGTAATAATATATTAAACCTAGCAAAACCTTCAATGATCTCATTTTCAGAGATAAAAAAATGTTCATAATTGTTGAACAAGAAGACCCAATTTGGGTTATTTTGACTTGTGAGTTCCTTGATGAGTGATAATTAGTGATTGCCAATATCTTAGCCGTTTACACATTAAAAACTTATATTCTTTCTTAGGTAAGCATTGTAAAGCATCATATTTGCTCATTATTTTCAATAACCTTTTGTGCTATCACTGTGACGAATAAAGAGGTACCTACATCCAACCACTGAAATATCATTAACTAAATGGGCTTGTAACCACCCTCTACAATAATATTACACAGATAACTTTCCTTTTCTTTTTCTTTTCTTTTCTATTTTTTTTTTTTTTTTTTTTTTTTTTTTTTTTTTTTTTTTTTTGACATCAACATATATGTGTAAAATTTCACAACTTTTTGTCACTATTTCTGATAATTTTTCCATACTCTTCATACTTTCAGAAATAACTGTAATAGTGAAAGTAGCAAACACACAAAAAATAAACTAAAAGTTATACAATATTTACTTTCATACCAATTACATTGTACAATTTCCCGACCTAACCAAAGATAATGAATTACGCACGCGAACACAGGTAATGTAAGGAAACACACTTTGCCTAAAGCAATTAACCACGGATTTTAATCTACAGGGTAGGCTAAGGTGTAAGGGTGTATCGAAACATTATAACAAAGGTGTAAGAAACGAAAGGAATGGCTCTGAGGGTTTTTCTAGGGGTATCTTACTCTAAAAGTGAGAGTAAACAAAGGGTTTATACGGGGGTTAACTAACCAGTGTAGTTAGTTAATATCACATAACATATAAAGGCTATTTGGGTGTAATCCTAGAAATTTACCAATTTAGACAAGTCACTCCAATTATATAGATAATAATCATTATGGTGGTCTCGAATAGTATACAAGCCAAGTTCTAAAGTTTACAAGTCACCGGCACACTAAAGTTTTAATATTTTTGAAAGAATAGAGTTATGTGTGCGGTTATGTAATTTAGACTTTAAACAAAAACATCCTAAAAAAAATTTTAAATTTTGATATATTAAGCGCATTTTAAGCATATTTTGAAAAAGTTTAGGACAAGTAGTGTTCTAATTCTCCATCCCCCCACTTAAGTTAAACAACGTCCTCGTTGTTTGTATCAAGGGTTAAAAACTGAAAATAAAAGAATTAGAACAGAAAAACTCCCCTGAGATTTGCTCGGTATGATCCTCCATTATTCGTATAAGAGCAAAAATCAACTTTCTTGTGGATGAGAACGTTTAAGCTTCATAAATGATGTATCCACAAAAATGCAGGAATCTATAATACCATTTAGACTTTAACACACCTGAGTTAAGAAGGTTCAAACTTGCATAATACATTAGTAGTTAGTAAAAATAAAACCTAAAAAATTAAACTGTAAATCATCAGGTCAGTCGATACGCCGTATCTTATGGAAGAAGATACACCGTATCGATCCTGGAATAAATACGAATCAGAATAAAAGATGCGTCGCATCCTTAACCAGGGATGCGCCGCATTAAATAAACTGACAGAAAGTTTTAAAGTCAAAAATAAAAATGCAGAAAATGAAATAAGATATGACCAGTGTAGGTGATGCGTCGCGTCTTATGATGGAGATGCGCCGCATCTTCTGCAGGTCTGACAGACTCGACACAGAACAGAAAAGTAAAATTTTTTCCTTCGGGTTGTCTCCCGGTCAGCACTTGTCTTTATTCCAGAGTCTTCAAGTTAGACTCACGTTCAGCTCCTTATTTTGTTCTTGTTACGTGCCATCCTTCTTCTTTCATCCGAAAGATGTTACCGTATAGCTCCGCAATATTTTCTTCTGTTCGACTTAATCTAATATATTCTTTGGTCTTCGTCGCAACATATTCCTCATATGGTCCCAAAGAGTATTTGATGACTTCAAATTTTTCAGAAATTATCATGGGTGGGTTATTATAAGTGATCCCAAGTAGTCGACATTTTCTCTCGATGAATTCTTCTTCGTCTTTATCAACAAACTTGAAATAAGGATCCTTATTCAAATAGTCATCAAGTTCATCCATTAATTTTCCTCGTGACTCATCGTTATTATCATAGGGATAATAATTAACCAAGTTAATGGATTGATAATAATCTTGAGTCTCGTCCCACTTTCTTTTCAATTCCCATTGTAAGCGTCGATTAAGCCTTGTGTAATCATCACATTTTCTATGCACCCATTCCCAGAAAGTAGTATTCGATGCTCCCTTTAGTTCTTTTAAGTATTTGATTCTACCTTTTTCTTGCAAAGCCTCTGCTCTACGTGGGGAGTCTTCAACTTTTTCATACCAATCATAGTCTTCAAAGTATACATCGTTTCCAACTCGTTTCATTCCAATTATACTTCCCCCATTGCAGGTTCCATCATTCTTCCAATCACAGGTTGGCCATTCACTACTTCCATCCTTGAAACGGAAAGGTTTACAAGTGTGATTAATATGCCCAAATTCCCATGGTTTATCCCAAACCCATAGTATCTGGTCATTCCATTCGTAGTACCAGGTGTTTTTGAACTCATCATAAGTTTTGAATCCTGGTAGATCTCCAGTTAGCACATCAGCGTCGATTTGAAGAAGGTAATTAAATTCTTTGAATTGTTTGCACAAGGGTGTCTCATAATTGAACACATCAATGTCTATGCTGAACAATTCTTCAATGCCTTCCTCGATCGTTGAATCGTCATGTGATGATCCATTGTTGCTTTCTACTTCCTCATCTTCCCCTCTCATCCAATATACCCATAACACATCTTTAGTAGCTCGGTCCATGATCTTATGGTTATTGAACTTACTAGCTAACCAATCTGAAAAATCAACATTGTTAGGATTGTAGTTAACGTCAAAGCTAGTATTACCAATCATTTTCCTCCTTATCTCCATGAACTCATTAAATTGTTCTTTAAAACTTCGTGTCAACCATGAGGTCACAATCCGTTTGGCTTCATTCGTAGGAGCAAATTTGGGATCACCGTATTTAAGTTCAAGCCATTCTTCTAAAGAGATATCCATCAACCTTACCAACTTTTTATGAAACAGTATCTCCGATTCAGCATAAATTCTTTCATCATCCAGATTGCTTTTATCTAATCCCCAATACTGTTCGGAATAAGGCATATAAGAAGTTTGTATAGGTTGGATATTTCCTCTCCCATAGCTTTTGTTGCTCGATTTGTTGACTGCATTTGCTGAGTTCATGTATTCAATTTGGAATTTCCCATATTTTTCTTCGATGGTCGTCCAAGTTAATCCTTTAGATTCAATGATAGGCCATAAGAGTAACAATTCATCTTCAGTGTAGCTCATTAGTAAATCATAAGAGAATATCCCATCTTCAATATTGCATAAGCGTTTGAATTCCATATAAGTAGCTTCAAGAGGAGTTTCCCAAGAAAATAAATCGGCATCAATCGTGAGTACATTGAAGTTGACATCTTCATAAACTTCCACTGAGTAGAAGGGCATGTTGGTTTGAGATACGGATTTGAGTAAAGCATCGATCGTAGGTAAGTTGCAAGTAATAGCATCGAAATTTTTGAATGAATCCGAAAGCAAGAGTTCCTTTTCCAATTCTGAGCTTTTAGTAATGCTTAATGCTGGGAACTTGCTCAAGCTAACTTCATAGTTATCACACTCGTCATCACTTTCCAGAATTAACGGCTTTTTGGTGCGGGACTTTTCATTGCGCTTATCTTTCATAAGTTCCTTAGCAAGATATTCGTTCATTGACATATCTTCCATAGCAAAACCTGTCATCATAGGTAAAATCGTCAGTAGGATCTATTCGCTAGAAGAGAAATTAATGAATTTAGAAACGAATATAAAGAATAAAAATGGCTGATATCTGCGGACGATGCGCCGTATCCAGAAAGTTGGATACGCCGTATCTTATTACGTTAAAATTTAATCAGACTTTTATTCAGAAAACAGATACACCGCTTATGAATTAGAATGCGCCGTATCAAGTTTAAATTATCAAAAATCGATTATATTTATTAAAATTAAATGCGTCGTATTAACAAAAGCTAATGCGCCGTATTTTCGTTACGTTTCAAAATACAAGATTTTTGATTTAGTAGATGCGCCGTATCGATAAAGATTGATGCGTCGCTTCTGTTTAATAATTCGAAAAACTGTTTTTAATTTAAATAGAAAATACGCCGTATCTGTTAAAACAGATGCGTCGTATGGCGTTAGCGTTTAGAAAAATTTCTTATTAAAAACAGAATACGCCGTATCTTGGGGAAAGATGCGTCGTACTCGAATTTATTAAACACGTTGTATTTTATAAAAATTAAACGCAATACGCCGTATCTGTGAAAACAGATGCGCCATATCGTTTGTATCAGCACAATACAACGACAGCAGAATGCAGAAAAATACGGAAAAAAGAAAAAAAAAATAAAAACAAACAAAAAGAAACAAAAATTACAGAAAACAAAAACACACAAAAACAGTAAATATGCAAATTATACAATGAATGCAATCTAACTAATATACAACAGGGTTAGTGGTTAGAATCTAAAAAAAAAACTAAAAAGAAAAACCTAATTAAAATACTTAATCAAATTAACAGATAATAACAATTCACTCCCCGGCAGCGGCGCCAAAAACTTGATGCGCGTGATGTGTCGTTGCGGTTTAGCAGTATTAATGCCTACTCAAGTTTTAAATTTATATTTAGCCGACTTATCAATAACACACACACTTAACGAGCAGTGTACCCGGTCAGTATGAATATAATGGTAAGCAGAGTGTCGATCACTAAGAGTGGAACGTATTATCTAGTTATTCGAATAAGTATTTTAATATCCTAAGTTAGTTATACAACCTAATCTAACGCAAGGGGGTTCAGCCTTAGAGACTGGCACAGTTTGGTTATAATTAAATAGAAAACTAAACTAACGAGCACGAATCAGCGATTAGCACACACGTACACAGATAGATACTCGAGACAATAAGAAGACCTGTCCTGATAATTAAATAGCTTGTCACTTGTTTTATTGCTAGTTTTATATGAAGTGTATATAATTAAACCTTTCTCGTTGGCTCTAATCTTATCGGCGAGTAAACCCTTAATGATTACTTATGTCTATCCTACTTTTCTAGAGACGCTAGAATAAATAGGCGAGGAAAGGGCATGGCGACCCAAGCAAGACTCAGCTAGACACAGAGGTTATCAATGCACTAATAAAAGTCACCAAAGACATCAACATATAAACTTTAATTAATGGGAAAGCAATATTAAGGGGAGTGCATGATCTTCCGTAGTCACATGACACAAGCCCATCAATCCTGATGAATTAAAGCGTACTAAAACAATAAAACAAAACTACTTAATGAATTGAATACATGCAGGACCTTCTTATAGCTCTTGTATCTTTGTTTGAGGTGTGTCTTGTGCTGCTTGGTCGTCTGAATTCGGCTCTAGGGTTATATCAAAGGTCTCTTAAATTCGTCTGACCTTGGGGTATTTATAGTTTCTGTCTGAGGGATCGATGCGGCGCATTGAGTTGATAGATGCGGCGCATTGACTTAACTTCGCGTGGGGTCCAAGATTAATATATTCTGGAATATTCGTACACCGTCTTCAGATGCGGCGTAACTTGATCTTTGTATGCGGCGCATGTACTTTAGCTGTCTTGGATTGTAACTGGTGAAATCTTGATAGTGATACACCGTATGTTAGAAGTATATTGCGGCGTATCTGGAGTAGAACGAGCTTGATCTTCTTCTTTGACCAAAGTTTCATATGCGGCGCATGACAGAATTGCATGCGGCGCATTCTTCAAAGTCAGGCAATGGTCTTCGAATTCATCTAAGTATGATATTGCGTCGTATTTGTTGAGTGAGATACGGCGCATCTTCTGGATTTCAGTAGACTTTTGACATCTCGCTTGTTTTGCTCCATAATTAGTCCAAAATCGCCAAGTTTCACATAATGCTTGTTTTTACCTGAGAATTACTAAAGTAAACATTAATGTATCGATTCTAATATATAATATAATAAAACAAGTCAAATAAATAGGATAAATGATGATAATAAAATGTACTTATTTGAGTTCATCACCTTGCCTCCCCTACCCCTCAATTTGTGAGAAAGCCTGAATACACCACCTTATAATCCGATGAGTCGGATGACGTTATTAGTTGCCTTAGGGAAACGACCCGCCAACTAGCATAGTCGAAATTAATGGCTTAGTCATACGATTTATACCTTGGAGAATAGGACACATGAGATAGTAGTGACCCTAAGCTTGTTAGTTGAGTTGTTTGTGTTGACCATGATAGCGATGTTCGTCCTTGGTGTTCGTGTTCCGGAGTTGATACTACTTAGATAATTCGAATACTGTTGGCCAAAATTTTTGTACAAATGATAGATTTTCTTTCGAGCTTTATAAAGTATGATGAATTGGTAATCCTTAATGTCTGGACCGTGTATAATGTTTCTCTAAACAAAACTTTGTTGATGGTCGAAATTACCTTAAAATATTTAGAATAATTTGATGATTTTCAGAGGGTTGGACCATTTTGGTATAAAAATCATTTTAAATATTTGTCCAAACGCAAATTTTCAAAAAAAAAAGCCTTTTTCAATATACAAACTTTTTGGTAGTCATATCCTTTCACATGACTATAGTTTTTGAAAACTTCAAACGATGTTGCTTCAAAACACATTTATGGTCAAATTTTTAACAAATTTCAAAAAACCATGCCTCCAAGAGGGAACACGCACCATTCATGGACAAGCCTCGAGAACAATCACAATGCCTACATACTATGCGACCTTAGAAGTGAATCGAACACGTCTGTCTGGGACTGTCAGTAGCGGTATGTCGTGCCTTGACACTATTCCTTCAAAGTGCAACCTTCCTACTCATCACAGAAGTTAAGACTCTCGTAACGATCGAAACGCGTTGGATTAAACAATCAGTGTGCAATTACTTAAGAGCTTTTCGTGCATACCTGACGACACGATCTTCCCTGATGTTTTCACACCAAGGGCTTTTCCCTTAAAAGCCTTTTATCCGCTGTGAAGCTATTAATGGCCTCTATTCTCATTGATCGAGCCCTATTGAATTCTATTCCTTCCTTTCAAATGACTACGTCAATAAACTCTTCCTACATGATAAGAACACCAACATCGAACTCTTTACTAACACCGTTCACACTTTTCCTGAGTATTAGAACCTCCTTACGAAACATAGGCTTAAGACTTTTTCGATTTGATCGGATAGGACACTGCGTACTATACAAACACCACATTTATGATATTACTTCAAAACTACGAAATCCAACTCCGTGTCACGAGTTGGATATTCCTTCCCATTCCTTCCAATTACCTTGGAACAACTTTCTTCACATTAGGAAGCCTTCATTTTTACTTCTTCAATCTTCGTTGACGGCAATCCTCCTTTCATTCGAAAACGCTGCCTTAATAATTCTTCTACCGCATATGATTTTTGTCCCCTTGACTTTTGGTCAACAATTCCCTCCCCATAGCCACAACAGATTCGCCTAACTATACCGTAATCTTCCCTCCATCTACAAATTTTCTCCTAGCGCTCCATGTAATTTCTTCGATCCACGACTTACGTGATGACATGAAGAAGAAATCGCAAGCCATCTTTTGTCACCAGACGTCAGACGAAAGCAAGTATGTTATAGACGAGGAAGATACCAGACACAACACCCGGTGCTACCTTTACTTTCTCATCAATCGCTTTAAAAGCTCATCATTTTCCTTAGATTCTCCATTTTTGTCATGTTGATCTTTTCAATAGCGACTCATATCATAGTTCACCTCTTTGACGAATACATTAACTCTTGGGAGTCCACGAAAACCACAATCTCCCCAATTCAATTAAGTAGGTGCAGCCTCAAGTAAAGCGACCTGGATGGCCACACTAGTATCAAGTGCTCGTACCAAATCTATGTCGTGCCATACTCATACACCATTTCGCGCCAGCAAGTTTAACTCCAGAAGATTTTTTTTCATTCTTATGACACTGACAATCTCCATTGCTTGTAAAAAACCATGGTAGCTACAAATCCTACAAACCATTTTGGATCTTGATGAAGACCAGTTAGATAACGACTGATTACCCTTTCCTCATGGATACTTGATGTTCTACAAAGCATCGTCACTCGACGATAATTCTTTACATACGCCATGGCTACTTCAGCTTGTCTCTTCAAGTTTGGGAAACCTCCTTCAAAGCCTACCTACGTAGTCTTATAGACAGAGCTTCTTTCCCTGCCGCCTCTACCAATTTTTCTCTGAGTGACACAATTTCCTTAATAGTACCCTCGATTTTCTTCGCTAATCTCGCCAATCCTAGCCGTAGGTACCTATTCATTTGTTTTGAGTAATTCCTGAATTGATCCAAATCATCGAAGACGATAAATTCCTCTTTCACAACAACTTGATACGCAGTTTAATCTCGTGACAGTTCTTGTTTGATGAGTTGCAAGATTTAGCTAAAATCAAGTTGTTACTTAGTTTAAGGTTTCGATGATTTTGCTCGAAGACGGAAAAACTTATTCCATCGAATTTAGCCAATTGATTGTTACTTTGACTGCCTATCTAATTACACCCAGAAGCACGAATTTTGATTTAGCCATCATAGGTTACAGCTTTTAGTAGTACCTACCCTTGTCACATAAGTTACGACCGCGGCATTGGAGCCTTGATTCAAATTCTAGTTCTCTTGTCATGACTCTGACCTTCGTTAGGTTCTACTTGAATGCGCTAGTCTATTCCAGTAAGAGGAGACATAATTATTGATTCTAACATAGTGGACTAGCTCGTTTACAGCAGACTAGCAATTCCACTAGCAAAAAAATAATAATAATTAAAAAAAAAAGTCTTGATCTACGAACACAGTCTGGGACTTAGTGGTTAACGTGTGAGAAACCGTAAGTAAAGCCTAGCTGGCAATCAACTAGTAATCACCCCGTAGGGTGTCAGATGGATGATTTATTTCGTGTTGTGGAAGAGCCAACCTAAACCCTCGTTACGGAAGTTGAGCAACTTAGACAAGACAAGACTCTAATTATAAGTCTGTTAGAACATAGACTGTGGACATGAGTTACTTGAGAACAAAAGGACCAGGCGAGGCTTAAGTACCCACACCATTTTGGCAGTGTTACTAGCTGAATTTTGAGGACAAAATTCTTTTAACGGGAGTAGACTGTAGCCGCCGCTCCACCAAACCCTAGCACCGCCGCCATCCACCGCCGTCTCCCACCGCGAAACCAACACTAAATCATCATCAAAACATCATCCCCACCACGATCTAGCGGTGTACGCGCCCTAATCCACCACCACCGTCACCCTACGCACCACCCCGTGTGGTTATCTTTGTGTGTACGTGTAGATCCAGAGAAGACAAGGTGAGACACACCGTTTTTCACCCTCGTGTGAAACGGTGTGGAGTCATACTCGTTCAAATGAGTTGGTTTTTCCATTTTAACGATTTGTTTTGGGTAGAAACGAGTGGGATAATTATTTTTACAACCTTAAAACTAATAAAAACTCGTTTGGTATCATCATGTGGTCACATTGTTATTTGAGCTTGCGTTTGGTTTTGTTTTCGTGCGTACGAGAACGGAATAAG
Source organism: Artemisia tridentata subsp. tridentata (assembly GCA_021014915.2). Classification (NCBI taxonomy): domain Eukaryota; kingdom Viridiplantae; phylum Streptophyta; class Magnoliopsida; order Asterales; family Asteraceae; genus Artemisia; species Artemisia tridentata. The sequence continues at coordinate 287,389,265 of CP139502.1, forward strand.
CTCGACCCGAGCTTATTTCGAGCTTATTCACTTTTAGTTTTGATTGTTTAGTTGTTTTCATCCTTGTTTGGTTTAGTGACTCATGGTGTGGAACTTTAGCCGAGACTTTTAGTCTCGGCCATGTATTATTTGGTCCGTTTGGTTTGTCTCGCTCGCTACGTGTGGCCACAGCCGAGACCTTATGGTCTCGGTGAGGTGAGTATTTGGTCCATTTGGTTTGTGGTATACTTGGATTATTTGGGACTCGATGATGATTTGATACTCGATCTATAGGTTTAGTAAGGCCGAGAGATAACATTAATATTTGTGGTTGATTGTGACTTTGAATCGATATTGTAATGTTTTGGCCATGTCGTGGGTTAGCCGATACGCCGTGGTCTCGGTGTGACCTTGATATCCTATAATGGAATTATGACTAGTAACTTGGACATTATTGGCATGTTTGACTTGTTTGACCCGACTAGTAAAACCAAGGGCATATTTGGTTTGTGTGGGATCGGGTTTAAATTATTAACCCGAGGGATATAATGTATAACTGTGGCTCGAAAGAAATAGTGACTCGTGTGTTTCGATTATATCTTTGCTCGTCATGGACAAAGTAAAATAAGGAAAGTAATAGAAGATAATTGATAAATTTAGAATTAAAATTGTTATTAAAACTTAACTAATAACAAATATTTTGATAAAATCAAATGGATAGACTTTTAAATCGGAATGGAACGCACGAGGGCTATTGGACTTTTCGAGACATGTGACCCATAGATTACCATATTTAGATTTGTTGGATTATTTACTTAGTTGTTGATTGGTAGTTGGATTATTTGGGAAATTGCAACACTAAACTTGATATATAATAAGGTCACTTGACTTGGTAAGTTCTACGAACGAATAAGTCATGACGAGTTTTTGTTAAATAAAACACATATGTTTTATGAAACCTAATGGATTATAACCGACGACTATCAATCCTTTCAACTACTTGGTGTGTTTGTTATGTGTGATTTTTTTGAGTCATCTCCGTCGTCACTCTTTGAATTTGGTCATATTTTCCGCGACGATCCCGTTATTGTCACTTGCTTTTGGCGTGTGTTCACTTGAGTCAACGTCCTTGCACTGTCACACGAACGATTATACCAAACCCTAGTTAACGAATGTAACGAGAATATTTTGGAAGTGAAACTGGAATAATGCTTGGGTATGGGAATAGTTAATTTTGGAAACTTTTACGCTTTATGGGATATATCTTGAGACTAGTCTTTATATTACTAGGTTGTGCCGAGTCCGTTGTGCGGTGAGATTCTAGTTGCTGTTGCGTTAGGCTACCCTTGAGCTGTTGTGTTGTGCTACTGTTTGGTTTTTGTGCTGTTCTACTCTCTGAAATTGTTGAGATATTGCATTACTGGGTTGAGGTGAGTTCTCGTAGCCCCACTTTTTATTATGTTTTACCTTGGGGTGGAAATGGTACTCAATGCTTTTCAAATGTTTTTATGCTGTGATTTACTGTTTTCACGTTTTTGGACAATTATGTGCGTTTGATTGCGATTATGTACTATGTGGTATAACTTTACTTTATGTGAGCAAGCATGTGCAACTGTTTAACTCCGTTTGGAGACGAAGCATTCGATAGTACTATCCGGGGTAGCTCCCCGCTGTTATTTATTTGTGTGTGACAATCATGGTAGGTTCAGTTGGCGCGAACAAAACCGTTTCCTTTGATTACGTGCTATAATTGTGTATCTCACTCACTATTGTCCTACATTATATTATTCACAGCTTCGTGGTTTAACTTTCAAACCTACGAGCTCACCAACATTATGTTGACATTTTCTAGTACCATTTTCAGGTGATCATGGTTAAAGTATTTGAGGGCACGTTTATTGGAGTCAAACTATTTGGAACCTTACTACCATGTTTCAAGACAATAAGATTTCAATATGGAGATACTTGTACTTTCAAGAGTTATACAAGAATTGTTTTGTAACGATGTAAACTATTATTGAAGTTAATGTATGGTGTGAACTATAATGTTATGCAATATGTCTTTTTCGTTACATCTCGTGTTTTCACCATTGACGGGGTGTGACAAATCCTTCCATGGTGAAGGTTACTCGTCATTAATTAAGTTGTGTTTGTCACGTTATGATCCCACCCTAGCTAACCCAACCGAATATAAGTAGGGTCATCACTTATGGGCTTGCGGCAGCTATGATCACATCCGCAAATTTGGTGATCATGTTTAGAATCTATGACTTATTATACTTATATAATACATTTATGGTCAAATTTGCAAACCAATATATCTCACTGGGTCAAATAAAATGACTTGTGACCCAAATTTCACATTGATATATAGAATGCGTGCTAAACTGCTAATGACTCTCTTTGGAAAGAAAGGAATGCGGGGACCAAGTGTTTCTTTCCAGTTTCCACCAACAATATTGAGTATTGACATTTCATTGCTTATTTGAGTAGAGTATCTAATATTAGCGTTTAAACAAAATCCAAAATGCTACACACTCATTGCAAAAAAATAAAAATAGAAAATTTCAAACGCTAGACTCTAGAACACTCCAAAATCGTGTGCACCATGCGCATAATGTTTCTATGTCAGACAAGGCCGAGAACCAACATCGAAAACATCTATAGCCTACGGGATAATCAAATGAAATACAGTATTTCAATATGTTGTTGCTTTGTTCTCAATATATATATATATATATTTATTTTTTTTCTTTTTAAAAAAAAAAATCAAACAAGTGTTTTATTATAACAATTTAAGTTATAATAATCAACCTTCTAGCACATTCAAAGTTCAAACAACTAGTTGATCCAACAAAAAAAAGACATCGTGGGCTCGTGGCAAAGTAAAGTAAGTCGAACCAATAAGTCAAGAGTCTTAGGGCTTCTATGTAGAAAACAATAATAAGGAAACAAATTGTAGCGCCCATATCAAATGGCAGTTTACCATTTAATGCAAGTTTTTCTACCTCTTCCTACCCCCTGATTTAGCGCAATCCCCGACATTCCTGCCAGGGAATTTGATCGGGAAATTTGATAAGTGGTGCTTTATTATCAAGGTCGTCTTTAGGAGACTGCAAGTGATGTTATTGTACAGAGTCATCGCTTGATGAGAAGTTATAAAATTTCATGCACTTCTATTATATATATACACAATATGAGACTTAAGTTTAATTAGTTCATACACTACTGACACATGTATATAGCGTGTGTTTAAGGGTCATTTTATGATGATGGCACGGAGTCACCGAAATCCATAAGACGACCTTGATCATTATGTATCTCTTGTTGACTCGCGTGATTTAAAAGTGTGTAATCTTTTAATTTCAATACCATACAATCAAAAATACTAAGACTGTCATTTTTCACTCCATCTGCTCACCTTTTTACATGGTAAACTACAATTCCAAACTAACGATAGAAATCGATAAATAGGATTCAAACAATATAACAAACGATAGAATTCGAATTCTATCGTTTGTTATATTGTTTGAATTCGCAACATGCGAACATTTACAGATTCTGGTGACTAATAGGTAAACAACAATCACGATACATTTGCGATATCCGGCGATACAAATATGTTAGATGCTTTACTTTCCCGATAAATCTTTCTGATTTCTTTTCACTTATATATGTTAAAGTCATGTTGACCTTTACATGCACCATGTCTTATTTCGATCCCCTCAAAAGCGTTTATTTCTTCAATCCAAAGTGCTATAAGAAAAACCTTGATTACCTCACACCATTAACCTATTGCATCACTGCTTCGTCCAACTCTTAAATTAAGGGCTTTCTCTTCCATTTTTGTCTTTGCATTTTTTTGCATATCTAGGAGTCCTAGGGGAATCATGGCAATATACCTAGATAGGGGTTGTCATCAGGCGTAACCTCTCTTTGAATCCTTTTCGAAAAGTTAGTTCTCTGAGGTGGATGATGATATATACATGCAAATGGAGTTCGGAAAAATGAGTTGTACGACATCGTATATACGATATGTGCGATAGTTTAGTTTCTTATAAATATGATTTTATGCGTTTATAAGGGGTCATTTAACCTCTAAATGTGTACATATTTGATCATTTATTGCCCTAAATCGTTTCTATTTGAGTTTTAGGTACTTGGGAAGCAAATGCTGAAAAATGATACGTTTTGGACTCGATTGGAGGGAAAACGAAGAAAAAGACAACATCAGAAAAAATGTCACAGAAAAAGGGTCTGCGACGACGTCACAAGCATTAAGTGACGCCGTCACTTGAAGAAATCATAGATCATGAAGTTTCAGAAGTTACAAGTGACGGCTCAGGCGATGGTGAGGCCTCGAGCTGACAGCGTCATGACCAAAATAATGAAGAGCGATGACGTCACAAACCACAAGCTGACGCCGTCACAATAAGTCGATGCAAGATTCGAAACCCTAATGACGGCGAGCTGACGACGTCACAACTAACAAGTGACACATTTACATATGTAATCTTATATATATTCTCGTATTTTTTTCATTGTAAAGTGTGCGCTTTGGAGGAAAACCCTAGAACGATTTTCTATAGTTTTGTAGGCCTTTTGGCCATTGATGTCTTAATGTTTGGTGAAATATAAGTTCTTCAATTAATCATTCAATCATGTCTATGTGTTAATGTTTGATTCATTTAATTGCTTTTCTTCCTTACCATGCTAGGCTGGATCTATTAGTATTTGTTTAGCATTGCATGAAACCTAGTTATTGATTATTGTGTGTCGTCTCTTGTTTGATTAGTTGTTTTTGCGTTAGGAGTTGGAAAACTGGCTAGGTCAAATTATACTAGCTTGAACGTCCGACTAAACGCGTAGTTCTTATTAACTTAATGTTCTTTGTATTTAATGCGTGAATTCTTAGTTGCAACGTGAAATATGGGCACGACATTCTTAGGCGCCACCCATTTAGACGGAATTCATAGGAGTTAGGGAATAACCAACCCTCAATTGATATTAAGGAATACAACGCTCTAATTAACAAGGACGTGACAATTCGACTAATCAATAAAAGATAACTAGGGAGTAATGAAATTCTAAGTAAATACATTTTTCTCATATAAGAAGTTCACCAATTTACTTTTCTGCATATTTAGTTTAGTTTAATTTAGTTTTATAATTAGTTTTAAAACCAAGCCTTTCCAAATCCTGAGATTTTACTTGCTTTCATATAAAACATAAAAGACCAAAAATAATCTTCCCTCAACCCTTATACTTAATTCGACGTACACTTCGAGCCTACCTCATTATTCCCCTAGAGAACGATCAATCCCCTGAGTCTTACCTATACTACACTATAACGGTTAGGTACTCTGCCTACGAGGATTGTAAAACTTCTTATGTTTACAATTATCTGCATCAAAATATAAATCCAAAGTTCCTAGATTTCATACATTCTCTTGATTAACCTCAGATGTCAAGGCCTTCATCACTTCACGTCAGGTTGAGCGGTCACTCAACCACCTCACTTGAAGCTCTTATCAGTTCACGTCATTAAACTTTGGTGATGAAAGACACCTGATGGTCAATTAGAGCTACCACTTATGCCATACCCTCGTAACCATCAATGGCATATGGTGATCTTGCTTTCAAACAATGGACATCCTTTAGCGTGTTGTTAAACTGTCTAAACAATTCTTGTTCGCTATCATACCACAATATCATGTATCTTTTACGTTTCAAACGATGTAAATTTGGCTCGAAATGTTTTAATGTATTGTACTTTAGTTGATTTATAATCCTTGCGATGTAATTACCAATTGTATTTGATATGGTATTTTTATGATTATTACAATGCACATTGTTGTCGTAACACAAGTAAAACATCATTAATACATTATTTTTGCATTCGACATCACCGTATGAACATAGTTTAAAATCTTGATTATTACATTCTAAGAAATCCTTTAAAATAACAACTCCACTACCAGCATTGTACCTGCATCACCAAAATGGACGATGGATTCAATGAATAGGGTGTCTTAACTTTCTCATGTCGTTAGACTTAACACAATTCTAGCATTTCAATCGGTCAAACATGTATTCTTCACTTTAGAGATACAACCCTAGCTTGGTGTATAGTGATCAAGGCCTACATCAATACAAATACTCGATAAAACGAAGTGACATGATGCGGTTTTTGCATCTTTTTTAGTAAGCTCGGCTTTTCATATGTATTATATGAGACTTTAAACAACATTGATATATATCGCAATGGGTTAAAAGAAAGTGATGTGATGTGAGTAATATATTTTCAGCGTGATTAGCTTAAGATATGTTTCCCTAATATTGTCAGAATGCCATTATAACGTTGTGTTTTCCCTATGGCGATACCATACGATACATATCGATACTGAAAATTTTGACTAAACTGCCTCTTCTATCTAGGTTATAGACTAATCGCCATCAAGTATTAACATGATTGCAAATTCTTATTCGAACGAGTTGAAGCTAACAACATTTCGATTACACACCGGGGGTTGCTAAGAACTAAAGGACAATGCCCTCTAACCTAAGTGGGCCTACATGCGAAGCAACTATTACTTGAGCATGCGTGAGGGTGGAGGGGGGGGGGGGGTTGGTTTCGTGCAAGCCCCTCAGAGCAGGAAGAGGCAGTTGCCATTTGAAGAAAATGCGAGCAGCTCCTTCGTGTTCAGGATGATCAGATGAGAGATCTTCCTCTGACTCCGAGAAATCACCCCAACCTCCCTCCCGGAGGGATATGTTCATCTAAAAGATCTTTCATACTGTGCCCAATCCTAAAATTAGTTCTAGACATATGTCCAACAATGTGAAAATAAATGAAATAGCTAAATGGCGATGAGCCATATCAGTCAGCCATAAACTTTGGATTTGTAGATGGAATCCCCCGAGAAGGGTTAAAATAGCAGTTCCTCCTCCTTGGGAGGTACCGAATAAATGACTACTTGAATCGGGATTTTGAGCATAAAGATTTCACTGACCTGTAAAAAGTGGGCCTAACCCTTGGGGATGTGGTAATACTTGATGTATAACGCCATGTTTCTCGCATCCTCAATAATTAGTTTACGTGATAAGTGACTATGACATGAAAGGTTGTTCACAAGTAAATGATAACATATACATCAAGTATTAACATGTACGTACAACAAGTATCAGGCATCTGAGAGGTGCCTAAGACATTCAAACAAACAACAAAACCACAACTTGTAGTTCTAATTATTCGAATGGAGAACATATCGTTATACTAAGCACATGCCATGCATATTTACTTGATCACTAAATGTACTAGCCCAAACTCAGTACTAAAGAACTCTACAAAAATAATAAAACTATGGGTCACAAGAAATCTCGACAAGAAAGGGAAAATAACAAACAAAAAAAATGCAGTGAATCTCTAATTCACCACTATCCTTGGGAACCACTTGAGGATATCAAAAGATCAAAGGATCAGACTCCTTTAACATAACAAACAAATTCAAAAAACATCAAAGGTACAAAAAACTAGATATCCATCCATGGTAAGCCCGATACATACCAGGAAAAAATTACAGTCAATGTTTTCTATATAAAGATATCAACATAAACTACAAAGGATCAAGCCCTAGCTTAACCAGAAGAGGAAACAACAGATGATGGAAAGGACAACCTGGAGGAATAATTTCCTCCAAATCATTCTATGATTTGGTAAACAGACACGAGTATCCTTGCTTGGAGAGCTAAACTCCAGGGCAAGGACTGACTTGGGAACTTATCTCAAAAACTGTTACTCCCTCCGTCTCAAATTTATTGTCCATATTTCCTTTTTGGGATGTCGCAAAATAATTGTTCACCTTCCATTTTTAGTAATAAAAAGGGAATTTTATGAGGGAATATTCTCTTTGTGTGGTTAAAAATTGTAATGGCCCTACTTTTATTAAACTTTGTGTTTTTTGTCTCCTGACAATAATTTTGAGACGGAGGGAGTACATGCTAAATGTCAAGTGTAGCTACCTCATTCGCTCAGAAGTAGTACCGCGGGTATTTCGCTAATACATGAAGATCTTGCCGAAGATCCCAATGCCCACTTGAGCCAAGGATGTCACGTCATGTGTCATTCTTGTCTCCACCATAGGATGATCACCACGTAGTCCACCCATGACCATCGGATCACCCACGATCGTTGGATCACGTCCACGTGTTGCACACAACCTCAAATGCATCTATATAAATACAGGTGCATTTTGTGAGAAAGATCCAAGCTAGCATAAGCTATGTTCTCCATTTTTACACACATAACACACACACTAAACCATCTTATGTGAGTGCTACCCCAGCTCAAGATTATCAATCTTATCTAGAGGTCTTTACCGAATGTGGGAAACTGAACATACGATCATCACCATTGCACTCACCTAACTCCTCGCTTTATGTACCATAAGTAAGCAACAATTTATGCTACTTTTTGTTACAAAAATTGTCTCTAGCGACGAACTACGTAATTCAAGCTAAAACATAGGGACTATTTAAGTAAATATTTATTTTCACAATAAATAAAAGTTTAGGGATGATTTTTGCAAGACCGGGTAAACCACGGGGACCAATATGTAAATTTATCTTACATGGTTGGTAAAGGTGGCAAAACGGGTACGGGCCAAACGGGCTCATTTTATACGAATCGTTTTAGAAAAGACTCAAACGAAGAAATAAATTCCTTAAACGTAACTCCTCATTTATATTTAAAGAGACGGTTTATGTAACTTTTTTTTCTTGTTTGGTCCTTGAGAACTGGTTTATGTTACATAATTAGTCCTCGGTGACCTATTTTGCGACTGCAGTTAAACATAAGGGACTGTGTGTAAGTTTCGAAAAACAAAGAATTACCATTACACGTTTGGTTTCTGAGAACTGATTTGTGTTACATCGTTATATCACAATGGATTAATGGATTAATGGTTGGTCTTTGAGGAAAAAGCTACAGAAAAACGTTTTTAGAACAATGGATTAATGTATCAACAACCATTCAACGCTATCAGATCTATGACGAGTTTAATAAGGACGTCGTGTTCTATTTGTTGTTTTATGCTCATTTTTATCTACATACTTATGTTATCAGTTTATATCTTCTAGAGCTATCAAGACATTATCTTATCCGTAAGTACGTACTCAAGCCAAGTCACAATTATCGACTTGTCGTTAAGCATTTGCAGCCGAACGTATTTTATTTATCTAGCTAGTTTTTTAGAATAGAAAATGACATAGAAAGAACACCGATTTTGACTAATGACAATGTAAAAGTTACCTATTAATCGATGTGACATATTTGACATATTTATTTACGGATTGATCAGCTTGGATTATATCATAAGCCGTCTAATGGATCGATCCTAAAAGTCTAGCTACGTACAAGAAGATAAGCCATCCCGAACCAACCAGCCCGATTCAACATGTATTGTAAAAAGGATATTTTCATCCCACATCTCTTACCCTACTGGCCTGTCTCGCGGTCTTGCGACATCTGCCTGTTTTCCAGCCTGTTTGGCGCACCTCTTACCTGACCTGCATGTCTCACGCTCTTGCACTCTTGCCACCTCTACCTCATAACCATGTTAACATAATTCTTTACGAACTTGGTTGAGACGTCAATGCTTCTTCTAACCGTATAGAAGACACTCTTCAGCATGAACACCATTTGCAATCAATCAATAACGATTGTAGTTCTACAAGGAGTTAGATGGTCACGAAGGTTTTAAGGAACAGATCATTATTTGTGCAAATGCACCTTAAGATAGTTACCAATAGTCATCACATGAACATATTCTATCTTTAAAATGATGAAACCTATTCGAATCTCTCACTATAATCTCCCTTCCTGTCAAATCACTTGCAAATTTCATAAAGTTATGGCAGTCAACACATATACGTATGTTTTTAACGATTCTAATAGCACGTCTTGAAGACTTAGATTCAGCATGCTTTAATGCAAAAACAAAAGCAAGTTTCTCACTATGGTAACTTAGTTCCCTATTCTTATCTTCCTCTTCTATATCCCGCATTGCCAAATTAGTTTCCGCCACATAACCTAAACCTTTTAGTTCCTTGACTAACTCATCTAGCTCACCACATATGGTCTTTATTTGCGGGTGGTGGACCCCTCCTGAACCAAACTCATGAACCCGGTTCCCAATTTCGGTCCAACTCAAACCAGGATCCTTTTTAACACCCAGCCCTTTCATTTGCTTCCTTATATCTACAGCTTTATTAAAAGTACCATTTGAGCACATCATGTTGGACAGTTGTACATAACCAAGGGAATTATTCGGGTCCAATTCTTGTAACTTTTTGGCAGCTAATTCTGCTAACTTGGTATCACCGTGTTTTCTACATGCTCCGAGCATGGCACTCCATATTACAGAATCAGGTTCCATTGGCATTTCGTTTATAAGCTTTTGAGCTTCTAAAGTTTGACCAGTTCTTCCAAGAATGTCAACCATACAAGCATAGTGATCAAGTTGATGAGCAATCCCATATGTTTTAGACATGGTTTCGAATAATTTGGTCCCTTCTTTAACCATACCCGCGTGGCTACACGCTGATAGTAGAGCTACAAAGGTAGTGGAATCAGGTTGTATATTCATTTCGTCAAAGCATTTCAATGCTTCCTTATGTTGACCATGTAACCCGTAAATCTTTATCATTGAATTCCAGGAGACTATATCTTTAATAAGCATTGAGTCGAAAACTTTACTCGATTCAAGAACTGAACCAGATCTTCCATACGCATGAATCAATGCATTTGCAAGCACGGTATCATTTTCAAAACCGTATTTGAGTATCTGAGAATGGATGGCCAACGTGTGTCGGTCGGTCACTAGACCAGCACAAGCTTTTAATACTATGGAATATGTATGACAGTCTGGGCTAAAACCCTCTTGAAATAACTTAGAGAAAATTAAAAGTGACTCTTCAGGGTCACGTTCTGCAAATATTGTTATAAATGCAGTCCATGAAACAATATCTCTCATACCTGATGTTTCCATGAATAGCCTGTAAAGGTCAGACATTTCGGCACCAAGATCAGCATAAGCCTTTGCCAATGCGGTTATAACGCCTATTTCTGTAATAAACCACGTTTTAATAGCAAGGCAGTGTACTTGAGAACAATACTTAAGACATAAACCAATCACATCACTACCATTGTCTTTAACCATCAACAATGACGATAAGACACTAAGAAGAGTTGCACGGTCAAACCCAATATCCCATTCACGTCTCATCAACGTAAACAACCTCAAACCATCCTCCCACTTCCCTCCACTCTGAAACGCCGCAACCATCGAATTCCACGTCACAATATTCCTAACCTCCAAAAACTCAAACACCCTCCACGCCTCACTCACCACCTCACCACTCGAATACATTTTAATCAACGCATTCCCCACATACGTAAACCCATCAAAAGACGTCTTCATCGCATGCGCATGCACTTGTCTCCCAGCTTCCAAACCACAACAACTCAACACACTCGCATACGCAAACTCACTCGGACGTAAAACCTTCACCATTTCACAAAACAAACGAAACCCCTCATCACAATAACCAAACTGACAATACCCAGAAACCAAAACACTCCAAGTGACAATATTTCTCTCAGGCATTTCATCAAACACCTTACGAGCATGTTCTAAAAAATCACATTTAGCATACATATTGATGAGGTGATTTGAAATGTATAAAGTGGGTTTTATTTGATTCTGTTGGTGGGTTTTGTTCATGTGGTGGTGGAGTTTAAGGCCGTGTGAGATGGAGTTTGACCGTGCACATGCGTGGAAGATATCGGCGTATGTTTGGTGGGTGTGAGGGGTGTTTGGATTGGTGTAAAAGAGGGTTAAGGCTGCAGTTAGGTTGTTGTTTTTTAAGTGGTGGTGCAAGGTTTGATGGAAGTGGTGGTGTGTGGTGGTGGTGAAGCGGCGGAGATGGTAGTTGCGCATTGTGGTTGCTGAGATGGAGGTGTCTCATGGGGTGAAGGTTTAACAGACATTAGGGGGGAACCAAACCATTTTTTTTTTTTTAATTTGAGTTAATTACATTTTTGGTCCTTTGTGGTTTAGCAGGTATAACGGTTTTGGTTCAATAGTTTAAAAAGTAACGGATCTTATCCAGAATCCGACGAACCATAACAGGTTTGGTCCAATTTTTCATTGACCGTTAGTTTGACCAATTAAGACACGTGAAATGACTAAGATACAATCATCTTAATTGACTAAAAGTGTTACACCCGACAAACCATAAGGACCAAAAATGTAGTTAACTCATAAATTTATAAAACTAAAAAAAATAAACTTTTAACAACTAAAAACTTTTATAGAAATTAAAACCTATCTAAAAAAAATTTGAAACAAATTCTAAAATTTTTATCACAGCTAAACTTAAGTAAGAACTAATTTTCTTTTTAAAAAGAAAGTGAATTTTAAAACTAACGAAAATATTTTTAACCATTTAGTAACTAAAACTGCTTTATAATCTATATACAATACTAATGGAATACTAATTTTTTTTATAAAATTTATAATAGTTATAAAAACTCCTTATAAGTTGACAAATCTAATTTTCTTTAAAAAAAAAAAAAAAAAAAAAAAAAAAAAAAAAAAAAAAAAACTTTTATTTTCTTAAAAAAATTTCTTTTTAATTACTTTTAAAATTTATACACGTTTTTGTGTACATTTTATTACACGTTTTTATATAAGTTTTTATGCACGTTTTTATAGACATTTGTATGTGTGTTTTAATATATGTTTTTATCTAGGTTTTTATACATGTTTTTATGCACGTTTTTATACACGTTTTTATATATATATTTTCATACATGTTTTTATAAACGTTTTTATACACGTTTTAATCTACACTTTTATCTACGCTTTTATATACGTTTTTATATACATTTTTATATACGTTTTTATATACGTTTTTATCTACATTTTTATCTACGTTTTTATATACGTTTTTATCTACGTTTTTATCTATGTTTTTTATCTACATTTTATCTACGTTTTTATCTACGTTTTTATATATGTTTTAATCTACATTTTTAAAATGTATATAAAACATAGATAAAAATGTATATAAACCATAGATAAAAACATGTATAAAAATGTAGATAAAAACGTATATAAAAAATAAATAAAAACGTATATAAAAACGTAAATAAAAAACGTATATAAAAATGTATATAAAAATGTATATAAAAAATGTATATAAAAAGTATATAAAACGTATATCAAAAAAGTATATAAAATCGTATATAAAAATGTAGATAAAAAACGTATATGAAAACATAGATAAAAACGTATATAAAAACGTATATAAAGGCGTAGAAGAAAATGTATATAAAAGCGTTGATAAAAATGTAGATATATTATAAAAAAAAAAAAACGTATATAAAAATGTATAATAAAACGTTGATAAAAACGTACATAAAAGCGTAGATAAAAACGTATATAAAAAGGTGTATAAAAACGTATATGAAAAGCATAGATAAAAAGTGGACTAAAAGTGAAACACCTGACAAACCACAAGGACAAAAAATAATGTAGTTAACTCTTTTATTTAACAATATAGGTGAAAAGACAAAAAAACACTCAGATTTAATAGTCAAAATTAGTCAAACTAACGGTCAACAAAAAATTGGACCAAACCTGTTACGGGTTGTCGGATTCTGGACAAGATCCGTTGCTTTTTAAACTATTGGACGAAAACCGTTATATCCGGTAATCCACAAGGACAAAAAATATAATTAACTCTTTTAATTTTCAAGGCTTATTTCTTTTAAAGGTAAATTAACAAATTACAAACAATTTGATTTTCGCTTAATTGAGTAAAACGCTTAATCTGTTAAGCTTTGTGTTTGTTTGTTTACTCACTTGATCCATAAGCATGATCTAATAGAAAAAGTCAGAATAATTATATTTTTTTCGATTAAGGTCTTGTTTGTTTAATATTTTGATTAAGGGCATGTCTATTTAGTTTTTGTATTAAGTCTTGTAAAATTAAAGTGATTGTTTAGACATATTTTGTCTGTTTGTATATAAATAAATGGTTATTTGTTTTGTGTGCTGAAAAAGGTATCTGAGTTAGAGAAAATTACCGTGATACCCATTGATATGAAATAAGTTTTGAATAAAAAATTAATTACTCCGTACATAAAAGTAATGGGAGAGTAAATTTGTAAAAGTATAATAAAAGTGATGGACTTAATTGGGAGACCCTCACCCTATGTCTTTTTCTATAAAGTCATCTATATATTTTAAGTACCAAACAAACACTCAATTAATGACTTAATGAATTTACTTACTTATGAATTAAAACTCTTTAAGTCATTATCAAACACTATCTAAGGGTGCGTTTAAATAAGTTAATTTTTTTTATTAAGTTATGTTTAATTAAGAGATGACTTAATGCAGACAACCTCAGTTTTATTACTTAATATTTCTAGTCATCTTTCTCTATTAAGTCACAAACAAACATTTTCATATGGCTTAATTAATTCATTTTTTTCATTTAAATCTATATCAAACACTCCCTAAGTCATGTTTAAATAAGATATCGACTTAATATTATCACTTTATATTTTCAATAATCCTTTGCAATTAAGTCATAAACAAATATTTTTCACATGACTTTTCCAATTCCGTTTTTTCATATTAAAACAATAAGTCAAATTCAAACATCACATAAGTCATTGATATTTACATAATTATACTAAATTAAAACAAATAGGCTCTAAATCATATTGAGTTTAAGAAATTCATAAGGAGAATTCCACGGCTTATGTTTAAGAATGAGTATGAAATGTCGGCGTAGCGGTATATTGTTTGATAAAACTTTTAAGATATAACCACTTAAAATCATTTAATTACTTTATTTTTTTTTCTCAAAGAAAATATTGCATATACCTATATAAATTGATTTTATGCATTTTCATTTAACTAAATTATATAGTATAATTCATTTATTTTTATCTATTAATCAAACATAATTATATAGATCATTAAAGTTCAATGAAATAGTTTACACTTTAAAAGTAAACCGTATACATAAACTCTTCTCTAAACTAATATTGATTATTGTAATAAGATTACCGTTTATATCATTCAAATATTTGTAATCATTTTGAGTTATTACCGGAAAAGTAAAAAGTTAATTTAAAACTTTTAATCTTAAATTTCTATTAAATGTAAGTTAAAACCATAGCAATATTGGGCTTATTTTATTTGAAGTTTAAAGATCTTTTTATATAACAAAATTGATAAATTTGATCTATTACTAGAAAAGAAAATAAGAAGTTGATTTTAAAAATCTAATCATCAATTTTTTTAAAATCATAAGTAAGTAAAAAAAAAAAAAACATTATAATATCGGGCTCATTTTATTTGAAATTTAACAACCTTTTATTGATATATTTTTTATATGAAAATTGTTGAATATTTGTTAGGTTTGATAGATAAAGTTTGTTACATAATAAAATGCTAAAAGAAAAAGTTTGTGGTAGTTTTTGTAACTTGTTACAGAGTTTAGGGGTGGATTTTGAAATTTTTTTATTAAATTTACATATATAGTTTAGGATATTCAAATTGTTAGATAGTTTAAGGGTATCTTTTGAAACTTCTTTTTTTTTACAAATTTTTAAAATAAACTTTAATATTTTTTATAAAATCGTACGTAAATTAAAAAGATATCAAGATTTGGCTTATTTTGTTCACTATTTTACTCGTATATTTATTGTAAAAAAGTCGTCGTACATTTGTTAGATATTTTACAAATAAAGTATGTTATATAAATAAAAAAATCGTAAAAAGCTAAAAGTACCGGATAATTCTCCAAACTTGTCACATCACTCGCGGTTGTTTTGCAAAAAAAATCTTTTTCCTTCTAAACGGTGCCGTTCACACCGCTAATGTATTATATTTAAATATGCTTAGTGGTATATAAGTCTAAGGAGTTAATAAAGAAAACTTTTTTTTTTAACAACAACCAACTAATATCTACACTACAAATTTATTTCACACGTTTTAATTAGCACTTGAATTCACAACCATTTAGTTAAAGAGCTTCTCACACAACTTAAAATACCACTGAGACACAAGCTCTTCGATATTAATAGAGACAACTATCCCAGAAGGTACAAATATCTTAAAGACAACGATGTTTTTAAGAGATTGATATGATATTAACCACTTTTAGTTTAATGGGTGTTTAGAAAAGCAAGCAGGTAAAAATATGTTCGCAATTTCTTTTAATGCATCTCAACTCTGATTATTGAAAATTATACAATCAAAAGGCTTGTTTTTTAATTGGTACATCTTCTTGTTTAGAACGTGTGAGTGTGAGTTTAAGTATTGTTTAGAACGTGTGAGATAGACTTTGTATATATTGAGAGATAGTAACTATCTGATAGTTAGTCGTCGTTAGAAAAAATTTATACGTATACGAAAGATAATTTCTTTTCCCATACATTTCCAAACCTTCTTATTTGCTTAAAAATACCAAACTTCGTCTAAGAGAAAGTGGTATTTATAGTTTGATCGATAAAGTCATATGTAAGTGTCCACATACGAAACTTTACTATGCCGTTATTGTATTCTTCATCGTGAATTTGAATCTGAATTCTTCATCATGGATTCGCTATTGTATTGATCATCATGAATCGTGCTAAGAAGATTGTATTGCAAATTTCGAGCTATGGAAACATATTGTTGTCATGGTTTACACTTCCAATTGTTTGTGGTTCTTCAATCCCAAATGTCATCTACATTGACATCCGCCAAAAAGGGTCAGAATATTATCCACAAGCATTATATGTCGATATAAACATTGTAAAATCTTGGAAGGTTAAGGATCGATGGGGTAAAATGAACAAGCTATCTCATGTATTTTTTCAAAAATAATTTTGGCACTCAAAAACATCTAACGCGAATCACTTTTGGTGACCTAACAAGTAAACCATGACTCCACAGGTCACGTATCTACAAAAGTTAATGAAACAAGAAGATGCACAAAATATATAAAATTATAAATGTCTAGATATAAAGAAATTGAGATGACATAAAATCAAACCCGATAATACATTATATGAGTTCTACCATGATATTTTTCAATATATTCAAGAGATAATAAAAAAAAATGTATCTAACTTGTCCATTATTGTTTTCTGTGTAGTTTTTTTTTTTTTTTTTTTTTTTTTTTTTTTTTTTTTTTTTTTGCTATGCATACACGGCCCTTTTAAATTTCGACATTTGTATATATTTTATTCATATACAATGATCATTTTATAATTCGATGTTAACTAAGTGGTTAAAAAAGAATGGTCACAAAATACATAAAAAGACAAAATTTGAAAGGTTTGTTTTTTAATAGAAAAAAAGAAAAAACTACGCAAATTAACAAAAATGAACAAGTTAAGGGTGTTTTTTTTTTTTTTTTTTTTTTTTTTTTTTTTTTTTTGTCGCCGTTAAAAAAAAAGAAAAAAGATATACATTTTTTTGTTATTATCCTTTAATTTAAGTGGCAAAATGAATATGGACGGTAACACTAAGGTTGTTGGCAACACGTAATTGTGTTTGCGAAATACGTATCTAAAAAGATGATAATACAATTCAATATGTAACTTTTATTTCCTAGATATAATGCCTGCGCACGCGCGGGGTTTTTTCTAATCTTTTAAATAAATTATTATTTTTAATTTCGGGTTTTAATTATTATAACAGGACCTTCAAAACCAGTGTACTTTGATTGAGGTATTGAATTAGGGTTATTTACGAATGTAGTGGGTTTTAATATTAATTAGATTTGGAGGAGATGTTCTTGTGTCAATGATTGTGCGTGGATGAATGATAAGAGATCGAGTTTGATTGATGGAGGAGGAATTTGGGAATGTTGGGACTTCAAATTTTTAGTGGGAATGATACTAAATTTTAAGTTTCAACCCAAATCTTTAAAAAACTTGCTCCACCGTTTTCAAGTTTTATTTTTTTAGATTTTGACACATATATTTTTGTAAGTTTTTTTTGAATGATTACAAATCACATTTGTTTTTTATAGAATATGGATAAATTTAGAAGTATTTAGGCTTTTCTTATTTAATATTTAAGAAAATAATAATAATAATAATTTGATTATTACTTAATAAAGTATGATTTGATTTTTTTGAAATGTAAAAGTCTCCACTAGGAGTTTTGTTTTATTATATAATACAATTCAATATGTAACTTTTATTTCCAAAAAACACCAAGTAGGATGTGAATACAAATCAACTACGTATCAAATATTCGTGTAGGGAACCTAGTGGTGCCACTACATCCAAGCCTATTTCATTGAATTGAATTATTTTGCGACTAACGTGTCAAAATGATCGTTAATTTGTGGCTTTGTTTATGTCAACAAAGTGACGCTAGTTTACATGATCCTCTTATCTTTTAGGAAATTGATTAATGAACTTATTGTCTACGGTAGTTTAGAGTTGAGAGGTGTAAATATGAGAACTAAGCACAATTATCAAGTTGGACCAACTAGATATTAATCAGATGACAACACTAAACATTTGAAGATTAATTACTTGGACCACATCAGCGATTGTTATTTATTTGCATATGAACTTACTTCGTTGTGTTTGTTTTGCCAAGACGGCTATGACTTATGGCAACTATGAGATGAGCAAGAAGATCCAAGGATAATGGATCTTCATAATTAAAATGAGAATTTTGAGAAAGATTTTTATTCACAAATGTCAAATAAGTCTGTAGAAATTTAAAAGGTCATATATCTATTTTTGTAAATGCTCCCGAAATGTGTTGTTATTCATTCTCATTTTAATTTTATTTCTTATTTGATATCGGCATAAGTAATATTAGAGTTAAGATCTTATAACAAGGTTCTGGTTCTCGGAAAAAAGAAAAAGAGGCCAACATGTGTACATACTGAACATACCAAAAACAAAAAAAAAAAAAAAAAAAAAAAAAATTATCAAGAAAATATAAAACTTTTTTTAAATAACACAAAGTGATGGTTGAAAAAAAAGATTAAAATGATGATTTTTTTGGATTAAAAAGATTGCTAATTAGTTCCTGTTTATAAAAATTCCACTAAAATTTTGTAACAAGATCGAGTCATAGGGTGTGTTTGATATTATGGAGAGATCATGCTTATTTTTTTTAAAAATAAGTTACTTAAAAAATAATCTTTGTTTGGCAGACAGTACTTATAAGAAATTTTTTAAAAAAATTAATAATAATAAAAATAAATAAATAAATTAAAAAAAAAAAAAAAAAAAAAAAAAAAAAAAAAAAAAAAAAATCTTCCATAATCTCTGAAAATCAAAAATTACTTCATGTAGCTCATAAAAATATTTTTTTTTTTATAATCTCCTTCTCAAGCACCATCTCCAGTTCCACCAACAGTTATTTTTGCCAAACATAGTCATAATCCACCAATTATAAATGCCCAAACCATAAGCCATTTTTTAAGTCAAGAAACTGCACAATCGTGGTTTATAGTTGCTGTAATGGCACCTTCTAAGTCGAACAGCTCTATGAAATAAACAATGCTAAAGATGTGACTAACACAACCTCAAGTGAAAATTAATCCTTCATCAGAGCCAATAACTATTGCCAACACCCAATACATGCAAAACAACGCCAGTCCCAGTAAAGAGTCCACATTGGACATCGAGACTATGCTTTACTAGACCGCGCCATGAATGACACACCATAATTGTAAAGACAAACACGAATGGGGGCCATACATAATGAAGAAAATTGAACTCAGTGCCTTTCGGTTTCCTCTTTAAACTTCATGTATTTGATTTTTCGTCTTTGACTTTTGGTGTTGTCCAAGTGTTTGGCATTTGTTAATTCTATCATGATATCAATTAGGTCACCAAAAATTGGCATACTACCATCCTACATGCAGTCTTTGATCTTTCTAATGCAAGTGCTGTCTTTTGCATGATCAATATTTCTTAGTGAATCAATCAGTAAGTTGATACACTAATCTGAAGAGAATAAAAGATTGTAGACTCAATGATACCACTAGGTAAAAGACCACATACCGTCTGAGTATTATAGATTTTTACCTTATTATTTCTTCTAACTAAAAACAAAATAAAAGAATCAAACTGAAACACAACCAATTTCATGCTCACAATAAGTCTCGTAATCTCGTATACCCATTGGGTTCAAGAGAAATAGATGTTACCAGAGCCAAAAGTCATGGATTGCTACCCCATTTTACCTTAAAACAACATCTTTATCGAATAAATGTCAAAATAACAGTGACTCTAGTCTCTAGATGCAAATGAGTCCACTCAGTTACATGTAAATAATACTCAAGCTAAGACACAGCATAAACTAGGTATTCAAAACCACTCGGAACTTTAGAAAATGTCTCCCTTCCGCTCTCTTTATGTCATGTTACTATAAAATGTAAGGCTCAGATAATTAAGATATTGAAGTGAAATTGTAATCATTGCTGTCTTGCTCGTTAAATCAATATAATTGAAAAGCCCAAGGATGGATCAGGTTTTCGTCACATGCATACAGACATCAGGAAAAACATAGAGAAAAATATGAATATCAATAAAACCACCATCCAAGTCAATACATAATATAACCATAAAACCTGGATTGCGACTAGGGGTGTCAAATGGTCCGACCTGATAACCCGTAATATAGTTATATACTTATATTAGCCTTTAATCCTTAGGTCTATATAACCCAACTAAATAAGCCCATTATGCCAACAGCAATTCAATATCGGTACGTTGATCATTAGTAGGATATACAATTTAATACTTCCTAAAAAACAAATGTGACCTTTTGGCAACCTTCTACTTAACTCTATACTGCATCTGCCTTCATCACTCAATTTTGACCCTCATTATCATCACTCAAGATTGAATTCATATGGGGAATTTAATTTTTGTTAGTCATTATAACTTTATTGATGGGCCATCGTTGGGGTTTAAATCAGAAAAGAGTTAAAAAGCTTTTTTGAATAAGTAGGGATTTAATAGTATTTTTTCCTATTTCATTCAATAATGCAAGTGCAAATGACGGCGCCATTGATTCTATAAATGATACCTGAAAATAGCCGTAAGTGTTTGTTGGGAAGAAAATGGATTCATATTAGATTTGCGGCTCAAATCGAGTCACAACATCAAGCATCAAACTCTGTGATATCACATCGAGCACTGTGGGCACATTTAGTAAACTTTTCAATTCTAGAACCTAATGTTTATATCGACTTACCTGCAAACCTAATACTTTCAATAGACTTATCAATTTCTTTCATACCATCTTGCACTATAAGATCTACAATATGAGCCACAAATCTAAAATGAATCTAAATCCTTCTCAACAAACACTCATGGTTATTTCAAGTATCATTTCAATAAAATCAATAGTGTCATAATTTGCACTTTCTATCAAGCGAAATCGAAAAAGTATTATCAAACCCATACTCACTAAAATAACTTACACCCCATTTCGTATGTCTACCCTCAAGAACACAAAATTTCAACACTTTTTTTACCAAGTCCCATTCATTAGACATAAGAGCCATGTAACTCTTTTTTAAGGGATGTCCAACTACCGGTAGTCAAACAAACCATAGAATGGTTTTTTCGAAGTGTTTCACGAAGCTTGTCATTTTTATTCTTGATACAATATCATTTGGTCTTTTGGTATTGTATTCCTACATGGAACATCAATTAAAGGTTGATTAATTCTAGAATAATGCCAAAGTTAAACTCTCATCGCAAATAAATGTGAGCTCATCTGCGACAATCATGTGAAATTTTTTCAGGTTTATAGTTTTTTTGCCTCAATAAACCTTTTATGGATACTTGACTCGGTTTGATTATACCTCGTTTTAAATTGGTCAAATGGTAAACCTACAAAACTTGGCTAAGAACGCGGAAACAGGTTCAATGGGTCAAACGGGTAGAAAGTCACCCAAAGCATATTTCAAATGTATAAGTCCTCATAAATTAATTTTAAATCATATAAATTAGATTATTACACTTATAATAGAATTCCTTTATTAATATTTATCACATTTAACCATCTGTGTAGCTTAATAACCAACACCCCCCCCCCCCCCCCCCCCCCTTAATAACCACCCCACAACCCCGCGACCCACCATACTGCAACCTCTTGTTTAACACTAGACAAAAAAGAATGGCATCATAAAAATGGTACCTCAATACTGAATGGTATATAGTTGATAAGAAAGTACCTCAAATTTCGTCCCCTTGGAATATATGCATAATAAAGAAAAGGAGCAATAATAGTAGCTAATAAGGAGCATACAAATGATATACTGGCTCAGATTAGGTTCAAGTTACCAATTAACCCAATATAGATGCTAAATTGGCAAAGGCCACTAAGTACACTAAAATGACTGCTACACTAGTCATACACGTACCAAGAAGATGGCTTTGGTAATTCACAAATCTCTATTGTAATACTTTTGTTGGCAACAACAATTAGATGGTCACTATGCTTGATTTGTTTAGTAAGGGGCATAACGTTTTGGGCTGATCATATCATATCGACTTGACCTAGAGTGGGTAATACCGTCCCCTGTAGTCCCAAAACCTCTTCGATAGTCATGAATGTTATGGTCCACATTTGTTCTAGAAGACACTGACATATAAATAAACAAAAAGGTTGTCATATACCATAAACTAGGCCACCGGGATGAGTCCAAAACGAGAAACAAAAACATAGAACTGATAGCAGTAAATAAGTCAAGTGATAAGATACATTACCATGTGCATATCGTGATGAAGGGCTTGCAGAAACATCTTCATTGAACCTTGATCTAAATGAGGAATTAGGTGTGACCATTGATGATGCATTGGCCTTGTCTTGTCCAGATATCTGTACACGTTCATGTATAATTATAATCTATCTCATTAGCAACATCACTAAAAATACTAGATGAAACAGATTCAATCAGTTTCAGCTTTCTAGATATGACTGCATTTAACAAATGAAAGAAGAAAAGCTGTATGAAATTCATGGAAATCAAAGAGGATAGTTATATTACTCCAAATCTTAAAGTTCGGTTGTAAAGGGTCACAAGGCCGGTAAAAAGCTTGACAGCATAATCTGCAATCTCCTCAGTTTCATATTCTGCAAATGCAAAACCTTTTGGTTTATCAGTTTCGCGATCTCGTGGAATGTGCAAGTCAATCACCCGCCCAGCTTGAATAAGGATATCATATAAAACCCTATCGGTTACTCGCTCATCCAAATTACCTGTAAATTATAAGATTAGTTACATCCAAATGAATAGTTTTTTCGGAAGGTGATAGCTGAATAGCTAACTTCATTTGACCAAAAGTTTCAATTTAGTTTTTAAAAGTAACCAAAACGTTAGTGTCTATTGTTGTGCTCCTGTTTCAGAAATAAAACCAGAGTCTACTGGAACAATAATCCTGAAGAACATAACTTTTGATACATGAATGAATCACATGGAGAAAAACGTTTAGTCATATAGATGTGAATCTATCTTTAAATTGCACTAGTGTATGCTACAAATGAGAAACCATAAACACGAAAATGAGAAAAATAAGAACGAATGTAATTTGCCGGTCCAGCAAGAGAGAAAAGGGTAACAAATTATGGGACTATGAGCCCACAAATGGCCGAATCGAAAATGATCTCAAAATTTCAAACTGGTGCGGTTATTTAGTGAAGGAAACATTCATTCTAAAACTATGGCAATAGTTGACTGATGTAATTTGCTTTCCTATAAAACTTTGCTTGGTATGTAATGTAAAATGGGCTCCTGTAAGCAGTGTGTCCAGAATACAACCATGGCATTAGTAAGGGATCTAAACTTAAGTTCCACAGTGATAAAAATTGTAAAGAAACTTCAAATTTGAACCAAATAAATTTCTAGTGGTAGAGTATTACAAAATATCTGCTCACAGTGTGTACATGTATGCATGGTCTTTACACATACCCTAATCTACGTTTGGTGTTGTGAAATGGTTTTTATGATAGTATAATGCAAGTAACAATTTGACTATTTGAGTATCAAACTGTGTGAATCAAGCATGAAACCAAAAATTCAAGTAACCAAACTAGTCAAATTGTTGCACCAGGTAAAAAATTTTGTCGCAAAGTTGGCGCTTAGTGTAAATTTATGTGAAGCGCTCCAGGTAAACAAGGCCTTACCTAGGCCCCAAAATGTGTTTTTTGGGCATAAGGTTATGAGTTATCACGAACTATTGTACCATTTTGGTGCTTCTAACTAACCTAACTCAGTTAGTGAGACTTGCCAGGTAGGAAGGCCTTACATGGAGCCCAAATATGCTGTTGTGCATAGTCATTTGACTTATCATGAACCTTTGGGTCATTTGGTGCTTTTAACTACACTAAATTACATAGTAACTGCAAAAAATGTCTAGGAACGAGAAATAGGTCATGTGGTGTTTTCATAAACACATTCTTAACATATCTAGATAATTATAGATACACACATACATTATTCATCAAGGGAACTTGATGTATTTTACATTTTGTTCTTAGTTTTAAGGTTAATCCTGATGAAAATTAATCCATCATCTACCAGTGTTTATATTGGGAGAGCGCTAAGGTGCCGTTTAGTTGTAGAATATTTTTCCTCTTTTTCCGTTTCTAAATTCCTTGAGAAGGGAATGATTTTTCTTCTCTAGAGAAGAGTTGAGAATTTTGAAAACCCGTTTAGTTGGATTTATATTTTCCATTTTTTAAAATGATAAGAAGATTACCTCAAATTGCAACGGTGATAGCGATGGCGGGCGGGCGGCGGCGGCGACGGCGGGCGGTGGAGGATGACACGAGATATTAGAGGTAGAATGGTGTATGTGTTTTTTTTTTGAAGTTGAGAAAAAAAAAATGAGAAAGAAAAAATTGAGAATGCTAGAATAGGCTTTTCAATTTCTTAGTTAAAATTTAGAAAATGAGAATTTCATATTTTTTGAAAATTGTTCGGAAAAAAGTGTGACTAAACGGATTTTCAATTTTTCCATTTTCACATGAAAAATTTCCTAGAAAAATGGAATATTTTTCACCAACTAAACGTACCCTAATATTCTTAAGATTGTGTTCAATCACATCTCTAATTCGGATCATCTGTACTTAGTTTATCTTCAATTTCCACATATTCCGATATAGATTTCTAGCACTTTGTAAAGAGAAAACCTTACTTAAACCTTGATACCAATATACCAAAGGTCCTCTTAAGCACATGAACACACGAACAATTGGTAACTTTTAACAAAGATAAATAATTGTAGGGTAAACAAATATTGATCCTAGTTACCACAAGGTATCGTGTCGTGTTGTGTTATAGCCCCTCCACGTCAGCTTTTGCCCTGTAACATTCCTATACACAAGCAAACAACACCCACCTCATATAAATTATACGTTCGTGGGACCCACACTCTTTATTTATTTTATAATCCAAAAAAAACCTATGCGCAAAGCCTATAACACAGAGGGACGGTTTGGTGATGGCCGAGCCCCTATAGCGGGTGGGTACCGTGTGGTCTAAAATGTGAGAGGTCTGGAGTTCAAATCCTACTTGGTGAAAATAATCCTTAAAGTGCCGGTTTTAACCGGTTTGAGTCTGTGTAACCGAGGAATCAAACCATAATTACCCAAAGAAAGATATATAAGCAGAGATGAAAACACATAGTACTAGTTTTCACATTCACAATTTCAAATACTCCTAAACATAATAAAAAAAATAAATAAAATAAGTTATACGCTCATCAAGCTAAAAATTGAGTAATTAAATAAACGCTGCATAAAAACCTGAATAATAATAAGACTATAAATGTAGTATTCGAATTGATCGTATACATAAATAAATGAAAACGGAAATCCTGAATTAATGAAAATGGATTGTGATAAAGAAAAAAAAATAGTTACCAATGTAAACAGTGCAGTTAGGATCGGAAGACATGATCATCCGCTCACAACTCACGGAGATTATTGTAAAAGACTATTGTTTCCGCAAAAAAATCAATTTATAGGTGACAAATAGCTTGGAATTGATTATATGCGTTTTTTTTTTTATGAGTAAAGAATTTAAAGCGGTTTAATGAGGTGAATTAGGGCGTGTTTAATTTTAATTAACTTATTAATAGGTGTTTAAACATTATAATTAATTAAATATCAGTGAACGTTTTATAAGTCGTGCTTCCGAAATAAATTATTAACAAACAAATTCACGCCAACTTAACATATTAAGAAATTTTCTCAATTAAAACAATTAAGTCAAAATTAAACGGCACCTTACTGTTAAAATCTAACATTTTTTTGTGCAAGTGTTTCGAGTTAAACTCAAAGATAGCTGTAAAAATGGTAAACAACACACAACAAACGACGGCTACACCCAACCAACCACCCCATGGTGTATTTTTTCTTATTAACTACTATAGAAGATAAGTCCTCAAATAGAGTGCTTACCAATTACAATGACAAGATTAAACCCATTCAGAAGGGCCTTAATCAATTCTCACTACAAACACTCACACTCAAAAGATGATCAAAACAGATTGATCAAGAATACTAGACCAGACTTACAACCAGATATCAAAGATGATATCACAGACAAATACAAGAACAAAATGAGAGAAAATATTATGACTGCACAAAGCTTGAGAGAGAAAAAGTGAGGAAACCCTAGCTCGGATGAGAGATTATATAGAGCCTATTTACACTTCAGACCTCCATAAACTTGATACTTGACTAAACTCACCTAAACTTGTATTATAGTTATAACAACTAATACAAGTTGGCAAGATAAGCCCCTCAAGTTCTGAGCAGCTTGAACACATATAAGAACTAAGATAATTCAACACCCCTCCTCAAGCTGATCAGCCTCAAGCTTATACTCCTGAACTCTCTTCTGCTACTACAACATCATTCTCATTATTTTTCACACCTGCAAACATATCAAACAAACCAAGATTCTTGCAAAACAAACTATGTTGCCTTTGACCAAGGCACTTAGTAAAAATATCAGCAACTTGCAAGTCAGTATGAATCTTGATAGTTTGAATAACACCGGCTGAAACTTTTTCCCTCACTAAGTGCAAATCCAACTCAAAATGTTTTGTTTTTTCATGAAACACTGGGTTAGCTGCAATCTGGATTGCAGAATTATTATCACGAAAAATTTCAATAGGTAACAAGTTTTTTAACCCAAGACTATGCAACAAATTGCTTAACCAAATAACTTCACAAGTAGTTGAAGCTAAGCTTCTATACTCAGCTTCAGTAGAACTTCTAGATAATGTAGCTTGTTTTTTACTTTTCCATGAAACAAGAGAATCACCCAGAAAAACACAAAAACCAGTTACAGATTTCCTAGTCTTAGGACACTTTGCCCAATCTGCATCAGCATAAGCTCTAAGTCTCAGATCAGATTTTTTATTGAATTGCAAACCAGAACCTGGAGAACCTTTCAAGTATCTTAACACTCTTAAAGCAGACTTTAAATGTGACTGCAATGGGTTGTGCATATGCTGACTCAAACAATGAACAGCATAACTAATATTAGGCCTAGTATTAGTCAAGTAAATCAACTTTCCAACTAACTTCTGATAATTAGAAATGTTATTCAAAACTTTATCCTTTTCAGACTCAACACAATTCAATATAGTATTCTCAGGAAAAGGTGAATCAACAGGTTTAGCTGCTAACAAGCCATACTCATGTAATAACTCTAAACAGTATTTCCTTTGAGACATACAAACACCTTGATCATTTTTTCAAAACCTCAATGCCTAGAAAGTATTTTAACTCTCCCAGATCTTTAATCATGAACTTAGAACTCAGAAACTTTTTAAATTTACTAATCTCAACTTCATTATTTCCAGTAATCACAATATCATCCACATAAACAAGTAAAGCAACAAACACAGAATCATTTTGCTTTATATATAAAGAATAATCACATTTACTTTGAACAAAGCCATGCTCAGCCAAAGCAGTAGAAAGTTTAGCATTCCACTGCCTTGGGGCTTGCTTTAACCCATACAAAGACTTATTAAATTTGCACACCTTAGAACCATCACCACCATTAAACCCTTTAGGCAAATACATGTAAACATCTTCATCAAGATCACGATATAAAAAATCATTGTTCACATCTAATTGATACAAAGGCCAACTCATTTTAATAGCAATACTAATCAAACATCTGACAGTGACCATTTTAACAACTGGACTAAAGGTTTCATCATAATCAAACCCTTCTCTTTGATTAAAACCCTTAGCAACTAATCTAGCCTTGTACCTATCAATATCACCAGTAGACTTATATTTAATTTTCCAAATCCACTTATAACCAATAGCATGTCTACCAACAGGTAACTCACATTCAGTCCATGTGTTATTTCTATTAAGAGCTTCAATTTCATTATTCATAGCATCAGACCAATTTGGATCCTTAACAGCTTCCTCATAGGAAGTAGGTTCAACAGATTTATTCAAAGTAGTAGCAAAACATTTATTATTTCTACTCAGACCATCATAACACACATATTTCTCAACACCATATCTAACTTTAGACTGCATAACATAATCATTAAATCTAACAGGAACTCTAGACTCTCTATTAGACCTTCTTATACCAGGTGTCTGCACATCTTCATTAGAACTACCAAACTGAGTTGACATAGGACTCATATTATTTGGATCAGAATTGCCCTCAGACCAGGTTTGGTCACCAAAATGGGTTGCAGATTGCCTCACATCCTGATGCAAGAATGCAGTATCTGTTGCATCATCTAATGCATCATAAGAAGGTGGCAAACTACCATCCTCAACTGGTGTATCTTTCCCATCATCATTGGGACTTTGAGGACCATCTAAATCATCAAAAAATTTCAAGTGATCTGCTTCACTTGTAAGTTCAGCATCAGCAGATTCACAAGTTTTCATTCTTAAAGGAAACACATTTTCATAGAATCTAACATCTCTTGCATAAAAAAACATTTCTAGTATCCAAACTTAAAAGTTTATAAGCTTTTTTACTAGTAGAATACCCAATTAGAACACATTTTTCAGATCTATAAGACAACTTATCATGATTATTTAGAATAGTAGCAAAACAAAGACAACCAAATGACCTCAAGTGGGAAAGATTAGGTTTCATTTTATACACCAACTCATATGGACATTTACCATTTAACACAGAAGATGGCAGCTTGTTTATAAGATATACAGCAGTTAGAACACAATCAGACCAAAAACTCAGAGGAATTCCCCCCTGAAACATAAGACTCCTAGCAACATTTAATAGGTGTCTATGTTTCCTTTCAGCAATCCCATTTTGCTGAGGTGTATGAACACATGAAGTTTGATGTATTATACCAAGATTTGAAAACAACTGATTCATTTTCTTATTTACAAATTATGTTCCATTATCAGACCTAACAGTCTTAATTTTCACATCAAACTGATTAGAAATTAAGTGAATAAAAGAGCAAAACACATCAAACACTTCATCTTTGGTTTTGACCAAATATGCCCACACAGACCTAGAATAATCATCAACAACAGTTAAAAAAAATACTTATATCCTTCCCTGCTAGCAATCCTGTAAGGGCCCCACAAGTCTAGATGAACAAGTTCACCTAGTGTCTTAGACTTATGGCTAGACAAAGGAAAAGGTTCCCTTGTCTGTTTGGCCCTATGACAGATTTCACACACATATATAGAAGAATTCTTGGAAATACCAAGATCAGTTTGAAGAACAGACAAGACTGGGTCAGCAGGGTGACCCAACCTATTATGTCAAACCAACTTAGAAACATTATAAGACATAACCATATTGCACTTACCCAAAGAATTACTAGACTGCATATCAAACAGATAAAGACCATCAAACTGGCTACCAGTCCCCAGAACATTCTCCCTTTTCAAATCCTGAATATAACATTTATCCTCATCAAATCCAACAAACAACTTACTATCTCTAATAAGCTTATTCACAGACAACAAACTCACACAATAACCAGGAACAACAAGAACATCATAAAGAGTAACATTATTAGTCAACTTTAAGTTTCCTACATGACTTATAGTAGCAACAGTACCATTAGGATAACCAACAGTAATCCTAAGACTAGTAATATCAACAACATTAAACATGCCAACTGTGGAAACAGTCAAGTGCTGATTAGCACCTGAATCAATTATCCAACCCAAAGAAACAGTGTGCACAGCTATACTAGAATTAGCAAAGAAATATCTAGTGAAATTAAGATTAAACCACACATTCCCATTAAAGAATGAAGCTCTACCTGCCATGTTAGCATGTATGCTCCCAGAAGACTTATCATTAATCAAGGACAAAAGTTTCTGCATCTGTTCAGGAGTAAAACCAGAAGAAGTACTAGCAGAAGAATTAGAAACATGTTTTTCAGTCTGTTTAACATCCACATTAGCACCATAGTTTTGTTTAAAACCATTTTGCTTATTATTACTGTTATTTTTAACAAACCCTGGAGGAAAACCAATGATTTCATAACATCTTTCAATAGTGTGTTCAATCTTTCCACAATTTTTACAATTAAGATTAGGATTAGGACCTCTATTAGCAGTATTAGAACTAGTACTTCTAGAGTTATTATTATTGTTATTAAACACTCTTTTGTTGTTATTAAAAGACCTAGCAGCAAAAGAAGTGGCATTCATTTTAGTCTCAACTGCACTAGAAGACTCAGGAATCCCTCTATGAGACTCCTCTCTAGAAACAGTAGTATATGCCTCTTTCACCTCAGGAAGAGGATCCCTAGTCAGCAGAGCAGTTCTCACAGGTTGATAACAATCATCAAGACCCATGAGAAACTGCATCAGCTTCATAAGTTGCTGATGCAATCCAAGCTCTTTACTAGCATCACAAGAACACTTAACATCACAAACACATTTAGGCAATTTAGTTAAAGCATCAAATTCTCTCCATAAAGAGTTAAGCCTATGATAATAATCAGCCACAGAACTACCACCTTGTTTCACAGAATTAAGTTTTTGTAACAGATTATAAATCACAGAACCATCAACTTTATCATATGTTTCTTGTAACTCTTTCCACACAGAAGCAGCATTATCAGAATACACAAGTCCCACATAAACATCTTGAGACACAGAATTCATAATCCAAGTAAGCACAATGGCATTACACCTATCCCACTGAGCAGACAAAACATCACTAGTAGTATAAGTATCTCTTAAACAAGTACCATCAATGAAACTAAACTTATTCCTAGCTTGTAATGCCAATTTCATTGCACCAGACCATATTCTATAGTTTTCAGTCCCAAGAAGTTTAAAAGGAATTAATGCAGATCCACTATTATAATTAGTTTGAATATGCAAAGGATTACCAGCATCAAGATTATTAATCAAAACAGGAGTAACACCACTACTAGCAGCCATACTAACCAGAAATAAAACAACCAAAGAAAATAAAAGACTAACAGAACAATAACACTAGAACAATAAAGAGAAGACAAGCACATAAAAGACAAATAACAGACAACAAAACAATCAACAAATAACAAATAACAAAGCAAACCACCACAAAACCTCAATCTTAACTTCCAAAGCTATACTAGCCTATCCTCCTGCGACCTAGACTCAACAAGAAATAAAAACTCACACCCAGATATAACAAAGAATCAGTCAATTGGACTGGGGCTGGCCAGAGCAGGTTTCCACACCATTCAAGATGGTGGGTCAAGGTGTTAACCGAACCCGTTTGCACCCAATTAACTAAACTCTTGTTAATCTAAGAGAAGAGAGATCACTTACAGAGCAATACCAACGGAAACAGACCACAATAACACTAGATTCACTTAGTCTAGTGAAACTGCAACCAAGAATGGGCCCAACAACTCCAAGAAACCACCAGGAACACAAATCCCCAAATTCCCAAATTAGGGTTTCAGAAACCCTAATCAAGAATCCCACATAAATCACCAGATCTAGCCCGAACAGACTAAACCAACCACGGCCGTAAAGAATGTGACCTCAATCGAGCAATATAACCTCCAATTAACAAGATCCCCAAAATTTTCGGAAACCCTAAAACCTCAACAAGATCAAGAACCACCAGATCGAAACCTGGCTCTGATACCATGTAAAAATGGTAAAGAACACACAACAAACAACGGCTACACCCAACCAACCACCCCTTGGTGTATTTTTTCTTATTAACTACTATAGAAGATAAGTCCTCAAATAGAGTGCTTTCCAATTACAATGACAAGATTAAACCCCTTCAGAAGGGCCTTAATCAATTCTCACTACAAACACTCACACTCAAAAGATGATCAAAACAGATTGATCAAGAATACTAGACCAGACTTACAACTAGATATCAAAGATGATATCACAGACAAATACAAGAACAAAATGAGAGAAAATATTATGACTGCACAAAGCTTGAGAGAGAAAATGTAACACCCCCAAAAGTGGTTTGCAGCGGAAAGTAATGTCTTTGGGGTGCAACTCAATTGGTATCACAACACAAGTGTAAAGAACGGTTTTCACATCAATCATTTAGAATATATTTGAGAAGTCAAAAGTGTTAATTTACATTATGAAAAGTGGTGCGGAAGTTTGCCCATAAAATAAGTTAAGCGGTCCCAAATGTTTTATCAGAGTCTTCTATGACCATGCCATGCCCTGCCAAAACCTCCAGTAGCGTGCCTTTGCTTAAAGCCTGAAAATACATGCTAAAGTGTCAACACGAGGTTGGTGAGTTCATAGAGTTTGTATTAAAATAGTTGAAAAAGCCTTCAAAGAATGTTTCCACAGCAAAGGCATTGTAAATCCACTCAGTTCCAAGCCCCGGCCATACAAGACTCGCAACCTGTGTGTTTACAACCCACTGCTAACATATAGTATGATTAAGTCAAATGTGTATACGATATATGCACGCTTAATGTAAAGTTTAATAGCCTACTGAACCTCACGACAAGAATAAGCAAGAATGCTTCATAGCTGGATTATATTCACCCAAGGCCATGAATCGCGGGCCAAGGGTGGGGGTGTCAACCCGATAGTACTATCAATACCTCTCCGTCGGCTCCATCCAGGAGTTAAACAGTGGTGAAAGAATATAGCGTATAGAATAGTTTTCCACATTAAGTCACATATCGTAATAAAACTACACATCATGAGTAAGTGTATAAAAGCGTAGCATAGCATATGAGTAAAATCGTCTTGAGTAATAGCAAACAGTTTAAGCATGTATCTCCCCCAAAGAGTTTAAAACAAGTATTAAAGAGTAAA
The DNA here is from genome assembly GCA_021014915.2 of Artemisia tridentata subsp. tridentata. NCBI lineage: Eukaryota > Viridiplantae > Streptophyta > Magnoliopsida > Asterales > Asteraceae > Artemisia > Artemisia tridentata. The sequence goes on from CP139502.1 coordinate 287,422,612, forward strand.
AGTGGGGCTATGAACTCACCTGGTACGATAGTTACGAAGACAAAAGTGGTTATGATGGAAATGAGGCTCGGTCTCTAACCGCGACCTATAATGAACGAATGATACGATCTACTTAGATTATGAGGGGATGCGATGAATGTACATGCACATGAAGCCTATACCACTCGTAGCTTAAGAATAAGTGTTAGCGTTGAGTTATAGCGTTGCCATAACTTAGGAAAATATGCCCATACAAGGCTTGCAAAACTAGTCGTATAATGAAATGTATAAAACGTTCGTGTTAGTCTTGGCGTTTTGAAAACCTTGGTATGTCTTATAATAGTCGCGTTAATAAACCTTTGATCGTACGTGTTCCAACGGGTAAGAGATACGGCTCTCCATGGTTATTACTTGAAAAATATAGTTTCTAGTACGTAATTACATTTCCATTAAAAAGCTGTCAAAAATTAGTAGGAATTATCGATGTTTAAACGCGTGTATATTGTTCGTTATTAGCTCGTTTCTATGTTCTTTACATCCCCGGAATCGTGGGACAACGTACTAACATATTTTTGATAAGTCGGGACGGCTAGATCAAGTTTTATGCCCAAAACAGCCCGTGACAACTGTTCATCAGCAAAGGATTTTCAGAAAAATAGTTTTCGTCGTTAACTTCGGAAAATCATATCTCCTTCGTTATTAACTCGTTTTTGTCCCCGTTTTCGGCCATAGTTTCGTTTTTGAATGTATTTTCTAAATCTTTGGTCCAAAGTTACCCACCACCTACTGATTTTCCCACGTTTTCAAAATAGGGACAGCGGGTTATATATTGTTTCAAAAATGTGTTTTCTTAGTTTGTATCTAGTCCAAAACCATCCAAACTACAACCAATCATCCCATAGCCTACCATACACCTTCTTAGGGTGTCATGGGTTCCTAAACATCATCATCCAAGTTAATCTATCAAGGATCTACATACTTTTCATTTATAGAGCTCAAAAGTTATAAAAAGTGTAAATGGAGTGGTATAGCTTGCATATGCATGTAGATCTAGTATGGAAAGCATATAATCATGAAGACAACTTGAAGAAATTATGAAAAAGAGTTTGACAACTTACTTTGAAAGATTAGTGAGCTTATGGATGAGTACAACCTAATGACCTTGAGTTTATATTTCAAAACTCTAACAAGGATCACCAAATGAACTAGAAAATAGCTTGATCTTGGAAAATCTATGGTTTCTTGCTTGTTTGATGATGATGGCCGATCCATATGATGAAGAAAGGATGAGAGTGTTTGGCTAGTTTATTTGTAAAGTGAAAGTGTGAAATGAAAAGTATAAGATGCATAAGTCTTTATGGTCTTTATGGTCTTTAATAAATCAAGTAATCACATGGACTAGGGACTAGGGGGGGGGGGGGGCGGCACACATGGGTAAAAAGAAGAGTTTGGGCTAATTAAGAAGCTTGTCTCCCCCATTTAAAAGTATTAGTTGTTTTGTGTATACTTTGGGTGTTATCGGGTACCGAGTTATCTTGAAATAAATGTTAACGATGTGAAATAAAATATGACGAAGTTGTAAAAATTTGTAAAATCATGTTACTGATAGGAATCGGGTGTTGAAATAATTATCGGGTTAAATTATCGTAAACTGACGAAGTTATAAGCCCTTAACGAAAAATATAGCAATTGGTTTAATAACACCGGGTAAATTAATAATATAACTTTTATATCATTATAATGAGTATGAAAATTTATTAGGATCATAGCCGAGAGTATCGGGTATATTGTTAGTAGTAAAACTGAGTGGTAATCGTTAAGCATACGTAATTTGAAATGATGCATGATGAACATGAATAGTGTTTTTCCCTCGGGATGAATAGTGTCATGTGAATAGTAAAATTTCTGAAAGTTTCTCAAAATATCAAATTGACCTCGAAAATGATGAATAGTGAAAAGTGAATAGTGATCGGTGAATAGTAAATGATGAATAGTAAATGATGAATAGTAATTTCCCGAGATGAATAGTGAATATGGAAGTATCCTGAAAATGCGGGTTGTGACAGTCTCCCACCCTAAAAGGAACTTCGTCCCGAAGTTCAGCTCGTTCGTTCTGCGCACACACGTTCTCCTGGTCGGATTTGATGAGGCAAACTTTCCCATCCTCGAGCGTAGCCCTCAAAAGACCTTTCGGTAACCGATTTTTACTTAATCCCACAACTCATCAAACAAGAACTGTCATGGGATTAGGCTAAATCGGTTTAGGTTGTCGATTCAAATTTAATCTCACAACTCATCAAACAAGAACTGTCATGAGATTAAACTGAGTCGGCTGGGGTAACAACTTGGCTCTTAGCTTGATTTTCGCAACTCATCAAACAAGAACTGTCACTAGATCAAGCTAAGAAACAAGTTGTCAAAAATAATGGATTCAACATCCTGAAATGAGGTCTTTTGAAAGATTAGCTCGATTTTGGAATTACTTACATCAATCAAATCAATCTGGACATAATACTATTATAACTACTCTCAGTATTTCAAAATTCATCTCTGAGTCAAACATAGGTGGTCAGGCTATGTCTCACTATCCCGGGTCGAATATAGATGACCAGTCTATATTCCACCGAGGTTCAATAAATTTTGAAATACTCGGCTTAGTTATACTAATACTATGTCCTTCACATTTAAAGGACGTCTCAAAAGACTAAGGCAAGTGACCAAACTCGAGGTCGAATGATGAAACTACATAAGGAAAAGGTGTAACGCTATGACGTGCATGATATGTAAGCGTACTTATATGGAATACAATTTTAGTAATCAAAGAGAGTAAGTGAGTATAAATGATTTGGTAATAAGACACAAATCTTATTAAATATGTCAGCAACAAACCACAAATGAGGCATCAGTTTGGCAGGCAGGCACGTGGCGGTCATAGGGTTAAGTTTTCGTAAAAGTAGCTATAGTTTAGGTTTTAAAATTACCCAATTCTCTATAGCCTAGGCTCTGATACCAATCTGTCACACCCCCAAAAGTGGTTTGCAGCGGAAAGTAATGTCTTTGGGGTGCAACTCAATTGGTATCACAACACAAGTGTAAAGAACGGTTTTCACATCAATCATTTAGAATATATTTGAGAAGTCAAAAGTGTTAAATTTACATTATGAAAAGTGGTGCGGAAGTTTGCCCATAAAATAAGTTAAGCGGTCCCAAATGTTTTATCAGAGTCTTCTATGACCATGCCATGCCCTGCCAAAACCTCCAGTAGCGTGCCTTTGCTTAAAGCCTGAAAATACATGCTAAAGTGTCAACACGAGGTTGGTGAGTTCATAGAGTTTGTATTAAAATAGTTGAAAAAGCCTTCAAAGAATGTTTCCACAGCAAAGGCATTGTAAATCCACTCAGTTCCAAGCCCCGGCCATACAAGACTCGCAACCTGTGTGTTTACAACCCACTGCTAACATATAGTATGATTAAGTCAAATGTGTATACGATATATGCACGCTTAATGTAAAGTTTAATAGCCTACTGAACCTCACGACAAGAATAAGCAAGAATGCTTCATAGCTGGATTATATTCACCCAAGGCCATGAATCGCGGGCCAAGGGTGGGGGTGTTAACCCGATAGTACTATCAATACCTCTCCGTCGGCTCCATCCAGGAGTTAAACAGTGGTGAAAGAATATAGCGTATAGAATAGTTTTCCACATTAAGTCACATATCGTAATAAAACTACACATCATGAGTAAGTGTATAAAAGCGTAGCATAGCATATGAGTAAAATCGTCTTGAGTAATAGCAAACAGTTTAAGCATGTATCTCCCCCAAAGAGTTTAAAACAAGTATTAAAGAGTAAAAGTGGGGCTATGAACTCACCTGGTACGATAGTTACGAAGACAAAAGTGGTTATGATGGAAATGAGGCTCGGTCTCTAACCGCGACCTATAATGAACGAATGATACGATCTACTTAGATTATGAGGGGATGCGATGAATGTACATGCACATGAAGCCTATACCACTCGTAGCTTAAGAATAAGTGTTAGCGTTGAGTTATAGCGTTGCTATAACTTAGGAAAATATGCCCATACAAGGCTTGCAAAACTAGTCGTATAATGAAATGTATAAAACGTTCGTGTTAGTCTTGGCGTTTTGAAAACCTTGGTATGTCTTATAATAGTCGCGTTAATAAACCTTTGATCGTACGTGTTCCAACGGGTAAGAGATACGGCTCTCCATGGTTATTACTTGAAAAATATAGTTTCTAGTACGTAATTACATTTCCATTAAAAAGCTGTCAAAAATTAGTAGGAATTATCGATGTTTAAACGCGTGTATATTGTTCGTTATTAGCTCGTTTTCTATGTTCTTTACATCCCCGGAATCGTGGGACAACGTACTAACATATTTTTGATAAGTCGGGACGGCTAGATCAAGTTTTATGCCCAAAACAGCCCGTGACAACTGTTCATCAGCAAAGGATTTTCAGAAAAATAGTTTTCGTCGTTAACTTCGGAAAATCATATCTCCTTCGTTATTAACTCGTTTTTGTCCCCGTTTTCGGCCATAGTTTCGTTTTTGAATGTATTTTCTAAATCTTTGGTCCAAAGTTACCCACCACCTACTGATTTTCCCACGTTTTCAAAATAGGGACAGCGGGTTATATATTGTTTCAAAAATGTGTTTTCTTAGTTTGTATCTAGTCCAAAACCATCCAAACTACAACCAATCATCCCATAGCCTACCATACACCTTCTTAGGGTGTCATGGGTTCCTAAACATCATCATCCAAGTTAATCTATCAAGGATCTACATACTTTTCATTTATAGAGCTCAAAAGTTATAAAAAGTGTAAATGGAGTGGTATAGCTTGCATATGCATGTAGATCTAGTATGGAAAGCATATAATCATGAAGACAACTTGAAGAAATTATGAAAAAGAGTTTGACAACTTACTTTGAAAGATTAGTGAGCTTATGGATGAGTACAACCTAATGACCTTGAGTTTATATTTCAAAACTCTAACAAGGATCACCAAATGAACTAGAAAATAGCTTGATCTTGGAAAATCTATGGTTTCTTGCTTGTTTGATGATGATGGCCGATCCATATGATGAAGAAAGGATGAGAGTGTTTGGCTAGTTTATTTGTAAAGTGAAAGTGTGAAATGAAAAGTATAAGATGCATAAGTCTTTATGGTCTTTATGGTCTTTAATAAATCAAGTAATCACATGGACTAGGGACTAGGGGGGGGGGGGGCGGCACACATGGGTAAAAAGAAGAGTTTGGGCTAATTAAGAAGCTTGTCTCCCCCATTTAAAAGTATTAGTTGTTTTGTGTATACTTTGGGTGTTATCGGGTACCGAGTTATCTTGAAATAAATGTTAACGATGTGAAATAAAATATGACGAAGTTGTAAAAATTTGTAAAATCATGTTACTGATAGGAATCGGGTGTTGAAATAATTATCGGGTTAAATTATCGTAAACTGACGAAGTTATAAGCCCTTAACGAAAAATATAGCAATTGGTTTAATAACACCGGGTAAATTAATAATATAACTTTTATATCATTATAATGAGTATGAAAATTTATTAGGATCATAGCCGAGAGTATCGGGTATATTGTTAGTAGTAAAACTGAGTGGTAATCGTTAAGCATACGTAATTTGAAATGATGCATGATGAACATGAATAGTGTTTTTCCCTCGGGATGAATAGTGTCATGTGAATAGTAAAATTTCTGAAAGTTTCTCAAAATATCAAATTGACCTCGAAAATGATGAATAGTGAAAAGTGAATAGTGATCGGTGAATAGTAAATGATGAATAGTAAATGATGAATAGTAATTTCCCGAGATGAATAGTGAATATGGAAGTATCCTGAAAATGCCTGCACAAGGGTTGAGAGAGAAAAAGTGAGGAAACCCTAGCTCGGATGAGAGATTATATAGAGCCTATTTACACTTCAGACCTCCATAAACTTGATACTTGACTAAACTCACCTAAACTTGTATTATAGTTATAACAACTAATACAAGTTGGCAAGATAAGCCCCTCAAGTTCTGAGCAGCTTGAACACATATAAGAACTAAGATAATTCAACAATAGTTAAGATAAGATCATGTGTATACTTGTTTTGTAAAATGATATTCAGTCGTAGTGTATGTACCTACAAATCTTACCGCTTGCATTATTCTTACAAGTGAAAAATATGAATGACTTAAGAAAGAGAATTAGTACATGACACATGTTGTATGACTGTGCAGCTAGGAAAATGAATATGAAGATTGTGTAGGAATATAGCAAGAGGAGAGTTATTTTGGATACTAAAAATTACTCATATACCAAGGGACACATCCTCACCCTCCATATAAATCTTGTAACAATCCGTAAAATTCCCTAGTCATTTGTGAACGCTAATCTATTATTAATCCCTCGTTACTGTTTACTTAACTATTTTTACGGGCAAATTTGAAGTTTTTGTTTATTACAATTCTATTTAGAAACATTGCTACATTATTCATGATACGTTGGAACGAGCTCACACACGCGTCACGAAAATCAGAGACACAATTAATAACCAAATGGACCCTTAATCATATTTTGGCCTGTTACTATTCATGGCCCAACACATTTTCAGCCCAATTCCATTTTCTTTCTTTTATTCCCTTCGACTCAAATCTCGTTTACTTGGCGCCTTTTAATTCTAATTTCGACATACAAGTTACACATAATTTTACATGGTTCAAATCCTTATACTCCCGAGATATAGGAATGACAAACCTCATTATTTAAATCGAACGTTTGCTAAGAAAATGAGACCAAAAGCTAACTAGGTTCGAACAACTAATACAACTTGTATTTTGCTATACTATATATATATATATATATGCGTTCATATATATATATATATATATATATATATATATATATATATATATATATATATATATATTAGGCGAGTACCCGTGGATAGCAACGGAATTCGTAGCGGCAAATAATTAACGATTTGTGATATTGTGGTGAGTGTTTTGTGTAGCGTTCAAAATAGAACGTGAACCGATCAGAATGTAATTGCAAACGGTTGTACTACACGATAACTAAAGTCTAGAAAAAATTCTTAACATCTATCAAACAACATATAAAAACATTTAATGAAACTGAAAGTAAAACATTACATTAGTTATGAGATAAAAACTAACAACACACGTTACTCTTCGCGTAAAACTTCTTGATTAACGACATTTGAGGTGTAGATTCCTGCTTGACGGAACTCTTTAACTGGTTTAACCAAAACGTTTACATATCAACCTCGTGCCATTACATAATCCATTTGCCGGATCGAGATTCCTTAAAAGAATAATCGGGCATCCTATTTTCAAACGCAGGCAATGAGGGGGCAACCCGCTCACGTTGAGCGAGTTTAAGAATTCCAAATGATAGAAGTTGTGGGTGTCGTCTTCTGCTTCATCAAAACTATAGTAAACCTTCTCTAAAAGCCGTGAGGGGGCAACCCGCTCCGTTGCTATTGCATGTATAGTATCTAAAAGCCATTATGAATCCGTGCAATTCTCATTCACATTTAAAAGTTGTCACATTACTAAATCATTCTAAGTACTCAAATAAAAGAACTTTAGTGTTACCACTTTACTATAAAATTTAACTTCAAATATTAAGCAAAGTTTAAAGCAGATGGATAAAGAATACACTTTTTTTATCCATTTGTTCTTCTATTTGCATATTGGTCCGTAAGAATTCATTTTGTTGACTAAAAGTTTCATTCCTCCTTTTATGCTTTTTCTACTTGACAACATCTAACATCAAACAAAGAGCCTTTTTTTTTCTACTTTGATGATAGTAAGTGATATTTCAATTTACAATGCAAAGTTGTCATCTTTATTACTTTTCCCACTTGACATGTGACTTGGGAAGAAGCATAGATGCAAAGTTGTCATTCTTTATTACTTTGCCATAATTCATGAGCCCTATTTGGTCAAGGGTAGAAGACTACTCATGCATTTTCCCAAAGCTACTTTTGTGTGGCTCAATGAACATGTTAAAATCTCAAATTTGAACTTCAAAATTTTGTTCTAGTGAGTTGTCATTTTCAACTACAACCAAAAAACTCGTAAACCAAAATACAATATCTATAATATTTTCAAATTTTCAAAATTTCAATCTTGGAAAGTACAATATCTTTAAATATTTTGAACCTTTTTTTTCATATTTCAAAATTTCAATCTTGAAAAGTAGGCTCCGGTCAATATTCAAAATTTCAAAATACAATATCTACAATATTTTGAACTTTTTTTTTTCACATTTCAAAATTTCAATCTTGGAAAGTGCTAATACATGGAAAACATCAATGTCTAATCGAACCTTACACTTTAGTTAGGACTACGGTCGACTCTGGAACATAAATACCTACAATAAGATCATTTTTAAACAAATTTATAACTGAAACTAAAATATTATACATAGCCGGATAGTATCAAGTTGATTACACCACAAGGTACACTTAAAGGAAATCTAAATGGTGCCATATACAAAGGACTCAAATATACTAAAAATCTACAACAATTACATAAACAATATAACTGAAGCTAATGCACAAAAACAGGTGCTTTTTGAATCTCAACTTGAAAAGAACAAAAGAAGGCCGATGGAATTAATCAAAAGGTTGTGCACCTCATCTTTATCTAACAAAAGTTATCTTCCGGCGACTAATGCAATTTTATCCGGCGACTGATGCAAACTACACGGCAAAATATTCAAAACAAATTTATAAAAAATACTACACAATATTTACAATTAACATTTATACCGAAAAAAAATATTCAAAACAAATTTATAAAAAATGCTACACAATATTTACAAACTACACGGCAAAATATTCAAAACAAATTTATAAAAAATACTACACAATATTTACAATTAACATTTATACCGAAAAATTTGATAACGACGGCATACCACTTTCCGGCGCCGGCGGTATCGACTTCTCCGGCAAGCTAACGACGGCTACAGCGGCGGCAATCAACAACACTAACAAAAAAATTACCACAAAAGTTAATATACATAGATCTATAAAAAAAACTTATAGATCTAAACTTTATAACAAAGTTTATATTATAAACTTAAAACAAAATTTAAAATATAAATTTGATAATAAAATTTACACAATAACCATCCAAACACTATGGTTCAGCAAACCAAAGTCTCGAATAACCCAAAACCACCAGCCATAACTTCTAAATCTGACACAAGAAAACTACCGTAAAACTAAATGAATGATAAAAAGCTATAATAGTCCCACAAAATGAGTATCTTTTATAAAAAAACTTACCTTAACTTTAAAAAAAATAACAATAACTATTATAACAATATTTACCAGCTACTGTAAAAATCAAACCGTCTATTACCGGCGGCAGAAAAAAATTCAGGTGAAAGCAGCGGCGGAGCAGACCCGGTGGCAGCAGCGGTGTTTTCCGGCAACGACAGCACAGCAACAGCAAATATAGAAGAACAATTAGACAATATGTTATTAATAATCAGATCTTTTAAAAAAATACATATTTATGAAAAAAAAAAAAAAAAAAAAAAAAAAAAAAACCTTCAAAACATGAAATATAAATTCACCAACAAAAGAAAACATCACAAGAAATTTTACACATTAATTAAAAGAATCAATATAACATTCTGTACCAAAACAATTATAATAAAACTTACTTACAAATTTACAAAACGATATTTACAACTCAGATTCTAAAAGAAATCCTGCAGCGCAATAAGAATATCCGGTAGCAACGACTACAAATCTAGCGATCGCGGCAACAGATCTGCAAAAAAACACAAACATTTAAGATTTGAAAAAAAATATGAATCTGAAAAAAATCAATCAAAAGTGTTATAACATTTGATATATGCAGAAAAAACTATGGATCTAAAAAACATATTCAAAACATGAAACAAATAAAGATATGAGAACAATTAAAAAAAACCTCAAAAAGCGGTGGATCTCGGTGTGGTGGGCTTTGGTGGTGAGGCTCTCGGTGGTGGTGGGGCTCTCGGTGGAGGTGAGGGTCGCCGGTTATGGATCTGCGATTTGGGTGGTGGCGGTGAAAAGAGTGTGTTTTGTTTGGTGTGTATGTGAGAGAGAGGTTAGATGATGAGTTTTTGTGTGTGTTTATGTGAGATAAGAGAGATGTGCAGTTAATACACATAGTTAAGATGGATAAGATGGACAAGGGCAAAATGGGGATTACATTAATTTCATTTTTTCAGCTTGACCATAGAGTTGACCATACATGCTTTATAATTAGTTAAGATATATATATATATATATATATATATATATATATATATATATATATATATATATATATATATATATATATATATATATATATATATATATCACTAGTACAAAAATGGGATTTAGTCACACATGGAGTTTTTCGAACGGCCACACACTAACTTTTTTATGTGACTAAATGTACCAGAATAAAATAAACAGCCACACTTGATCCGACTTGTGTGACCATTTCGGAATTACATCTGAGGCTACAGCCACACATTTGAATATTTTCGTGACTATACGTATCTGGTAAAAAAATTTTTTGATTTTTTAGTCACATGTAATTTAGGACGTGTGACGGATACAAATAAGTTTGAAACATTAGTCACACTATATATACACATATGTGACAAATATGTGCCACACAATTGAAAAGTGTGACCAAAATCCATATATGGTCACACGAGGTAATTGTGTATTTGGCTAAATCATATACTCAAGTTTGTCACACATTATTTAAACGTGACTACTAGTTTTTGTTGAAAATTTAGCCACATATGAATTTGAAATGTGTGCAAACTGAAAAGTAAGTTTGAAACATTAGTCACAATATGCATTTAAAAGTGACAAATATATGTCACACACTTGAAAGTGTGACCAAATGTCATATATGGTCACACTAAACGAGGTACATGATTAAGTGTAACCATCGGTTTAGTTACAATTCTATACATGTTTCAATGTCCCCCTCAAGATCCAGCCCTATTTTAGGGGGTGTTTGATTTCGACTTAATTGACTTAATATGAAAAAAACTGAATTAATTAAGCCATATGAAAACTGTTTGTTTGTGACTTAATAGAGAAATATGACTGAAAATATTAAGTAATAAAACTGAACTTGTCTGCATTAAGTCATCTCTTAATTAACATGACTTAATAAAAAAAATTAACAAACAAGCCCTTAGTTGAAAAAAAAAATCCAATATTTTCCCCAAAATTTCAATCTCCCGCTCAAGATCCCGCCCCTTTTTTTCCCCCAAAATCAAAACCCTAGGGTTTCTCCTTATTTTCTTTTAACAAACTCTAATAACTGCCTTCTCCCCTCTCTCCCACTTCTGGCGCCGCTCCATCACCTCCGGCCAGATTTCGGCCACCACCATTTATAATTGGCGCCGCCGCCTCATGCCACCGCCACCATCTCCCCATCTCTGTCTCGTCTCTCTCTTACTCTCGTTTCGTTTGGGTATGTCGAACTCCTAATCAAATTTATAATTATGCAGGACTCACTGGGTTATATATAATGCAGGACTCACTGGGTGGAAACTCGAAAACAATGATAATCGCTAATGTCAGCCCTTCAATGAGGTCTGCCTGTTTTCTTTCTTTTTATTATTACTAGTACTTTTTGACTATTGATTATTTTTATTTGTAATTTACAATCTTTGCTTTCTTTTTCAGTTCTGGGATCGAGACCTTGACACTCTAAAGTTTGCTCAGCGTGCAAAACTTATTCAGAATAATGTAAGAAAGTTATACTTATTTATGTTAAATGCATATCTTCTGCAAAGCTAAAAGGTTAATGTTTCATTTTCTTTGACAAGGCTGTGATAAATGAAGATGCATCAGGAGATGTTGTGGCACTTCAACACCAAATAAGACTTCTAAAGGTAAAACCTTAAATTTCATTTCCTGACATTGAAGTTAAAGGAGACAGGATCCATCGTTCCTTATGTATAAATCCCCCCTTTGACCCATTCTTTTTAAGCTAACTTTTGCTTAAATCCCCCCTTTGACCCATTAGAAAAAAAATACAACACAAATTCACCGTTCCTAAGTAAACGCATCGAAATGGCCCAATGTAACTTGCTCCAACTGAACATGAATTTTTTTTACTAGGTTCATCAAAGGGAGGAGGAAAATAGGTGTACCAAAATGATGTTGAAGTTTCGAGAAGACAAAATCAGCCGAATGATGTTGAAGTCTCATGGGTTCTGATGACGATAATCCTCGTGAAATTGCCTCAAAGGTAACTTTGTAATCAGTTTGTTATAATTCAAGTCCGGGTAGTTGGTCAATGACAGTTGTTACGGCATTGATTATTTCATGGTCATTGTTTCCTTTTTCAATTCCTTTTTATCATCTTACTGTTCAATCATAGAGTCAAATGTTGAAACTTGTCATAACAGAACTGAGCTACGGATTTGAGATATTATCAGCATAAATATTAGGAGTATTTTAATTGATATTAATGTGTTCTGCTGTGCTCATTACAGGATGCCAACAATATTGACAGTGAGATGTTTGAATGGACTCAAAGACCTTGCTCTCCCGAGCTTTGTGCTAGTCCTGTCAAAATGCAGGTATTATACTTTGTATATTGTTTTAGCAAGCCAAAAATAAAAGCTATTTCTTCTCGTGTGTCACACCCCTCTTTCTTAATAATCACACAATTTAATTTGGAATTGGGTTACAGGACAAAGTATCTGATGGATATGACGAAGTTCAAGAGAAGGGACACGTAATGGAGAACCATATAAGAGTAATTCTATAACTCTTCTATAACTCTTCTGTATATATTTTTTGTATATCTTCAAGTGTAGGCTGATATCGGTCTGGCTATGGGCATACAAAGAACTGAAGTGGCGAAAGAAAGTAGTGATATTATAATACTAGATGACAATTTTGCTTCAGTTGTCAAGGTATTTTTCCTATTATATATTATTTCTGCTGGTGAAAGTTTATTATTTATTTTTGTTATGTTTCATTATAAAACAGGTTGTTCGATGGGGAAGATCCGTGTATGCAAATATCCAAAAATTCACAGTTCCAGCTAACTGTGAATGTTGTTGCACTTGTGATTAATGTTGTGGCAGCCATTGAGGGTGGCGATGTCCCACTAAATGCCGTGCAGGTCTGTCTCTCTTAAACCCACACACACACATACATGCTCAAAGACAGAGCACCTTATAGAAATCCTTTGGCTGTTTGCAGCTACTGTGGGTGAATCTTATCATGGACACTCTTGGTGCACTTGCTCTAGCTACTGAACTCCCCACCGACCACCTTACGGATCGAACACCAGTTGGTCGAAGGTTAGACTTTTCAGTCTTTAATTTTTTCTGATTCAGTTAGCAGATGTTATAATAAGAGGCTAGTCGTAATTGTCATTTGTTACAGTATTAGTTAGCCTAAAGCTCAGTTTAGTTTGGGTTGGTTTTTGGACAAAACCGGACCATAACCAAAAATGTCTGGCCATTTCCATTTCATAACCGTTCGATTTTGTAATGAAACAGACCCCTTAATTTGGTTATTGGTTTTATGACATTATCAGTGAACCGTTATGATTAAATATTCCATAACTCTTCTGTAGGTCAAAGACAATCCTTCGGGTGACTTTAAAAGCATGCACAGATTTTATACAAGTTCACAGTCACCAGATATTAGCAATGCAGGCACTGGTTTTGTTCAAAAAGTTATACCCGGGGCATAGGAAGAAAGAGAGAAAATTTTCTCTCGAGTTCAAGTGGATACCTGGAGAAAATACAGATGCAAGATCTATAATAAAGTTCTTAAACAGTTGGAACTAATTCATTCTTGACAGGTCCGTTTATCCATCTATTCCAATTATACTAATTAGTAATCACTTTTTCTGGATTTCAGTCACCACATACAAGGTCCGTTTTGTTCAAAAAGTTATACCCGGGGCATAGGAAGAAAGAGAGAAAATTTTATTTCGAGTTCAAGTGGATACCTGGAGAAAATACAGATGCAAGATGGTTCATGGTTTGTTTTTGCCTTTTAATCTATAATAAAGTTCTTAAACAGTTGGAACTAATTCATTCTCGACAGGTCCGTTTATCCATCTATTCCAATTTTACTAATTAGTAATCACTTTTTTTGGATTTCAGTCACCACATACAAGGTTATCCATTCTTCAAATAACTTCGGTTACTTTCATGAATCAGAGAAAAGATAAAAAGGTTGGATGAAGAACATGAAGCCCACGTTGAAACTGCTAGTGTATTAGTTACAACTGTTAGTGCTGCTAGTGTATTAGTTACAACTGTTAGTGCTGCTAGTGTATTAGTACAACTGTTAGTTATAAGTTAGTACTCTTGGTTCATATAGGTAGTACTGCTTATATGATATGTAGATATGTATTAGTGGTTCAGTTATATACATTCCAATTTTATTGTATTTGAATTTGTTTTTATATATATTTGAATTTGTTTTGATATATATTGATTTCTTAAATGTGACTAAAAGATGTATATAGTCACACTTATTAACACTTTTGGTCATTGTTTGCTTAATTTGTTGTGTGACTAAATATTACAAAAGGCCACACAAAAAAAAATATTCATGTGACAATTGGATGATCAATAGTCACAAAAAATACATATTTCTTCACTTTAAACAACATATGGTCACACTTATTAACACTTTTAGTCACTTTATGCTTAATTGTATGTGACTAAATACCCAAAACAAACATGATTTGTGTGACTAAATATTACAAAAGGCCACACAAAAAAATTTATGTGGCCATTAGATGATCAATAGTCACACAAAATACACATTTCTTCACTTTAACAGCATATGGTCACACTTATTAACACTTTTGGCCACTGTTTTTTAAATTGTATGTGACTAACTCGAAAAAAACAACACACGCGGTGTGACTAAATCATCACAAACGTCACATTTATTATATCTTCAAGTGGCCATAGGATGGGAAATAGTCACACATACTGATGAATCCAACAAAACTTGTGCCTAATTAGTCACACATATTCGGGTTTTGGTCACTCTTTTTCAATGAAACAGCCACAAACTAAACAATGTGACCATATGATACCTACGGTGGCGCGACTTTTCGTCACACACACCCAAAAAAACGTGTGTGACTATATGCATATAGTCACGCATTTTGGGTGTGACGATATCCAGTTTGTGTACCAGTGTATATATATATATATATATATATATATATATATATATATATAATATATATATATATATATATATATATATATATATATATATATACATATACGTATTATTAACATTCAATATAATCAAAGAATCTTACATGAAATACGTATTATTAACAAGTTGCCATATTATTATTTTATATATGTATGAAACTTACATGATATGCTAAATCGAATAATCACAATGCAACTTATAGTATTTTACTCTCTCTCATTTGAATATTATCACATGGATACTGACAACATCTTTCAACTTGCCTTAAAATAATAATTGATCGAGTGCATGCATGAAATTATATATAAATACGTATGGTACGTATACACAAAAACACATCTTGAGCTCCTTCCTTTACTGAGTTTCCAAGAATGACCAGGAGTATTTTCTCCCTCGTTCAAGCCAAGTTCTAGGTGCATAACACACCCTTCGAACCTTTTGTGATCGATCACACGAGCTACGATCATATCTCACATGTTCTTGATCATTTTGAACGTATATACTTCACTTTTAAGTGTTGTGAGTCCTCCTAAACTCATTTAAATTCATTCATATCGATTATATTCATCTCATGAATTGTCCTTATTTTTATTCGAACGCATATCTCTTTTTATTTCATTTTACGCTTTTCGTTATTTATTTCTTTACATTTACACAATGACCTCCTTATGGATGGCTAAGAATATGTGTATTATCTATACTTGACACTTACAATTTCATTTATTTACTTATCGCATGCATTTTTATCATTGTCGAATCATATAGCATTATATATGTCATTTCCTTTATTATTCGAACATGTTAATAACGATAAGAAATGACCATGGTATTTCGAATTCATATACACAACACATTGTTTTTATTTCTCGACATGTTTCTCTATAATCTCATATAATAAGCTACATTAAAAAGCTTTTCTAATAAGCACATGAAACACCATTTTAATCGACCAAGCTTATGGCCTTCGAAACTATTTTTGAACTTATATACATATCGATTGGGCCTTTAAAACCCATTAAGCCATTAATAAGCTATTATGAATAATAAGCAGTTTTTATAAGTTGAAATAAGCTTTATAAAAATGTTGAAACTTTCGGAAATCTTTTCTCACTTTTTTGTGATTTTTGGACTAAGTTTGCAAAGTATTTCAACTTTAGGGACTAAAACTGCCAACTTTATAAAATTATGTTCAAAACTGCCAAATCAGTAACTTATGGGTATAAAAGGATAGAACAATAATTACACATATAACACATGTTTTCGTGAGAGTTACTTACCTTCAATCCAAGCTAACTACCATCATCATATCATCATCATCATCATCATCATCATCATCATCATCATCATCATCATCATCATCATCATCATCATCATCATCATCTTCACACCTTGCAAAGAATCATCACTAGGCTTACTCTTGGATCACACCCTTAATGCTTCATCAAGATCATCAAGGCTTAGGTTTTTCCCTCCCTTTCTCTCTTCTCCATATCCGGACCTCACACACATACTTAATGGATGAGAAATTGTAATGTATTCACTTACAAAGAAACACAAGATTGGGACTTGTAGATGGATCGAATGGTAGAATAAATGGAGAGAAAGTGGAACCTTTGAGAGAAACTTTAGTAAGATTAGATTGAATGTGTAGAAAGGTCCAACCCTCTCCTTTGGTGGAGAGGGCTTTATATACTACTACATAGGGTGCCCCTAGTGGGCTGTGGAGCAAGCTGACAGTGGGTAAAGACCCGACCCATTCCACAATATTAATAATAACTAAACTACTACTAATATTACTAATTATCCTATGAGCTATGATGTGCTAATAAGTACTCGGGGTGACCGAGTCTTCAACTGAATATTTATATTCCTAACAATCTCCCCCTAAGGGAGGTCACCCCGGAAGTAATGTTCTGAATTCTAGCACTTCATCCTTGAATCTTGACTTCATAGCTCGTAGACCTTGATTCTTCAACGTCAAGAATCTTTGTGCCTTCAGCAGTGAACTTGCGATGATTGTTCTTTGTTTTGGATGATCTTTGAGTATTCTTTGAAGTTATCATCCAACATGTGTCTTCAAGTCATCTTGTGGCTTCGTCATCATGAGAAGTTGTGATCTTGGAGCCTTCTTTGAGATCATCGGCCACCATAAATCTCTAAGCTCATCCATTGTAGTAATGCCTCCATGTGATTTGTTGTGACTGTTGGACTCGCATGCTCACACTTTTCTAGATCATGATAATTATCATCAGAGTTGTGGAAGCTGTGTCGTAGGTCTTTCATCTATCATGATGTCTTTGATAATGAATTGGAAGTGTGAGCATGGAGTGTGGATTGACACGTCTCTGCTGGAATCAGGAACCACCATCGCCATCTTTATATGAATCTGAAATAAAACAGTTAGCAATAAAGTTGGAGAACGAATATGGCTTTGTCATTCGTTCGATGTGGTGGTTGGATTTAACCTTCGGTTCTGTGAAGACCGACCTGTGATCAGGTAGAATCCCCTTTAAAGAAGATTCTCCTTGACAGGAATTTCCAGCTTGTAGTAATGAGTCTTCCAACAAATTAATGTCAGAATCATCATACTAAGCATGTTCTCATACCGGAACGTCTTAAAGCAGACAGCACGGTAGAGTGAATCAGTGAATTAAATACCCACTGATTGACGAGAAATTGATTAGAAAAATCACTTGCGTGTAACTGGATAAACATTTTGTGCAACATGACAAGGGTTTTATAATTTGAATCACATTTCTGTCAAAAACACTTTTGTTTGAAGAATTTCACAATCAATGTGCTCGAAATTCAGTTGGTGAGCACATTGAAAGGTTTTCCAAAAGCGTCCGTCAATCCATTTCCTGGAACAAGTTTGATTCAAATGAGAATCGCCCCATCGTTTCTTTCTAGTTGTCATAAGTTTGATCCATGAAGGATCTCACATGTCACCCACCAAGAGCTTGTTTGATGTTGGCTCTAGAAGGATTTCCATCTTCATTGTGAATACTTTACGTATCACTCGGATGTTCTGGCAATACCACAAGGATAATGCGTAGGACTCTTCATATATATTTTCTTGCTTTTCACGGTGTATGAAACAGCAAGCATATTGGAAATGTGTCCTATTGAGATTTATTGATGATCTCTGGGCTCTAGACTCAATAGTGCGCTTTGATTTAGTGATCGGAGGCTGGAGAGGACTGCCACCTTTTCAATATCATCTAACTCGGAGTGAGAAAGATGATAGCAATGTATTGATCTCCGTGACAAGTGAAACAAGAGACCTTTGAGGGACCTTAAGTGGCTAGGGAGGGTTGTGCAGCGTATCACTGGGTTCATGATACTTTGTCTTCAATGTCAGTAATCAACTACGTGATTCTGACAGCATATGTATTGACCCGGTTTCTGCCTAAGATGTAAGGAGGGCTTCTTTCTTTTCACCCTTTATCTTTACATTTCTTTTTCATTCTTCAACCCCTTCAGCACTTACCAAGACTTCATTACTAGCACCTTGTTGGGTTTGTTCCAGCACTAGCTCCATCTCAGTCGGCACTCTTCCCTTATTCACTTTTTCTCCTTTTTTGTAATCATACCTAAGGACTTCTACACTAACTAGTGGATTGTCCCTGGGTAGATCCCTCCGGTTCTGGCTGGATCATGGGAACTAATACCTAACCTTACCATCCTTATAACTCCAATACATAAAGTAAAATGGTCGGTCTTTGGTATTCTTTCATAATTGCCATCACAAATCATTTGCTCCCCCTCAATATGTGCATCGATATACGAAAAGGTTTGGCACGTATGGGAGAGCCTACTCTTGATTTTCAAAAGATCACATTTTTTATCAGAATTCCATATTTAAATCACATTCTCTCCCCCGATCAAAAATTTCAAACCACTTGAGATTTGTGATCCCAATTGATTTAAATAAGTGAGAAATTTTGGGAGAAAATGTGGTCAGGTTATACTGTGTTCTGATTATGGAGCATACTATGCTCCCCCTTAAACCACGAGAGAGTGTCACTGCTGATGTTGCACAAATTTGGCAAGGTGTCGGAAATTTGAACAAATATTCTCCCCCTTAATTAATGACCCGTTTTCTATTTAAAGAGCTGTAGTTATTCAATTGAGCGACGAGTATTTGTGAAAATTTAATTCAATTTACCACATTGTGTAACATCAAAACTCTCTTGAAGAATCAAAGAAGATAAAGAGTTTGATGTAAAGAAGACTTCTCTTCTTATACACGAAATGATGCACTGAAACGTACATCAGATCGGACATCACACATTACACATATATGTATATATATTGCTACTAGATCAGTGCAGTTTTAATTACATTATATGATTACACGACGCCAAAATAAGACTAAACAAGACAGGGAAGACACAATCATTCTGTTCTTTGCAGCAGTCGGTAATCTCCTTCACGAATTCTGCCACCAACAAAGCTCTCCAGGTTGCGGAAGATCGTCCGTGTTTTCAGCCTTCGTTCAATGGCTCTCATGAACTCCTCACTTCGCAGCACATCCTGTTTAGTCCAGAATCGAGTGTTCAATCCTGGATTGTGAGGATTGATCTTGACTTCTTTTACTCTAAACTCCAAAGCTTCATCGATCATTCTTAGAGTTCCATCACTGAACTTATGGATCTCGTTGAATCGCATGATCATCGGAGCCCCATACTTGTCAGTAAACTTGACTGCCATTGGAGATTCAAGGACTTTGAAGTCGTGAGTGAACTCTAAGCCCGTACCTTCCCAGTTTGGCTTGGTGAGATTGAGTTGAGTTTGATAGCTCTCAATCCCTAGTTGAAAATCACTAACCCTTTGTCTGATAACGAGGCATCTGATCCACAATTTAACAGCAGCTGAGAGCGCTTTCTTATCACGAGGAGACAGATGATCCAGATGACCTTGAAGATTTAGCAAGTAGAGATCTTCGAAGTCGCTTGGGAACAGATGTCTGAAGTCACTTTCAGCAATAATGTATTCGTTCTGATTAGCACGACGAAGCACCATTTTCTTCAGATATTCATACCCATACATGGAATGGATTTCAACTTTGATTACGCTCAGGATTCTGAGATGAGAATGTACTCCTCGACGACTACCCTCTGCTGAGTGTCTTTCAATGTAGAACCATTTCTTGTGGAACCACCAATGAGTGATACCATAAGATGCTGCAACATCATACGTGTATTCTTTATCTGATCATATCTGATCGGGCACCATTTGTTCCAACTCGGCATCTGGATAGTATGCTGCCTTCATTTTGGTTATAGACAGTGCCTGCTTGCAACCTTTGTCACCTAAGCGGAGATAATCCAGATCTTTATTGAAGAAGTAGTCAGCTTGAATAGTAACTTGTCCGGGTGGTCCACCAACGGGGAGAGGACGGTTGACATTGTATGAGAGAATCAGGTCATCTACTTGATCAGTTAAGAGTCTGTGACATTCCTCCATCTGGAATTGAAGATGATGCACATCCGGGTGAAATACTTTAACAATCTCGTATGCTGGTCCTTCCAGATCCTGAGGAGTGAGTGTTGGAATTCCTTTCTCCTTGCAGAACCAAGCAATGAACGATCCCATATCACCCGTTTTTGCTAGCAGTGAGTTCTCAGGAGGTGATTCATGTTGGGAAGCAATCACAGTTGCCCAGTTGTTATTTGGATACAGTGCATCTGATGATGATACAACCCATGCTGGTTCAGGAATGGGTGCTCTTTCTTCATCAGTCAACGGTCTTAACCAAGTGCCCATTTCTTCCCTGGAAGGACGATTCCCAGGTGAGTCCTGGTCTTCTAGTGTGTCATTCCTAGAGAATTCCCTCCACCAAACCTGATTTACTTTTGGAATGTGTGCATTTGCTGTGTCCTCTTCGTCATCAGTGAGAGAATTTAACTCTTCAGCGGCGGATTCCTCATGCATGACGAATTCCTCTGGGATGGATGGAAATGAAGGCTTGAATCGAGTATCAACAGTTGTCCATGCAGGAAATCCAGTAGCTGATACACTCTTAGATGTGCTAGGACCAGACGAAGGTTGAGTTTGATCTTTTCCAACAGATGATGCAGAGGGGGGATGATGAGGTTGAGCTTGGGTAGAACCTGAAGCTCCCGAAAACCCTGCTGCTCCCGAATCACCATCTGGTGGAGGAGAATGTGGTGGAGATCCAGGTGGTGTACAGGGTTTGTCATGTCTCTTTTTCTTCCTCTTCTGTCGTTCATTTAGTTCAGTTATGAGGAAATCACGATCAACCCGGTCCATTGATTTTTCCAAGGCTTCGTATAGCTTCTGATGATCTTTATGTCCTTTATGCTGACCAATTTCAAACATTCTGTTGTGAAGAATAGCCTTCATATCGACAGTGGGAAGATCTCTGAATCGAGCTTGCATCGGTGCTTCCATTGCCCATTTGACCGCCTCTTTTGCATATGTATCAACAGCAACCATAGCCTTTTGTTCAATATCAATCTTTTCCAGCTTCAGCAATCTACGTTCATAATTGTTCATCTTTTGTGACATATCAGCAGACTGTTTTAAGGCTGCTGCTAGTTGTGATGCTAAGTTTGCTGGTGCCTCTGTGGAGACGTTTGCGGCTGTGGTTGCTTCAGGCGATGAAATTACTATGACGGGTGCTGATGTGGAGATTGGAACTGTCATAGGTCTAATTCCCGACATGTCTTGTTCAATCGGCACCGACACCATTGACTCAACTTCTTTTTTGTCATGAGTTTTTCTGGTCTCAGTAACGTTGCCATTAGCTTTATCCATGAGAAATTGGTCACCATAACTGAAGTCGGGTTCTAGGTTTTTGAGTGAAGACAGGGTGCCTGTAGACTCCGTTGGTTCATTTAAGTGAGTCTGCTCATCATCTTTCATTTTCAAATTCTCATGCACATCTGGATATGCCGTAGCCACAAACTCATCATGTTGAAATTCCTGTGGAGGGTCTGTTGTGGTTTTCGTTTCCGTGACTTGGTTTTCCTTGACAGTGCTTTCAGGTTCAGCTACATCATTAACATGAACTTGTGGGATCTCCTCTTGGGATTGTGGATCCCCTATCTGAGTATGTGGGACCTCCTTCTCAGCATCTTTATCCCGGGTTGTATTCTCATCGGTTTCAGTGTCACTAGAGTCTAGATTAACTTCTAAACTCGGGGATTCCTCTTGAGCACCCTCAGATAAGTCAAGTGTTTTGGATGATTCTGACCCACGTTTCCTAAGTATGAACTTTGTTGTCGTCTTGGGTGCAGGAGATGAAATTGTTAGAAGATTTTGTGCAGCTTGTACTGCTGTAGCGATCCCTTTTCCTTTTCCTTCTACGATAGGCAATGGTTCATGACTTCCTGAATCTTTTTCTCTAATGACTACACCTTTCGCAGAATGCTCCATTGACTCAGCATGTTCTTTAGCACTAAGCTCCAGGGCTTGTTGGAGATCAGCATCTTCTTCATCTCTCAGAGTTAGCTCAGGTACAATGACATCTTCATCACCAACTTGACCTTTTGACTCATGTCTCTTGGATCCACGTTTCTTGCTTGTGGCCTTCCTTTTGATTTTCTTAGCTTTCTTAGGAACCTCGACTTCAGTGGGTGCATCCTTCCTCTTCTTTGTTTTAGGTTTGCTTTGCTTAATTGTTTTCTGAGCTTCTGATGCAGTGGATCCAGTGTCACCATCCAGACTTTCTGAAAGAACCTTTTGATATGTCTCGACTTTATTCAGATACTCCTGATAGTATGAAGCTTGTCGAATATTATCTGATAGAAGAGACTCAGGTATATTCATTCCAAAGGTTTCTTGTTTGGTTCCTTTGGCAGTCCACTTGAGATTTCCCAGAATGGGTTCATTGGAAGGCAGGTGGAGAGGAGAGCCAGATCTAGGATGAAATTTGTGAAGAGAATAAAGATGGTGAATTATCATCTTTGTGAATCGGATGCTTGGAATTACCAACTTTCTAACTGACTTCTTGCTGGTCTGTTATAATTCCAATTTCACTTTGTCTTCCAGGAAGGTATGAATGGAGTGGGTAAACTCTTCCCAAATCCTTTCAGCGAAGTCAATGTTTGCACGTTTTACAACCCCCCATAGAATTTGTAGCACTGGAGCCCTAGGCCTTTCAAAACCCAAAGTCTTCCCAGTGAGACATAAGTTGATGATAGTGGTAATTGCTCTCCATGGCTGATACATGTCATTGGTGATTACTGATGACAACCTGTTGACAGTTGTTGGGTAGCCCAGGTCATTGATGAAGCTAATGAGAGCTTCGGATGAAGGTGGTTGAGTAAATGATTCATTCATGATGACTGGTGAGATTTGTAGAGCCTCTCTGAGAGTGTCTTTTGTGAGCTCATACCACTATTCATCTAATTGACAGCGGCAGCACCCAGTATCTTTGTTGAGATGGACTGTGTTCCAGAACTGCTGAATGTATATAGAAGGTATGTGTTGGGTCATGAAAAACCCAAGAATACTTAAAACATGATTTGGACACAAATTAACTAAGTGTTAACTTAAACCGAGAACAATTCAAGTCACTGAGAGAACAGCCTCTCAGTGAGTCATCTTCAGGATGCTTAAGGCGAATTCAAGAAGAAGGATTCACTACACAGGAAGGCGGTACTCCCTGAAGTAGCACTTAAGCCAAAGAAGAAGATGATGGTTCAGTGAGTATTGGACAAGAACTCACTGAACCCCAGTCTCCTCAACAACAATGAAGTAATTATGAATGATAACTGAGAAGCGTGTCCTGAAGAACTAAGTGCCTGAGATGAAAGGCAGAAATATCTAGGAAGGATTTAAGATAAGATCAAATCTTATCTTGTCAGGAAGAAATCCTTCCTAAGACGGCTTAAAGTCTTGGAGTGTCAGACCAACCACTTCTAAAGACTTAATAAGCCATTTCTATTGGTTCTTGGAAATAACAATTACTGTTGTAATTGTCAGACACGCTTGCTCAACAACTTGCCCAACAACTTGTAATATTTTAATTACTTTTACTCAGATTACTTGTGTATAAATAGATTGAGAAGGAGAGAAGTTGAGTGTGTTTTGTACAATTAAAGCTTAGACTTTTGCAAAACAACCCTACAAAGAGTAATGTATCCCTGAGATTGCTCAGTGAGGTCGCATTGTTACCACTCAAGCAAAACTTGAGTTTAGATAGGAGACACCACCATACCTTGTCTATTCAATCCCAAGTGTTTGTTCCGCAAAACACTTGGGTATAGATTCTTTGATTCATTTCTAATAAGAATTTAAACGTTGAAAATTACCTTGAGTTTTTATATTCACGTTTTATAACTGTTAGAATTTATCATAAACATTGTATTAGTCATAAACACAAATAGATTAACTTTCTAGTTAACTCTTAACGTGTAAAGGGACCAACAAGTGGTATCAATGCCTCTGGTTTATAAAATCTTTTTAAACTAACCAAGAGTGATCTAGGTTTTTAAAACCAAGATCCTACTATGGCTGATATCAATGTACCCCAGCTAGTCGACAAAAAGGGTGGCAGCTACTCCGCTGTTGCACCCAGACTTGAAGCTGGGAAATTTAGCAAATGGAAGAAGCGTATGATTTGCTATCTTACCGGTATGGAACCCCACTACATCACCTGTATCAGGGATGGCCCATTTGTCCCTAAAACAGCCGAAGGGCTAAACAAGCCTGAGGCCCAATGGACCATTGATGAGAGGAGGGTGGTCAATCATGACCAACGCCTGAAAAGCATCCTTATATCATGTCTTCCTGACGATATAATGGAATCAGTCATCAACTGTCTAACAGCCAAGCAAACTTGGGATGACTTGGTAAACAGCTTTGAGGGTCCCTCAGATACCAAGGAAAATAGGGTCATGGACCTTAAACTTGAGTATAATACTTTCAGGGCAAAAGACTCTGAAATTCTCTTACAGACCTACACCAGATACAAGACTTTGATAAATGAATTATCGAATGATGGTGTTGTACTGTCTAAGCATGAGACAAATGTTGGCTTTGTCAACAGTCTCCCTGAGAAGTGGCTCAACTTCTCACAAGGCCTGAGGAATGCTAACCACATTCAGACCCTTGAGCTCCCTGAAATTTATGGGAAGTTTGTCTATGAAGACAACTTGATCTCAAGGAGATACCCTGACTCAAAAGCTCTCGAGTCCAAAAAGGCCTTAACCTCCACACCCATATCAACTGCTTTCTATTCTAATGGTGTTGTGCAGGATATTCAAGAGGATTCTGAAGAAGAAATTGATGAAAGGACTGGTGAGGAGTACCTGAACGACTTGAACTTGGAATTCCAAGAAAGGGCACTCCTTGCTAGTTCAAGACGTTTCATCAAAAGAAATCAGTCCAACTTTACAAAACCAAAAGCAAATGAGACCACTGAATGCTTTAAATGTGGTAAAAAGGGTCATTTTGCTAGGGACTGTTATTCTAAAACTATCTCAGAACCCTCTTACAAGTTCTCAGGAAACAGTTCCTCAGGAACTAGCAAGTTTCAACCTAAAATGTTTCAGTCCACCCAACAATTTCAAAACAAGGGTCAAAAGGATTTTGAAACAAAATATAGGAAAATCAAAGCTAAACTTGCACTTCTTGAAACTAACCCCATATTGTCTCAGGATGCTCAAACATCTAAACCTATTCAGAAAAAGAACAAGGTATTAGTTGCAGAAGCATATGAATGGGATGAAGAAGAGGTTTCCTCAGATGAGGAAATAAGAGTTAGTGCACTGATGGCACTTTCTGAAGAGGATCAGGTGGCTGTGGGAAAAAGCCATGCTAGGAATGGAGAGTGGGTCAACATCACCATGAAGAAGGTAAATACTTTACTTTCTATGGATGATGATTCTGATTGGCAGTCTTACATGAGTTATATTTTTGTTGATCTAAAGTTTGTTGAGGAACAAAGGCTTGACCTGTTTTCAAAATATAACAAAATTGTGTCAGAATTGAATAAATGTAGAGATGAACTGCTTGCATTGAAACAAGCCAAACTAGAATCTATTACTCTACAAATTCAGAACACTGAAATTTTGAAACAAAACCAAGTCCTTCAAACAGAACTTAAGAAAGAAAAAGCTGTCATTGAAAGCTGGACCAAAAAGAACCCTAAGGTCTTTGATTCTGTGGGCTTAATTCCTAAGATAACTATAGGAATTGACCACCTCACTGAAACCTCCAGTGAGAGTCCCAGTGAAATGACCTTTGTTCCAGCTGGCATATCCTTTGAGCAAGAGATGGAACCCAAGTCAAATGACTGGATTGTTAGGGACAACCCAGTCAGTAAGTTGCCAAACTTTGAGACTGGAAACATCTTACTCCCTGAAAGTCAGGCTCTGAAAGGTATGCTTGGACTCTTTGACCAACTTAGTATTTCTGATCCAATCAGTGAGCCTGAATCTGAATCAACTCCTCCACTCCCTCCACTAAATACCCTTCAGGGTGCTGCACCAAGCTCAGACCTCCCACCATTGGTCTACTCCCCACACTCTCCAAAGGAGAGATCAGGAAAAGGTAGAATCCTCCTGAGAAGACCACCCCTTGACGTCTCAGTAAATACTGATGACTCATCAACTTCAGTCCCTTCTGAAGTTGCAACTCAAAGTCCTGATCCAAGAATTGATCAGTTGACTGAAATGGTCAGGAAGCTAAGTGAGAAGATTGTATCTTCTGAAAAACCTTCTCATTTAAAGAAGGAACAAAAACTAGCCTCCTCAAAGACCAAACCCAAACCAACCAAACCCTGAAAAAGTGTGAACTGTGCAACTATACAAATCATCTCACTGATGACTGCTATAGAGTCCTTTACTGCATGATTTGCAAAAAGGAAGATCATAGGACCTCTGATCATAAAAAATGCTCAGTCATGTCAAACTTTTCAGGACTTAAGGCTCAGTGCCTGAACTATCCTTCTGATTCTATGCAGAAACAGAAGCAAAAGGCCAAGCCTTTTCCACCTTGCCCATTGTGTAGATTCAATGACCATAATCCTGAGGATTGTCAAAATGACAAACACTGTGAATCTAGTGGAAGTACCACTCAGAAATCCTCAGGAAAAGAGAGGGTCATTCAGTCTAAAAGAGGAATGAATAAACAATCCTCTCAGACTACTGAGGCTACCCCTGCAACTAAATGCAAAACATGTGGTAGCTCAGTCCACTCAACCACTGACCATGAATCAATTAATACTTTCATAAAGACCTACAAAACAAAACCCTCCATGAAATGGAGTCCTAGAAAGAACTGACCCAATTTACTATTTGTGCAGAAGTATGCCAGGGATCCTATTTGGCATCTAGACAGTGGATGTTCAAGGAGCATGACTGGTGTCAAGGAGTGTCTGCACAAATATGTGGAAGAACCAGGACCTAAAGTGATATTTGCAGATAATTCAAAATGTCTCACTGAGGGTTATGGTTCAGTAAACTGCAATGGTATTTTCTTTACTAGGATAGCTTATGTAAATGGTCTTAAGTACAATCTGATCAGTGTCAGTCAACTATGTGTTGCAAAATACATAGTTCAGTTTGATGATAAGCAAGGAACCATCTTCAATGCAAATAAGGAAATTGTCCTCATTGCACCAAGAAGACAAGATGTTTATGTACTAGACATGTCCAGTCTAACTCAGGATGGAACTTGTCTCTTTGCTAAGGCCACTGATACACTCAACTGGCTTTGGCATAAGAGACTCACCCACCTGAACTTTAAAAACATAAACAATCTTGTAAAACAAAACAAGGTCCTTGGCTTACCATCACTTGTGTTTTCAAAGGATAAACCATGCTCAGCTTGTGAAAAAGGTAAACATCACAGAGCATCCTTTAAAACCAAAACCAACTTTTCCATCAGGAACTGCCTACATCTTCTCCATATGGATCTATTTGGACCTATCAGTCCAAGGTCTACTAACTATGAGAAGTATACTCTGGTCATAGTGGATGAATACTCTAGATACACCTGGGTATTCTTCCTGATCAAAAAGAGTCAGGCAGCTGAAACAATCATGTCCTTTGTCAGGAACATTGAAAATCAAAATGACATTAAGGTCAAACAGATTAGAACAGACAATGGGACTGAGTTCAAAAATTATGAACTTGAATGTTTCTGTGATGAGAAAGGTATGTCCCAAAACTTTTCCTCTCCATACACACCTGAACAAAATGGTGTTGCTGAAAGGAAAAATAGAACACTCATTGAAGCTGCTAGGACAATGCTATGTGGATCAGTCCTTTCCAACCATTTTTGGACTGATGCAGTCAAAACTGCCTGTTATACACAAAACAGATCCATCATTGTCAAGAGACATGGGAAAACCCCATATGAGTTATTCAAAGGAAGAATCCCTGACATCAGCTACTTTCATGTCTTTGGGTGTCCTGTGTTTATTCATAATCACAAGGATCACTTAGGGAAATTTGATGCAAAAGCTGATGATGGATACTTCCTGGGATACTCACTTGTCTCAAAAGCCTTCAGAGTGTTCAACACAAGGAGACAGCAGACTGAGGAAATATTTCATGTTACCTTTGATGAGAGCACTGATGCAATCAGGTTCTCAACTGCCTCAGTAGAAGAGATAGGAATTGATAATTCTTCAAGATATCCTCTTGATGAATATCTTTCTGTAAACAATCCTTCTACTCAGTATCAAGATGATGCTAATCTCTCCTATTACATAATCCCTCACAACCTACCTAACCCAACCATCACTGAGTTTGTTGAGGCACATGCACACACTGATGATATCAATCAATCTGTTCAAAATACTCAAGAACCAAAAAATCTCAGTGAGCTGGTAGACACTCAAGATCCAATCAATGATCATGTGTCTACTCCAGAACCAACCCCTCTACCTAATCAGGCCTCCACAAGTTCAAATCAGTATCCAGGACCTCAAGAAAGTTGGACTAGGTCTCAGGACATTGAACTTGTCAATATTATTGGAGAGCCTACTGAAGGCATGCTCACCAGGAGCATGGCTGCTAGTCTAAGAGCAGCCTCATCCAATGAATGCCTATTTGTGGACTTCATTTCCACAATTGAACCCAAAAGTGTTAAAGAAGCACTTACACATCCAAGTTGGGTTCAGGCCATGCATGATGAACTGGAACAATTTGACAGAAACAAGGTAATGACCTTGGTCAAATGTACTGAGAATGTCTCAGTCATTGGCATGAAATGGGTATTCAAAAACAAAACTGATGAAAATGGCATAGTCATTAAAAACAAAGCCAGACTTGTAGCCAAAGGCTATAATCAACAAGAAGGCATTGACTATGAGGAAACATTTGCACCAGTAGCAAAGATGGAAGCCATCAGGATCTTCCTTGCTTTTGCTACATACATGAACTTCAAGGTGTACCAAATGGATGTTAAAAGTGCATTCTTAAATGGTTCACTGAAAGAAGAAGTTTATGTTCAGCAACCTCCTGGATTTGAAAGCCATGAGTCTCCTGATCATGTCTGTAAGCTTAACAAAGCCCTTTATGGACTGAAGCAAGCTCCTAAGGCATGGTATGAGACTCTCTCAGCCTTCTTAATCCAAAACAAATTTGTCAGAGGCAAGATAGACAACACATTGTTTATCTATAAGACAAATAATGATGTCATACTAGTACAAGTGTATGTTGATGACATCATCTTTGGCTCAACAAGTTTCAAACTTTGCAAACAATTTGAAAAACAAATGGCAAAGAAGTTTGAAATGAGCATGATGGGAGAACTGACATACTTCCTTGGTCTACAGATCAAGCAAACTGATAAAGGAACCACTATCAGTCAAGAGAAGTATGTAAAGAATCTACTGAAGAAGTATGATCTCAGTGACTGTGCCTCAGTCAAAACTCTCATGGTCCCCGCAAACAACCTTGGTCCTGATCTAACTGGTAAACCAGTAAATCAAACTCTCTTTAGAGGAATGATAGGATCACTGATGTATCTACTTGCATCAAGGCCTGATATCCAATTCTCAGTATGTCTATGTGCCAGATATCAATCTGACCCAAGAGAATCACACATCACTGCTGTGAAAAGGATATTCAGGTACCTGAAGGGCACTCCTAACCTTGGATTATACTATCCAAAGTGCTCAGGACTTGATCTCAAAGGATACTCAGACTCTGACTATGCTGGATGCAACATGGACAGAAAAAGCACCTCAGGCTCTTGCCAAATACTTGGTGGGAAATTAGTCTGTTGGAGTGCCAAGAAGCAACAATCAGTTGCCTTGTCCTCAGCTGAGGCTGAATATGTTGCAGCAGCTAGTTGTTGTGCAAATGTACTCTGGATGAAAAGTCAACTCAGTGACTATGGAATTCAGTACAAGATGGTACCCATCTTTTGTGATAACACAAGTGCAATTGCAATCTCAAACAACCCTGTTCTTCATCAGAGAACAAAACACATTGATATCAGATATCAATTTATCAGGGACCATGTCATGAATGGTGACATTGAATTACACTTCATCCCTACTGAATATCAGTTAGCTGATATCTTCACCAAACCTTTGGATGAACCAACTTTCACAAGGTTGAAAGCTGAATTAGGAATGTTGGATATAGAGAATCAGTCCACTGATTGAATCCTTCCAACTGAAGTGTAAATTCTTAAAACCTCAGGTCCCTGACTCAATGTGTACATCAGTGAAAACATATCACTGAATCCTCAACCTCAGGAACTAAACCCAAGTTCCTGAAATCGTTAGGGTTCAGGAACTAAACCCAAGTTCCTGAATCCTTGTAGCTCAGGAATCATTCCATATTCCTGAATCATCAGTGACTAATCCCAAGTCCCTGAAAAAACCATCACTGAATGAATAGTCATTCAGGGCCCTGAAAAGGACATTAAATACTGACTTAAATGCCCTAAGTATCTTGTTAGTAAATGTCCGAGGTTGGTAACTGAACTCGTATTTAATTCAAGAATATTTGTTCTTTTTGCCTTTCTGGCTTCCACCTCTGGGCCACCACATTCCCACTTGGCATTAAATGCCTCTCCAATCACATTACAAATATGTGATGACTCATCTCTGCAAATTACACTTTTGCATAACTGCTCAACTGTTCACTTCGACTGTTGGGCCAAACCAGGAAAGTGGAGTTTTGGCATTAAATGCGGATCCCAAAACATATTATTCAAAACAATTTCCAATAATTTTTTTTGAATAAACTAAGATCGCTCAAATGACTTAAATACCCCCATCTCCACTTCCCTATAAATACCCATCCAAAAGAATTCACACACACGTTTTTTTTTTAAAATTAAAAGCAAACTCTGCCCTTTTTCTCTCTCAAAACAAATTGTGTGTGTGTTCTTAGCATTTAGAAACATCCGACCATTTTTTTTTCGACCAAAACCAGATCATAAAATGGCTTCCTCTAATGCTGTAACCATCGCCCCCAATGTGAACTTCACAATGGAGGGCGTGGACCTGACCAAAAACAATGTGGTTGGAAATTTCCACTATCCTCAGCAATATGAGGGTTACAAGGATGTAGTTAAGTATTTACAAAACTGCTTCCTTGCCACAGCTTTTACTACTACCCCAGAAGTCATTTATAATTACTATCTCAGGGAGTTTTGGTGTACCGCAACGGCCACTAGCCCAAAGGACACCAAAGAGTCGATCATCACTTTCACTGTGATTAATGGGACTAGGACTCTCTCCCTGAACTACAAGACCTTCATCATGGCCACAGGTCTTAACTTTGTTGAGAACTTTGAGGCAAACCCTACTGATCAGGAAATAAAAGCTGAAATGCTTTTCCTAGGGCCTCATGATGTTAGGAGTCCTACCGAGTCTCCTGAAGCCTTGCTGGCAAAGGCTCCAATAGTGAAGACATGGTTTCACCCTGTCTGGAGACTTATGATGACATTCGTCATTCAGGTACTCGGAGGAAACAAATCCTCCACTGAGCAATTGAACTCATCACAACAATTGATGATGTTCAGTCTCTTGGAGGGTAGAAAAATTGATATCGGAGGAATAATCTTCCGTGACCTCGTGTCAAAGCTCTCAGGGAAACATAGGCAAAGACTCATGTCTTATCCTAGGTTCATTTCCTGTGTGCTTCAGGACCTCCTTGGTTCTGACTACTTAAGGTCTGACGTAGAAGGCTTAAAACCTGACGTTCTTCATAAGACTAACTTTAGTAGTGACATTACTGAGGTACAACCAGTCGCCCTGACCACCTACATGTTAATGGTGATTCAGGGTGAAAATGTATGCTCACCAGTTCCTTCACCAACCAAGAAGGTGAAGAAGACCAAAGGGAAAGGGGGACAGTCCAGTAAGGTGGTTAGACCTAAACCACTCGTCACTGAGACTGTTGCCTCAGGCACTAAGAAAGTTGTTGTGACCTTGACCTCTAAGACTCCCATCAAAGAGACCACATTGGCCACAAAACAACCGCCAACGGAGGGTGCTGGGCAATCATCCTTAGTATCCTCGGGCAAACCCTTTCCAAATGTCCCTACTGAAAAAAACAAGTCAGGTGGGTCAGGAGCATCCACCCACTCACATCCCAATGAAGGCACTCATAAATCACAATCAGAGCCTGAGGGAGTTCAAGGTTCTATATCCTCGGTGGAGCAGTACTACTCCACTGAGAAGGGGACCCATACCCATTCACATCCCGTTAACGTCTCTAAGCAATCACACTTAGAGTCTCAGGGAGTTCAGGCCTCTAAATCCCCAAAAGGACAGCACAATCCTGATGGGAAGGGAGGCCATCAACAATCACCAATAGTACCTAGTGACTCTACTGGAAAACACCCGTCAGTAGATGAAGGTGCTCAGGGGGACAAAGACTCAGGGGGAAACAAACCACCCGCTGATACGGAACCCATCACCCCCTCAGGCGGTCCAAGTCACTTGGGAACTGATCCTAACAGTTAGGCTGGGCAAACCCCCCCAGTTATTATGGCTAGTCAGGCTGGTAAAACCCCACCAGTTATTATGGCTAAAGGATCAGGACCTGGCCACAACAAAAGTGAGCCCTCTTTTGAGGGGGAGCTGGATTCCCTGAAGGCTCCTTCTCTGGCTGACTATGAAAATTTGTTGGCTGATGAGTCAGAGGAGGAGACGGATTTCGATTTTGGTGAGGATGAACCACTTCCTGATGTTGAGGAGGAAACGGAGGGTCAAATTAACTCTCCTCCGCAGTCTGAGCAACAACTCTCTTCTCCTCATCCTGAGGATCAACAACCCAGTTCACCATCATCTTCATTAGGTGCCTCAGCCACCCTTGAGTGGTTAACCAAGTATGATAATGTTCATCCGCCTTCTGAAATAAGTATGGCTAAATTCCTTCGCCAAGCCAACGAAGGTCTTTACAATGCTCTTACTGATGAACTAACGGATCAGCATACTGAAGCAGCAGCCTCCTATGCTGACTTCAGGGCCTCTGTGGAAGAACCTCAAGACAAGATTCTTCAGGCTTCCAGGCTCGCTGACAAACAACTTGGAGAACTAACCAAAACCTTTGATGAGACAGCCACTGGTCAGCATCAGGACCTTGCAAACCTCCTCAAGGCCGTCGAATCAGTACAAGAACAACTTTATGATGATTCCACACTGATTAAATCAATGAAAGACCATATGGCCACTCAGACGGCTGCCTCCACCAACCTGACTGAGCTTCTTAAGCTCTTTCAGGGGGTAGATCTCAAAGGTCTCAGGGATAAGCAGGATTCCATTCTTCAGGCTGCTATGGAATCCAAGGGGCACCTC
Source organism: Artemisia tridentata subsp. tridentata (assembly GCA_021014915.2). NCBI lineage: Eukaryota > Viridiplantae > Streptophyta > Magnoliopsida > Asterales > Asteraceae > Artemisia > Artemisia tridentata. The sequence goes on from CP139502.1 coordinate 287,456,623, forward strand.
AACAAGCTTTCCTCAGCCATTGATCAGCTCTCACAAACACATAATGAGCTGATCAACCACTACACCAACCGTGTCACTGAACTCTCCACCTCCCAACATGTCATGGCTACCGAACTCAGTGCCGTAAAGAATGATGCTTCTGAGACAAAGTCCATGGTCTCTGATATCCTATCACTTCTTCAGGCCTCTCATGTGCCACAACCTCCTCAGTCAGCAGGTCTTTCCACTGAAGTTCCTACACCTGCTGAGGGGGAGAAAAATGATGAAATCCCTGATCCATCCTCTGCCTTGGTAACTGTTTCAAACCCTGATGCATCCACCAGTCAACCTCCTCTCACTGACAAAGGGAAGGATATTATGACTGAAACCTCTTCTCCTGAACCACACTTAGTCAAGGCTTCAAACATAAGACAGCCAGATCCTGATACTCCGTCCTATGTTGACTTAGAAGATGGGAGAAGAGTCTATGGGACTCAGGAGGAACTTGCTGAGATCTTAGATCAGGAAGATCGCAGGAAAGCCCATGACCTCACCACATCTACCATCTATGAGGTTGCCAAGGAAGAAATAAAGGAGTCTGAGAAAGAGATTTAGGGAGATGAATTCATCAGGCTTCAAGCTCAACTTCTTCAGAAACACAACATGGAAGCCAAACTGAAGCAAGAAAAGAGGCAAAGGGCATATGAGAGGTATGTATGGCACATGACCAAAACCAAAGGTGAAGGAAAAATCACTGACATCACTATTCACCCCACCAGACCTCTGAGCTTAACAATCCATAGAGGTCCAAGGAAGTCTGAACATCTTCCAACAATCAAGTTTTCAGACTATGGGTTAAGAGAATGAGATATGATGATGCCCATCCTAAGGAAGAAAACCACAAGCAAGAATGCCCCAATCATCATCAAGTCACTGAGTGCCAAGTATGAGGAACTCGCAAAAGTGGCAAAGAGTCTTGGCATTAACCATGATGAGGCACTTGCTTCTCAGGGACTAACTATCCCTGAATTTACTCAGAAGGTTAGGAAGAAAAGGAAAGTTGTAGCTATGGAGCCTGAACAATACATAGCTGCACTTCACTGCAACAGAGTTCCTCCTCAGGGAGTCAAGTTCTGTCCTAACCTAGTCATCAAAGAACTTGAGTATGGTATCTTCTTCGTGGATGAATTTGGTCAGGAAGCCTTTCAGAGAGTTTCTGATATTGACAAAGTGGAAACGACAACACTCCTAGCCTACAAACTGATGGCACTTAATATCAGGGGCTCTAATAATGAGGAGTTTGTCAGGCTGATGGATCAGTTGATGAAGGAAAGACCTGACAAAGAAGCGTTAGTGTCAAAGAAGGCAAAGCTTGAACTAATGGGTCTCCGTCAGGAACCTTAAGTATTTTGTTTAGCGGATAGGTCTTTGTAATAACATGAATAAAATGCTGTCCCATGTTTATGTTATATCATAGTCCTTACTGTCTTCTAGTATATTCAGCAAGAGAAGAAGTCATTAGCTCACTCATACTGATCAAAACACTTAGGCATAATTTATATCCAAATAGGGGGAGATTGTTGGGTCATGAAAAACCCAAGAATACTTAAAACATGATTTGGACACAAATTAACTAAGTGTTAACTTAAACCGAGAACAATTCAAGTCACTGAGAGAACAGCCTCTCAGTGAGTCATCTTCAGGATGCTTAAGGCGAATTCAAGAAGAAGGATTCACTACACAGGAAGGCGGTACTCCCTGATGTAGCACTTAAGCCAAATGAGAAGATGATGGTTCAGTGAGTATTGGACAAGAACTCACTGAACCCCAGTCTCCTCAACAACAATGAAGTAATTATGAATGATAACTGAGAAGCGTGTCCTGAAGAACTAAGTGCCTGAGATGAAAGGCAGAAATATCTAGGAAGGATTTAAGATAAGATCAAATCTTATCTTGTCAGGAAGAAATCCTTCCTAAGATGGCTTAAAGTCTTGGAGTGTCAGACCAACCACTTCTAAAGACTTAATAAGCCATTTCTATTGGTTCTTGGAAATAACAATTACTGTTGTAATTGTCAGACACGCTTGCTCAACAACTTGCCCAACAACTTGTAATATTTTAATTACTTTTACTCAGATTACTTGTGTATAAATAGATTGAGAAGGAGAGAAGTTGAGTGTGTTTTGTACAATTAAAGCATAGACTTTTGCAAAACAACTTCTCTCCTACAAAGAGTAACGTATCCCTGAGATTGCTCAGTGAGGTCGCATTGTTACCACTCAATCAAAACTTGAGTTTAGATAGGAGACACCACCATACCTTGTCTATTCAATCCCAAGTGTTTGTTCCGCAAAACACTTGGGTATAGATTCTTTGATTCATTTCTAATAAGAATTTAAACGTTGAAAATTACCTTGAGTTTTTATATTCACGTTTTATAACTGTTAGAATTTATCATAAACATTGTATTAGTCATAAACACAAATAGATTAACTTTCTAGTTAACTCTTAACGTGTAAAGGGACCAACAGTATGGATGCACAGGCTATGAATGCTCTGAAGAATGTGGTTTCCTTAAGTATATCAACTATTATCTTGTAAATGGGATTAGGTTGAGATCTTTCCATATCTACATAACAGTTGCTCTTTCCAATAGGTACCCATTTGTTACAAGGAAGAATTTGTTCATCTGTACGAACTGGAGTTGGAACCACAAGGGCTTGTTCAGAGGAAACATTAATTTCAGTGTTAGCCATTACACCTGCACACACACATTCATAGAAAAACCAGCATACGTATGCTGAGTTAGATAGGAGCCAATGCTCGAGGTTAGTGCACAGAATATGATATCACAGATGGCTGCAGATTGAGTAATGACTCGACAACTAATAGCATGTAGCACATAACAGAGATGAGCATACATATGACATGAATATTGTTTAGAGTATCACAATGACCTCAGTAAATCAAGTTGCAATCAATTGTAAATAACACAATTCGCAACATACATGAAACACATCATATGGCATCAAATACAAAACGCAAGCATGCACTAACACAAAACGCAAATGTATACAAATTGCAACAATCACAGAACTGGACAAGTCGCATAAATTATGAGTTCATATCGCATGTTTGAGATCAGATCAAATCGCAAGAACTCACATAAGAGCAAGGCACACAAATCGCAACTGGAAACAGGTTCCTTGCGATAAGAGATCAAAACGCAAGTTTGCGATTAGATCAAGTCGCAACAATCCCATAATTCCCAAATATTCAAATCGCAACTAGACACGTGGCATAAGATGCTTGATGACACAAATCGCAACAATGCAAGATCATACAAGACGCAAATATTCAGTACCATGTCAAAACGCAACGTTCATACTTTTATACACTAAGTTGCAACTGAATAAGGACAAAACGCAACCATGAACAGATACACAAAACGCAACCATGAACAGATACACAAAACGCAAGAAAGAACACATCATCAAAACGCAACCTTGATCATATTGAGAAAAACATCTCAGTAATGCAACCATGTCACCCAAGTATAATCCACTATCAATACACAATACCTAAGCAAGAACAGAACAGTCAATCACCAACCACACTAGAAACAACGAAGCTCTACCCTATAAGATCAATCGATGCTTCTCATATTTTGCACATCACATATAGTCCTAACCCAAACTGCATACACAGGGGATGCATTCAATAGTAAGCAAGGGTCGAATAGTGAAAACGCAACCTAGAAAAAGAGCAACCGAGGGCATATAGACAAAACGCGACATAGAACAGACAAAATGCAACTTTGAATATAAACCCGAAAAATCATACAACCATTCATCAAATGAAGTAGATATTCTAGGGACGAGACAATCACTTACAGCAAACAAACCTAGACATCGATATCCAGACTCACTCTTAACTAGGCATATTGTCGAGAGCCCAACGCGTCAATTATTACTTGCGCAAATACCTAACAGATCTAATTCCCAAATGTACAAATGAAAAACAATCACCCATCACTAGTATCACACTAATATACAATCAATCGATCAAATCCTAGACACATGAATAGTTTTGACCTTTTTGAGTCAAACATCATTCGAATGCCCCAACAATCAGTATCATATATTGAAAAATGGAATAAAAATCACACTTATAAATCATCATTACATGCTATGATGTGAATCCCATCAATCAGAAGAGAAAAACAACACACTGACCTATAATCGATTGAAGAATCGTTCGAACAACCTAGGAATTAAAATGATATAGATTAGAACTCAGATATGTTACAAATAATAACCTTCTAATTTGAGTGCTACTCATAAAATACCTAGGATAATTATTGTTGATTTGATTATGGTTCGATCGAGTTAGCGATTAGAGAGAGAAAGGAAGTGACAGTTTGTTTGACTAGGAGAGATAGAGTGGAATTAGGACAAAACGCAAGGTTGTCCATGGTTTTATACACCAAACTAACCACTTTCCATGTATGACACATTTGGACCCTGTCTTTTCTAGCAAGTGAACTTCTTTCAGAGTATGTCATATTTAGTCCCTGACTTTCCTAGCAAGAGGAGTTCTAACATATTGGGAATCAATCTACTCATAGACTGCCAATCTCATCAGATAAAACACAATAAATTACAAAAATCCTTATGAAAGCCCGGACAGATTCCATTAAATTGCTATTGCTCTCCCCCTCAATCAATGACTCGATTTCAGTAGGGAAATAGAGTCGTTGATTGTGAAGCAATTTATCACGTGGTAAGTCCAACTGTGAGCAACATAATATCACCAAGGGTACAAAGAAGATTTCTCTTATTTCTGATGAAATGATGCACTGAGGCGTACACCAGATCAAATGAGCATGGATATGAAGTAATCCATGCTCAGGTGAACTTCACCTCAAAGGATAGTTGTCTTTTTGGCGACAAGTTGTCCTCAAATGGAAACGCGGGTTACTATCTAAAGTAATAGTAAGCCTTAGAGACATGATTTACTTATTAGGAACAACTTCTGTTCAAGCTTCATTTAAAACCCCGTGTCATTGTTGAATGACATTTCTAGGGTCGTAAATGTTATCGATATCCAGAAGACATGCCTCTCCCTACTCTAAACACATTTCACTATAAATACCTAAAACATATATCTATACAATAAAGGAACAAAAATATATACAAAGGATACATGCCATTCACTCCATGATATCAATACGAGTTTTGAACTGAACTGTTCAAAAATCATTGTGTCCGTACATCATGGATGGGTTTTCTGAATCTCCAGCATGGGAGATTTCATCACCTTTGGTCGCCACACTGTGATTTTCTTCTTGAAGCATTCTGTGAAAGTACCTGCACTCATAAACCGTTTCCCTGCACTAACATAAAGATTTTGTTCACCTATGTATTGGTTAGTGACAATGGTATCCTGCCTCTGTAGTTTCTTGCAGTCATTCTTGGAAGTGTTTTCTATGTCAGTAGGTATCCACTTAAGACCAATTTTCTTAAAGACTCTACCTGTAGGTAACCATATTAGGCACACTCTAGAAGGATTAGATTTCTTATGCACCTTACTGTGTTTACAGGAAGGATTTTCTTGTCTTTCAGCAATAGATCTACCAGACTTCTTAGGGTGCTTCAACAGTTCTACAGGCCTATTGTGGTTTTTGGTCGTAAGGGAGTGCACTATGACATGATCATTTACTTCCTTAGCTGGTGTTTTGTGAGACATATCCTTAAAGTGACAATTAGCTGACTGACCCTTATGTCTAGGTTTTGAAGTGACTGGTTTTGGCAAACTCTGAATCTCATCAACTTGAGCTGCACACCTTGGAAAAGAGACAGGTGTTCCCAAGACTGATGGTTTGTCAAACTTAGTGTTCACACTATTTTTAGCTAATTTCTTCAAGTCATTCTTAAGGGCAGCTATAGTGAAACTTTTCCTTTGAATTTGTGCTTTGAGTTTATCATTCTCAGCTATCAAGGATTTTGTTTGTTCTATACTCTTAGATTCGGTATCCTTGATAGAATCATATAGTTGTTTACATTGCATTTTCAATGTTTCATTTTCAGCCTGTAACTCAACTGCTTTAGTAACATGTGTGGTTTTATCATCTTTGTACATGTCATGCATTTCAATCAATCTGGTTTTTAAGTTATTAATTGTCAAGTTCTTGGCCTCTAGCTGATCTTTCAAATTGTTTACCATAAAAAATTCACGAAATTCAGGTAGTTCCTGATTTTTTGTTGGAAGGTTAGTTTGAAGACTTTCTTTCATTTGTTGCATTGAGATTTCAAGATTGATACAATGTTTTTCCAGTTGTAAAAATCTTTTTGAAAGTTCATCATAAACCTTCTTTTCAATCATATCATGTGATTTGAAAGACTCAGCCATAAACAAAGAGCTTGACACAATCTTATGTTCAGCATCCTGACCAATGTCTCCCCTCCTTTTACTCATATATGTTAAACTAGGGTTGATATCACTATCAGTCTTTTTCAACATATATGGGTCACAAGTAGGTTTACATTGATCAGTGTGTTGATGTTCATTAATGAGTACCATATGTAGATCAGATTGATGTACCACAGCGGACGGTGCTTGTTGATCATCAGGTTCACAAACTCCTGTGTTGACACCATCATCGGACATGACTGATCTTGTATCATTCCCAACTTGATTAGCTTTATTCTCAATGAACCCATTAATATCCCATATCAGTTGTAGCAGTGTTGTTCTGAACAATGAAATCTCTGTCCCAGTGTACTTAGCAAAACACCCTTTTGTCATTTGACTATCATAATCATAGTCCACAGTGTATTGTGAGTCAATGAACACTTGAAGTTGATTGTTGATCACACTGAGAGCGGCTCTGGATTTTGCTTCAGAAAATTCTTCTTTATCCAGTTGTTGTTCTAGTTGATCCAGATATAGTGTCATTTTAACTGTGAAATCATGAACCTCTTGACCAAAGAGTGTCGCGAAAGCCCGTGTGTACCCCATCACGTATTCAGATTTTTCAAACAGAGCCTTGACATGTGACTGAAGTGAACGGAAGCATGCAACTCGACTTTCCTTTTCATTGGCTAACTGCATAGACTGAAGACATTCTTCCATGTGTGACTGTGAGTAATTGGACTTCCTGTGATCCTCATTAGCATCATACAATTTAAGTATCTCCGATATGAAGGAGTCTGAATAAGTGTTCATTGTTGGGAGCTGATTCATTTGCAACATTTTACCCAATTCAGAAGAGATCATAACCCCAGAGCAAATTGCAGAATTGATTTTCAAGGATAGTACAAGATACAATTGACAAGTCTCAATTTGATCAAATCGCAATAACCCAAGTCGCAAGCTGACAAGTCGCAATAAGACAAGTCGCAAATTGTCCAATCACTATAAGTCAAATCACAAGAGTAATCTTGCAACGACAAATCGAAACTAGACAAATCGCAACATATCTAATCGCAACAGGTTAAATCGCAACTTAGTTAGTAGCTACTAGACAAATCACAATTTATCAATTGAAGTTCAAATCGCAAGAATCAATTCACAATAGCTCAAGTCGCAACTCAATATATATCAACCCGTAATAGACAAAACGCAACTATTACTGACACAATTCGCAACTGACAACTCGCAACTATAACAAGTCGCAACCCTGACAGGCACAAGTCGCAACTCACAAATCGCAAGTCACTAGAAAATAGAACTGTCGCTATCTTGGTCAAAACGCAACACACTAAACGCCAAATATGTCCCTTTCTTAGCGGTTTGTCGTTTTTACCAAAACCGGTAATAATTCAAAACGCAACTTCGAGAAACCTCAAAACGCAACTTTCACTTGCCTAACAATACACAAGTCGCTACTAAGAAACTTTCACCGAAGGACAAATCGCTACTAAGAACAACTTACCAATACCCCACGAATCAACCAAAAACCACCACACAAGGCCGAAAACTATGATTCCAGACTCTAAACAAAACTTCTACACTAATCCTAAGCAAGAAAGTACAAGATCTAACAACTCTTAGCTACTAAACAAAGCACAAAAGAGATTTTTAGCAACCTACCAATTCGAGCCAAAATTCCCCCAAATCTACACAAATCCGTGAATATAACCATACATGGACCTAACCATGGCTCTTGATACCAATTGTAATGTATTCACTTACAAAGAAACACAAGATTGGGACTTGTAGATGGATCGAATGGTAGAATAAAGGGAGAGAAAGTGGAACCTTTGAGAGAAACTTTAGTAAGATTAGATTGAATGTGTAGAAAGGTCTAACCCTCTCCTTTGGTAGAGAGGGCTTTATATACTACTACATAGGGTGCCCCTAGTGGGCTGTGGAGCAAGCTGACAGTGGGTAAAGACCCGACCCACTCCACAATATTAATAATAACTAAACTACTACTAATATTACTAATTATCCTACGAGCTATGATGTGCTAATAAGTACTCGGGGTGACCGAGTCTTCAACTGAATATTTATATTCCTAACAGAAATGCCTAGAAAATTCTAGGCATAAGATATTTTAGGTGGTAAGTTTGCCTAAATGGCAAGTATGGTCCCTCTAGTCCGTATTCTTCTACTTTGGCCCCTTTTTCTTTATAACACAATTACCACTTGGCAACCTTAGCCCTTCAAGTCAATTTCCTTTCTAAATGTGACACAACATATTTAGATAGCCATATTATACATACTTTGACTATCAGGTTTGACCACCACGTAATTTCCGTTGACTAACCAATCACATTAAGTCTTAATCGATTTATCTAGGGTGGGACCTAGTTTTATCCGGGAAACGGGTCTAACATTATTAAATGTAGAGTTTGAGACCGAGTGTAATGGTCAGTTGACTTTTCAGTTGAACAAGAAGCTGACGCGTCGTCATCATTACATCACTCAAATGCGACGCGTTCAAAAAGGAGAAAAGGGACGAACCGGTCGTATTCGACCAAGCTGTTGAGGATGTTTTTGTGTGTGGGTGTTTTATTTAAATGTTTTCGTGGATTATATTTTGGTGGTGTCCTCGGTCTCCTTGTTACACTAAGTTGTTAATGAAATTGTTGTGTAGAGAAAAACTGATGTGACAGTGGTGTCCTCGGTCTCCTTGTTACACTAAGTTGTTCATGAAATTGTTGTGGAGAAAAAAACTGATGTGGCAGCGGTGTCCTCGGTCCGTGAGGGTCACCATTACACTTAGCCTATTACTTTCAGGCTAAGTGAATATTTTAGTAATCTGGCTAAGTGAATATTTTAGTACCTCGAATTATGAAAGGTGGATTATGGTACATTCAATTTGGCTAAGTGAATTTCAACTAGACTACTCGGCAGTTAATTATGTTAGGAATTTAACGGAAAAAGTAAACATGTTATTTCACAATTAAATGTTCATGGATATAACTATCAAACGAGGGTAGAAACGAATCGAGTCGAACCTAGGCCTACCAAAGCTTGAGCTCGGCTAGTTTAAGTTTGTAAGGCTCAAGCTCGTTTTGAACCTTATGCTTTTAGCTCGAGCTCGGCTGGTGACATATTGTTTCACCATCTCCAAACACTCCATATAACAACTGAACACACACCATGCAAATATAGTATCGGTTTTAGATAAAAAGCTGAATGATACATATGTTTGTAAACCGTGAATAACTAACAATGTAGTAACCCTACGAGATAACCATTTGATAAGGGCTTTAGAGTCACAATAAAAGGATTCAAGTTCAAGTATTACTAGCTGCAAATTCTTTGAGGTTGGTCCTAGTTATGCAATCTACAATCGTCAAGGCTAGTGATGTATCTGGATTCATGAGTCTTGCGAGATGGTTTGTGAGCTCGAAGTTTACTTGCAAGGTCATCAAATATGGCTCGAGTAGGCTTCTCTCAATATGAAATATATATTTTTCTTGAGCTTGTTATTAGTGGCGGCTACAAATTTAGGCTCAAGTTCAGCAAATGTTGAATGTGGTGAATAATGTTAACCCCGTCAAGCATAATGTTTATTTATGAACTATTTATAGGACAAACTACATAAAACTTTAATGGATCCTATACCCATAACCGAGCTTGGGCCATAATAATCTTATCATCTAATACACTCTCGCAATCCGAGCAGTGAAATCACGAAAGCTCGGAATGGATTTGAAAACTAAAAACATTAAAGCAATAACTAATTTGTTGATGAATACACCCGATAGCAAGCGGATACAAATCTTCAAGCAAAAACAAAACCAAAAGCATAAGTAAGAAGCAAAAGCATTAGACCAATATTAATTTATTGTTGAAGATCTCTGACAACAACCGGTATCAAATCTTCAAACAGCAAAAGCAAAAGCAAAGGGGAGACAAAAAAAAACCTATAATTTGCGGCAGCCGAATTCTGGCGGCGCGTATCCGGCGAAGGTGATATTGGTGGGATTTTGTGTAGAATTGGAAAACAAAGAGAGACGCTAACGGCGTCAGTTAACTCCAAATGGTTTGTGAGTTATGGCCAGAAAAGTAAGCAGCTACAGTTTTAACCGAAAATTGAACTTTTATTTGTAAGGGATAACCGGGCTTGGGCAATACTAATCATATCATTTAATAGAATGATGTCTGCAAGTTATTGGTATGTCAAACAAGATATACACAAGACCATTAACCATCTTTGTTTATGAGCTTGTTCTTAGGAAATGAAGGCTGGGATATAATTTTAATATGTGCTTGTTAATGGTGCAATAGAAAACCAACGTCTACAATTTTACTTGTCACTCGGCTGCATAAACTAAAGCTTCCATAGTTTGCTTAAAACATAAACTTAAAACATATACTCTAAACAACCACCATTTTAGCGGTGGTCAACGGTGATTTATTCACGTACGCCTAATGGTGACGATTTGGCCGTATCCACCATGGCCGGTGCTTCCTCCAAGAAACTGGTGTCTTCGCTAATCACACCACCACTCATCAGTTTCTCCACTTCCTCTTTGGTGTATATGTGAATCTTTGTTGCCATCCTTGCAAACTCACTGCATCAAATATTCAATATCATGTTTAAATTACTTTCTTAGACTAAAAGTATAACGGGACAATGACTTGTATGCCATCCGAACCACCCGCTAAGTTTTATATAGAAAATTAAACTATTATAGTAGTGCATGACATAGATGTATATTATGACTTACTCCCATGGATCATCACCGACAACCATCATGTCATTCTCTTCATCCATATACAAAAGTTGCCATGCATCATCGCGGCTGCTTAAGATACCTTCCATATGAAATAGCGACTCTAACTCAATAAATAACTCATCATAATTCGACACTTTCGAGAGATCAATCGCCCTTCCAACCTTGTTTCCTTGTTTGTGAACCTTCACACAAAATTTAAAAGAATACTTAAACGTCTACTTTGAGCATAACAAAACCTTCAAAAATATCATGATAATAATCATACCTGACATTAATCACATAAATATCAAGCAACAAAAAGAAAATTATTTTTTTGCGGTTTTCCTCGACCAAACCTTTTCTCATGTTTTGACCTGTTAACCAACTTTCCCGACCCACCCAATTTGACAACTAAGTAACAGACCTACCTTGATGCAACTTCTCTTGCTTAAACTCTGAGCATCCACCATTGGATGAGCACCATTCAATTGAAAACCGAATAGTTTACAACTACTACCATTGCTATCGGAACCACCATCATCTTTATCACTACTTTAATTACCTTGTACGACCGAATCACTGGTTGCTATGTTCCCTAGCTCAACAGGAGGACGAGGTTGTAGTTGTATCTGTAGCCCATTAATTTCATTCCTCGTGACCCCATTTTCAAAACCTGCCCGATTGATTGGGAAACCAATTGGGGGCATGACAGGAGCTGGATTTTGGAAGAAAAAGTTCCTACCACCTTCAGAACCGAGTGGATAGAAATTGGGATTATTCAACCTTTGATGCATGTTAGGAGCGGTTCTTGGTGGACCCCAAGAACCGCTTGTGTTCTCAGTGAAAGAACTCAATGAGCAAATTTCTTGACCTTGCAAGACCTTTGGGAATCTATTGTTGTTAGATCCCAAAAAGGCCGGGTTAGGCGTTGTGGAAACGGGATGATGACGAGTCATCATAATATTTGTAAGTAACATCTGATTTGGAGCAAACCTTGGATGCATTGAGGGTTGCAGCCCGAAGTTTAACCAGGTGTTCATTGTGTGACCACCTATATTTTCTTGACCTTGCAAGACCTTAGAGGATCTTGTGGACTCCTCAAAGTCTAAACATCCACCCCACCCTGCATTAAAACGAAGTTTATGCTAAACTTGCATGTAATCAAACTTTCATAATTTTAACATCTATAAAATATATATTTAAGAGACTACAATACCAGCGGCAAGGTGTTCAGATGGTGTTGAATGCAGATTTTACCGCATTCTTTTGAATCTTGGAGATGCGTGAATGTTTAAAAGTGGGACAGACGAACCAGAAAGATCAATCTCCCATGGAGAAATTTGTTCCTGATTATTGTTACCAACATCTTCATCCCATCTCACCCATTAAAATGGGCCAAAATAGTAAAATTTAAAGATGAATACATCAACGTATATGAATTAGATTTTTATACGAATTTGAAATGTGAAATACCGTTAGGCATCTCCATTTTGATTTAGGCCATTTGTAAGGATCCATGTCACCTAAACCAATCACAGTCCCTCTGAACCTGTAAAATCAATTAGGAACATACATTCAAGATTTCCAAAGAAGTGAACATGTTCATGACAACTATTTTTTTTCTTTCTTCTAATTGTTAGGACTAATATGGATACCAAACAATGTTGCATATTTATTGTAGGAAATATGAAATAACTTGATTAATATATTTCAAATTTAGTCTCTTATAGTATGTGGATATATAAACATATCCTCAGCCTTTTAGCTTCTTTAAAACCCAATATATATACTTGCAACATAGGTAGCAAGCATCGGTCATTGATTGCTACCTCAAAGGTGATATTAATTGAATTCTGATTCAAATTGTTGCTGTTTTTATGAGCTTATTCCCAAAGTAGGTAAAAACTATGTTTGGAAACATAATAAGTAACCGGCGGCTTATTGCCATCACTTTTAGTTACTTATATCTATAGTTTTAGTTGGATTAGGAATGAACTTGAAGGTAACTTCACGCATCCGTTGGCCTTCGTGATTTCCACTATTGCCTTCGACATTTGATTGTTCTAATAATCTTTCGGGGAAATTAGTATGACTGTAAACCGCTTATTATAGCTGTGATTTTTAGTTGGCATATTCCAAAAATGCACATATTTAATGTTATTTTCATAGTTAAGAAGCTTGTATTCTTCGTTATTAATCTCATGCTTTGAGTTTCTTCTAGTTGCGATGTTTATGTCAATTTGTTATTGTATTTTAGGAAAAATTAGCACATTTCCGGATTAAAGAGCTTAAGGACATTCTTACTCCACTTGGCCTTTCTAAGCAAGGAAAGAAGCAGGTTCAGTGTTTAATTAGTTTAATGTTCAGTAGGCTTATTTTATATAAATGCAGCTTTTCAATTGACTTTTGTCATTGTTTATAGGATCTTGTCGACCGGATATTAGCCATCATTGCAGATGATCGAGGTAAATGGTACTTTCTATCATCATATTCGATAAGTATTTTGCATGTCTTGGTGTTGTCACATGCTTCTTTTCTTTGTTATTTGTTGTCTCTGTGCTACTAAGAGATCAGCTACACACGTTGTTTACGCGGATCAGCTTTTTAGTATTGGGTTCCTTTTTTTTTAATTTATTCTTTTCATTGTTACAATGTTCCTGGACCCTCGGTTAACATTGCATTCTTATGTCACAATGAGCAGTTTCTGGAACGTAGGCCAAGAAAAATGCTGTTAGGAAGGAAGAGGTGGTAAAACTAGTCGATGACCATTACAGGTGTATATCTTTTTTGTTATCTGCTTTATCAAATGCAATAGTTGCCTTGCAGTGTTCCAATATACGTTGCCTGTTCATTTTATCTTGACATTTCCTTATTTCTCTTGTCCCCAGAAAGTTGCAAGCCCCAGGGGCAACTGACTTGGCATCTAAAGGTCTCAGTGTTTCAAATGTCGGTATAAATACAACATTGAAAGAGGAAGTTGTTGATACTCTTCAGAAAGATAAAGTTCGTTGTCTTTGTGGAAATACATCGAAAGCAGATTCCATGATAAAGGTTCTCCCCTATATGTTTCTTATATTCACGATGTTTTAATGCTATAAAAATGATGAAATAAGGTTTTTCTCATACTGATGGATCTACTTGTCTCTCTGCGTGTCGTTAGTGTGAAGATAAAAAATGCAACGTATGGCAGCATATCAGTTGTGTTATTATTCCAGAGAAGCCAATGGAGAGTCTTCTACCCATACCTCCCCCTACTTTCTATTGCGAACTCTGTAGGCTTACTCGTGCAGATCCGTAAGTGCCTTGATAAAACAAGTTTTGTGTATAACCTAGTAATGTTTTGATTAGAGCTGCTTAATAAAAGCTGGCAGTCGATGAACATTTATACAATTGGGTTTGAGCATGCAGGTATTGGGTAAGCGTTGGACATCCTGTATATCCTGTGAAGCTGACAATTGCAAGTGCCCCTACAGAAGGTGAGTATATATCATTCTTTTTATAGATTGAAGGTGCAGGTAGAAATTTGATTTTTTAGGAAATAGTCTTATCTACTTTTCCATTTTTTTGGAGGCAATTTTGGCAGACGCTAGTAGTCATATTATGCTATATGGCTGTGGTTCTTTAATTTGCATGTATATGCTCATGTGGTCTTGCATGGTTATGCGAGTTTGCTTCTGTTAACACAATTCAAAATAAATTTCAGTGCAAACCCAGTGCAGAGTGTTGAAAAGGCTTTTCAACTTACAAAATTGGAAAGGGAGATGTTGGCGAAACCAGAGTTTGAACTTCAGGTTGGCTTTATTTACATGCTTGTGCAATGATTACCTATCTTAGATTAGTCAATCATAACATGCTGATTGATGACGTATAGTCCGCATTCGAGTCACGAACCCGACCCATACTCCAGTCCATCACGAATGGGCTATTACGATAACGGTTTGGGCTTACGTTGGCCCAAACCCGAAGTTATTTATGGTCGTGATAGGATATCTTTTATTTATGGGATATGTATCAAAACCGACTTAGGCGGATACGCTGAGGAGTGAGGAACACGAAATCAACTAGGGTTTCGTGTGTATATAAAGAGTTTCTCGACTCTCATTAAAGGTACGACTTACAACCCTAACTCTTCAACTAAACCCTAAAAACCGATTACTTACTCTCACGCCGGAGGATAATCGTGGGAGACAATCCCAAGATAAGCCTAACGGTGTCTTTTTGTTTTCTTAGTGCGCAGGTCTCAAGCATTAAGATCTGATTGGTACGGAATCAAGGAACGCCCAACTTTTGTATCAACAAGTGGCGCCATCCGTGGGACCCTACACTAAGAACTCTACGAAGAACTAGAATGACGAAGCATGGAAACCCAAATCAGCGGACTCCGCAGACGAAGAAAACGCATGACGACCTACTGGGGAAGAAGCACCAAACTGATTCAGCCGCTAAGCCGCCCTCTGGGACAACCAGTGCGCCCAAAAGCCTAGGATCATACTCAGATCTTGCTTTTACTCCAGTAGAACCGATCACAAAGACTACCCATTCTACTACAACAACTACTAGCACGGTAGATCTAATGCGCATTCCTCTCACCATGCCAGAATTAAATTTCACTGAACCACCAAATGCGCCTATCCGAAACAAGGATCTTGTTTTGGAAACAGACACCCTCGCGCTAGAAGGAGTCACGCCTGAACTAGCGCCAAGTGATTTCGTATCTCAAAAGTACGAAACCTTGGCTGCGCTCATGCGAGAGGAGGCGAAAAAGAGGTCAAGTCAAAGACTGCACGCCAGGCTCAACTTCGACCTTGAGCATGAAGCATCCCCACCACGCTACCGAAAGGAAAGACGCGAGAGGGATAGCCGCAAACACCCAGTGTTTACTAGGATTGGAAGGAAGGTTGTGGATGACGAAGAAGCCGACTTTCAGTATCTGGAGAAGCATGAAGATGGGGAACGGCGCGCCAATGTCCACACTAGGCTTGGTAGTCGCAGGGTTCATGATAGGCTTGGGCGACAGTGCTCCCCAAGCGAAAGCCCTTCAAGCTCTGATTCCGAGGATAGTCGGCGCAAGCGCCACAGAGGAGCAAGCTCAGATTCCGATGATAGTCGGCGCAAGCGTCGCAAAAGAGTAAGCTCATCCTCAAGTGACTCCTCAGACAACGAGGACAAAGAAACAAGACACTGGAAATCAAGGGAAAAACACCGCGACCAGGAGGACGAAGACATGTCTCGTCCCTGGCGCCGCCAAAAAGTTGATGCGTTCACTCGGCGCATCAGCGATTTTTCAGAAAATAAGAGAAGGCGCATGCCCGCTAATGTCAAAACTTATGATGGGACAGGTGATCCTGATGATCACCTAAAAATTTTCGAATCAGCAGCCACTATAGAAAATTGGCCACAACCTGTGTGGTGCCACATGTTTAACTCTACATTAGTAGGGAATGCGCGCAACTGGTTCAGTAAGCTTCCACGCAGAAGCATCGGTAGGTTTGAAGAGTTGCGAAAGGCGTTTCGTTTAAACTTTACTCAAAGGAAGAAGTGCGCCAAAAACCCTGTCGAGCTCGCTAGGGTAAAACAGCGCCAAGGGGAATCAACAAGTGCTTTTATGGAGCGCTTTAAAGATGAATGCATACATGTCAAGGCATGTCCTGAAATACTAAAGATCTCAGGGTTTATGAACGGGATCAATAACCCAGAGCTTATCAAAAAATTAAATGATAAGGTTCCCCAAACCTTTGATGAACTGATGAAGCGCACGAGGTCCTTCATCCAAGGAGAAGCCACCGCTACGGATAGCAAGAAAGGCTACTCAAACCATAGGTCACAAGAAGAGCCAAGGAGACAATCCAATGACCAGAGTAGCAATCGTAACAAAAGCTATCGCAGTCAAGGGGGCGGACGGGGAAACGACAAGTACACCCCACTAACGAAAACTCCAAAGGAGATATTTGCGACGGAAGGCGCGAACTTTCCAAGACCCCCACCTATGCGCACCCCCGAAGATCGGCGCGTAGGGAATGGATATTGTGAGTATCATGCACAGAAGGGCCACACAACCAATGAATGTGTCCAATTACGCCAATTAATTGAGAAGCTAGTAAAAGAAGGCAGATTGGACCATCTCGTTAAAAACATTAATGATGGGAAAGACAAACAGAAAACTGGAGGCAAGAAAGAAGCGCCTAGGGAAAAAGCTGATACTATCTACATGATACAATCATGGCAGCGAAAGACTAGGCAAAAGGTGAGCCAGAAATTTTCTCATGGAAGCAAAATCTCTTTCCCCACCTTGGTTGCGGACAACGCAGTGGCAGAACCACTCACCATTGAGATAAGTGAGGGGGGTCACGATATCCACCGCATGTATGTTGATGGAGGGGCATCAGCGGATATAATGTATGAGCATTGTTTCAAGAGATTGCGCCCTGAGATACAAAGACAGTTAAGCCCAGCCACGACTGCGCTTACTGGCTTTACAGGAGAAAAGATATGGCCCATGGGGCAACTGCGACTACTAGTCGCTGTTGGTAATAAGGAACACTCCACGACAGCCTAGATGAATTTTATGGTGATCAGATCTCCTTCACCATACAATGGCATTATTGGAAGACCAGGAATTTTGGAAATACGCGCAGTACCGTCCACAGCGCATGGGATGCTCAAATTCCCAGTAGAAGGCGGCATTGTCACCATCTACAATAGCGCCGCGCCACCTAAAGAATGTAACACGATTACATGCGAAACAACGCATACCCCAAAACAGAGCGCAGCTAAAGTATCAAACCTAAAGGTTGCAATTCACCCTGAATACCCGGAGCAAGAAGTATCGATTGGGGGATCGTTGTCTGACAAAGGAAGAGCGGCCGTGTGCGCACTCTTGCAAAGGAATCTGGATATCTTCGCATGGGAACCAAAGCACATGACTGGTGTGCCACGCTCAATTGCAGAACACAAGTTAAAAATCCGACAAGGATATTCCCCAGTAAGGCAGAAAAAGCGCGGCCAGGCTCCAGAGCGCGCAAAAGCCATCCTGGAAGAAGTACACAAACTTGTGGACGCTGGCATCATGCGGGAAGTCTATTACCATGATTGGCTCTCCAATCCAGTAATGGTCAAGAAGAGCGATGGTAGTTGGCGGATGTGTGTAGATTTCACTGACCTTAACAAAGCATGTCCACAGGACTGCTACCCACTACCAGAGATAGACTGGAAGGTGGAATCTCTGTGCGGATATCCCTTTAAATGTTTCTTAGATGCATACAAAGGGTACCACCAAATCCAAATGGCTAAGGAAGACGAGGAAAAAACAGCTTTCCACACAAGCCAAGGCGTCTTTTGTTATACAAAAATGCCTTTTGGCCTGAAGAATGCGGGCGCCACCTACCAGCGACTGGTAGATAATGCATTTGAAAAGCAAGTGGGCCGCAACCTAGAGGTCTATGTGGAAGACCTTGTCATAAAAAGCCATACTGAAGATGAAGTGGTGCGCGATATTGAAGAAACATTTAGAACACTACGAAATATCAACATGAAGTTGAATCCTAAGAAATGCACTTTTGGCGCTACAGAAGGCATGTTCCTAGGATATTTGATAGAACCAGATGGCATTAAGCCATGCCCAGAAAAAACAGAGGCTGTCATCCAACTTCCTTCACCGCGCACGTTGAAAGAAGTTCAGTCTCTGAATGGAAAGCTAGCCGGTTTGAACAGATTCCTGTCCAAATCAGCGGATAAGTCACTTCCTCTATTTAAAACACTCAAGAAGTGTACAAAAAGGGAGACTTTCGTTGGACTACGGAAGCGGAAGAAGCTTTCACACAGCTTAAGCAACATATAGCAGCGCTTCCTAAGCTAGTCGCACCCCGACCAGGGGAGGAGTTAATCGTCTACTTATCTGCAACTCATGGAGCGGTCAGCGCAGTGTTACTGACGGATAGAGATTCTGTACAAACACCGGTATATTTTGTAAGCAAAGCACTCAAGAAGACAGAGATTAACTACAGCCCAATGGAAAAGTTGGTCCTGGCGTTAGTGTTCGCCGCCAAAAGACTGCGTAGATACTTTCAAGCGCACCCAATAGCGGTGATCACAGACCAACCTATCAAGCAAGTTATCTCTAAGCCTGACGCATCGGGGCGATTACAAAAATGGAGTGTGCTGCTAGGCGAATATAACATCTCTTATAGACAACGTACTGCGGTTAAAGGACAAATACTAGCAGACTTCATCATCGAAAAACCAGATACCGATGACGCACCTCCACTGAGCAAGGTAGAACTACACGAACCATGGGTCCTGTTCACGGATGGATCTTCATGCGTGGATGGGTCGGGCACTGGCCTTATCCTCACTAATCCAGAAGGAGTGGAATTCACTTACGCACTGCGTTTCGAATTCACAGCCACGAACAACGAGGCAGAATATGAAGCCCTAATCGCCGGATTACGCATTGCAAATCGAATGGGTGTACGTAACCTAGAAGCAAATGTGGACTCCCGATTAGTAGCCAACCATGTGTTGGGCGAATATGTGGCTAAATAGGATAACATGGTTCAATACCTCAACAAAACCAAATCACTCATCCAAGGTTTTGACAGGTTTACCATCAAACAAGTTCCTAGAGGTGAAAATAAGAAAG
This sequence comes from Artemisia tridentata subsp. tridentata, assembly GCA_021014915.2. Classification (NCBI taxonomy): domain Eukaryota; kingdom Viridiplantae; phylum Streptophyta; class Magnoliopsida; order Asterales; family Asteraceae; genus Artemisia; species Artemisia tridentata. Next base: position 287,476,417 of record CP139502.1, read on the forward strand.
CGGATGCGCTAAGCAAGATCGCATCTACAAGCTTTGCGCACCTGTCAAAACAAGTATTGGTGGAGATCCTAAAGAACAAATCCATCTCGGAGATGGAGATATCTACGGTGATAGAAGAGCAGGATCCTACATGGATGACCCCTATCATCGAATTCATAAGTAAGGGAAAACTGCCCGAGGAACAGAAGGACGCTCGACGGATACGGCGCACAGCGCAGAGGTTCGAGCTCAGAGATGGTATCCTATATCGGCGCTCATTCCTACAACCATGGCTTCAGTGCGTTGGACCTCTTCAGGCGGACTACGTACTCCGAGAGATCCACGCTGGTTCATGCAGTATGCATTCAGGACCACGGTCCGTTGTAGCACGCGCATTGCGCTCAGGATACTACTGGCCTACTATGCATCGTGATGCGCGCGATGTGATAAAGAAATGTAATGACTGCCAAGTTCATAAACCCATCCCGCGCAGACCACAGCAAGAGCTAACACCTATCACTTCTCCATGGCCATTCTATAAGTGGGGTATCGATATTGCGGGTCCCTTCCCTGTCGCAGCAGGAGGACTGAAATTCCTTATTGTTGCAATAGACTACTTCACTAAGTGGATCGAAGCGAAGGCAGTAGCGACAATCACAGGTAATCAAGTAAAACGCTTCGTGTGGGAAAATATTGTATGCCGTTTTGGATTACCTGGGGAGATTGTTTCGGACAACGGAAAACAATTTCGTGATAACCCGTTTAAAGACTGGTGCGCAGAGCTAAATATTACACAACACTTTGCATCAGTCAAACACCCACAAACCAATGGTTTGGTTGAGCGCGCTAATCGTAGTCTAGGCGAAGGAATTAAAGCGCGCCTAGACAAACACAAGGGAAGATGGGTGGATGAATTATCGCATGTCTTATGGGCGCACCGCACTACAATCAAAGTTAGCAATGGAGACACTCCTTTTTCTCTTGTCTATGGGACAGAAGCTGTCATACCAGCTGAAATTGGGATGCCAACTATTCGAACCGCGGAAGTTAATGTCGCAACCAATGACGACGAACGACGTATCGACTTGGACCTATTGGAAGAAAGGCGTGAACGCGCAGCTATACACGAAGCAAAAGCCAAGTCAAAAATGAAGGGATATTACGACGCTAAAGTTCGAAGCACCTCATTCAGACCAGGCGACTTTGTCTATCGCGCCAACGATGCAAGCCACGCAGAAGATACAGGTAAACTTGGACCGAAGTGGGAAGGACCCTATGAGGTCATTGAAGCACTAGGTAAAGGCGCATACAAGCTGCGTGACATGGATGGCCGCGAGCTACAGCGCACATGGAATGTTTGCAATCTCAAGAGATGTTATCTTTAGGAAAGGTTACGACCTCACACACGGACACCTCCGCACTTTAGTAAGTGCTTAATAAATATCCGTGTATTTACATTTGTTTCATTTAGAAAAATGTTTTATCTTTTTACAAAAACTTGCAAGTATTAATAAAATGTTGCGGTTTCTAGCTAACTCCGTGACACACTTTACTTTATTGCTTACATATCATTTATGTCTCAATACTGTTTGTTACATTATCTTTTGCCTACATGGCGTGCATGCACCAATTAAAAACCCACGATGGTAAAAGGATGAGTAAACCTAATAAATGGCTCGTTGAGTAAGAGGGTTGCAAACCCATCAACATCGGATCAAGCATCCTTGTTAAACACCTTACTCTCAAGACGTTGGAGTAAGTTCGATGTGTACCCCACGACGGATACACATCAATGCACACTTTGCGCGTTTAACAAAATAGGAGTTAAGACAATTAACCCCTTAAGATGGTACTCGCAGCACGCTGCAATCCATACACTTGTGCACCCCACGATGGATACACAACAACTTGTGCATTTCATACACAATTATGTTATACACGATTAAGTCATGAATTTCATACACGATTATGATATAAGTGATTATAAATCCTTGTAATTTTTTTAAATGTGTTTATACAAACGGTTTGATTCTTAGACATCTTTTACGCAAAGACAAAGTAACTAAGTACAAAACTTATAACCACAATCAAATTTGATACAATATGCGTACAATCGTATTTTTCAAATCAACACTTTATTATGGATAACAAGTTCATACAAGATATAGACTTAACATGCACATCTGCAACAAAATGTTAATCTATTACACAAAATTACCAAGACATGCTACGGGTACGCCTGAGCCCTGAGCTACACGCTTGGCGCGCCACACTACCAGCATCTTTAAGCCTCTGCAACAGGTCAGCATCCTTGGGTGCTACCGTTGGCACGCTAACGGGCACTCCATCAGATCTGGGAATGTGAGCCGCACCAAGACCACAAAGAATGGCTTTCCCCTTCACGCCCTTCTTCCTGGCAAGTCTCATCTCATGGGCTTCTAAAGACTCCCTCAATGGAATTTCCTTCTCAAGGGCAAAAGGGTTGAGGATGTCACGGGGACGAGCGAAAATAGGCACATGTAGCTGCGACACATCCGGCTTCAGAAAGTAGTCAAGTTGTGCCTCAGCGTCTTCGGATGAGTGCCTAGCCAAAGTTAAACCCTGCATGATCACGCCTATGGGGTAATCCTGGTCACGCTCCAGCTGTGCAATATGAGGAAGCTCAAAAAGTTTCAACTTCTCCATAGCAGCAACAAGTTCACCATAAGCGTTCTCATTATAACCAGGTACTTCGGAGGGAGACATAGCCAAAACCTTGGTCGCACACAGCTCCTCTACTGCTTCTGCCTTACCACGCGCTAGGGCACATTGAACCACATCCCCAAAGGAGTCCTTGACCTCTTGAGACTCCAGCGTGGTCAAGGCAGCAAGACGCAAGCCATGACTGATAAGCCACCTGCGCTCAGCAATAGTTGACACCAAATGAGGATACAACTCCTCATCATATTCGATGCTGAGCTTGCGCAGCTTGCTCTCCTGATTCTCCAGCAAACTCTCCACAGTCTTGCGGAATTCATCCAAGTTAGAGAAGAGTCTCCCCTTATTTAGCTCCATATATTTCAAGGCCCAAAGGCAGGAGGCCTTGTATTCTTTTGCTCCAGTGCGCTCTTGATTCAGTTCGGCAAGGAGCGACATCTTCTCACCAACAATTTTCTGGGCGTACATAGCAGATGCCCTCACTTCAGCCTGCGCATCAGCCAACTGCGCCTTCAGAATGTCAATCTCCTTGTCCTTCTACGCAACCTGGCTACCCTCACCACCATATTGAGCCTGTAGCCGCGCAACCAATGAAGCCTGGTGCGCAGCAGCCAACGCCAACTCCTCTATAAGGCGATCTGTTGGCGCATCTTCAGAAGATTTTTCCTCATCCACTGGACTCTCAAGCACAAACTCACCAGCATATGCAGAACCAGTCTTGGGTGGCGAATTCCCAACATACGCATCATCATCAACAGCAGTTTCAGCACTGCACGCAAATAACAAAGTTACTCTATAGTATTAAACGCGGATTAAAGGACTGAAGATCTAAAAGATACAAGTACTTACTTGGGGGGAGGAGTTTTATGCGATGACGCATCCTCCTCAGATGATTGCCCGACAGAAATAGCAGGGCGCTTACTTGATGTCCCTGCGCCATCATCACCAGACGATCTCTTGCGCTTTAACCCTTGGCCCTCCTCCTCAGACTCATCCATAGCACTCCCCGACGAGTCTATATGCAATAACTCCACAGGGATTTGCGACCCAGGAGCGGGAAAGCTACGCAGAGGAGTAGCCATAGTGACACCTGTGGGGACCTCCTCTGTCTCCTCTGTCTCCTCTTGCGCGATCACCATCGTGCGCCCCGCGGTAGCCTGTAGAACTGGCTCCTCACCATCTCTCAAAGGGCGCACCCCTACGATCACCTGAGTGGGCTTCGCCAAGCGAACAACACCGAATAGATCCATCTCTGCGCAACAAAACAACAAACAAACACAAAATGTGTTAGATAAGCTACAAAGGGAAGAACGCTTACAACTACTAATCGAAGAGGAAGGAAGAGACAAGCACCCACCCCGGCTATTTTCATCCAAAAATGTTGGCACTTCTTCCGGACTACCGAAGTAATTGCGACTGATGCCCATGTGCACCAAAAACTCTTCTGGGTACGCTTTGATCGGTATGCGATTGGTATTTATCATATCCGCATCAACCACGTTATACAATCCGGGGTCTGGGCGCTCGTCTCTCGGTAATGATTCTCGAGTGTAGAACTCAAAAATCCATGGAAAAAATGCACTATCAACCCAAAAGAATTTTTCTCTCCAATCCCTCAGTGCGTCTAACTTCTCCGTATAGCACTGCAGTGGCCTTGCGCGCTTGGAGAAAGAAACCCACCCGTTTGACCACGATGTGTGGTAAAACGCGCGAAATAGATGGATTGTGGGTTCTATCGCTAACAAGCGACAATTCACTTCAAAATTAGTTATTTTTGCTGCACCTATACAGTGCAGCTGTGAAATATGGAGACGATAATGGTTTAAAATATCGCACAAAAATAGGGAAATGGGTGCGCGTTGGTTGGCAAATTCGAAGAAACGTGTATATACCCCCACCTTCCCTTGAGGGAAATTCGCTATTGACGCATTTGCGGCCGGAACTACCGGATGCAATGCGAGAGGGATGTAATAATCTGAGGTGAACTGACGAAGTTCATCCTCAGATATATCGAAATTAATATCGGACAATTGAAGAACCATGATTAACCTTCAATAACTCTTATAAGCGCACGCGCTATTACCTTAGTTTTTGTTGATTTTTTGATCGTTGTTTGAAGGTTTAACAATGGTGGAAAAGGTTGGTTTTTACTGTGATAACTACAGTGAAATGACGGCTCAACCTTATATAGGGTTACACATATTCGTGGATGAATAACATGTGTACCCCACTTGTTCCAATCGTGTGGCTGGGAACCCAAAAGGTAAAGCACTTTTTCACCCACCCTCACGATTTTCGAAGGAGATACGGATGTACTTGGACTAGCTTAATTTGCTTTTTTAGGCGGTAAATACTTGAAACTTCCCCGCTACGCATCGAGGAATATTTTTAGATACAATTGTTAGTCTAGCGTCCGCAATTTCGCATTGCGCACACTAGACTGGGGGGACATGATGACGTATAGTCCGCATTCGGGTCACGAACCCGACCCATACTCCAGTCCATCACGAATGAGCTATTACGATAACGGTTTGGGCTTACGTTAGCCCAAACCCGAAGTTATTTATGGTCGTGATAGGATATCTCTTATTTATGGGATATGTATCAAAACCGACTTAGGCGGATACGCTGAGGAGTGAGGAACACGAAATCAACTAGGGTTTCGTGTGTATATAAAGAGTCTCTCGACTCTCATTAAAGGTACGACTTACAACCCTAACTCTTCAACTAAACCCTAAAAACCGATTACTTACTCTCACGCCGGAGGATAATCGTGGGAGACAATCCCACGATAAGCCTAACGGTGTCTTTTTGTTTTCTTAGTGCGCAGGTCTCAAGCATTAAGATCTTATTGGTACGGAATCAAGGAACGCCCAACTTTTGTATCAACACTGATGATAAATGCCTAATCTTAAATAATAGGCCTGGTGTATGCTCCTAAATGACGAGGTTTCTTTTAGGATGCAATGGCCGCAGTATGCAGACTTACAAGTCAATGGTATGTTGTGTCTGCTTCTATTTACTTGCGTTATATATACTCATATTAAAAGAACTAGTTTTCAATTATTTTGGTTTGAGTATGATCTCCATCATGACCCTATTCAATTGTATCTGCTATTTGACAGGCATGCCTGTGCGAGCAATCAACAGACCTGGCTCTCAACTGCTTGGAGCCAATGGCCGTGATGATGGTCCAATTGTAAGTTTCAACTCATGCATTGAGCATTTTCCATTGAACTATGCTCTAGTGCCATGCCACAGTTTTGGTGCTCGTTACTCAGAAGCATCTATGCATGCTTCTTGACGCATCTGTAATTATGTGGTTGACATTCTGATAAAGAAACTTATGATTTCAGAAGTTATTTCTTTAATTAATGATATTTTCTGAGGAGTGATCTTAGTTCTCTCTTTTTTGATTTCAGATCACGCCATGCACCCGTGATGGAAGTAATAAAACTTCATTGGCAGGCTGTGATGCTCGTGTGTTCTGTTTGGACGTCAGAATAGCGAGATGGCGCACATTTCAACAGGTGAGACTTTTGTTGTAATTTTTATCGAGTGATTTGAATCATGTATCTTCAAAATTATGAAAAGAAAAGGATGTTACTCACCTTCCTAAATAATAATGGCTATTCGGATATTGATCGTTGCATGATAACCACAAAAGATTCTTAACCTCATTCCCAAAGAATCTGATGGTGAGAGATTTGAAGATGCTGTTGGACGTGTTTGTCGCTGTGTCGGTGGTGGGCCTGCTACAGAAAATGCAGACAGTGACAGCGATCTGGAGGTCGTGTCTGATTCTATACCGGTTAATCTTCGGTGTCCTGTAAGTAACACATTTTCCTAACATTCAGTACATTTGCAGCTGATCTATTTTTGTTGTTGTATACATAAGCTTTGTGTTTTATGCTACAGATGAGTGGTTCAAGAATGAAAATTGCTGGAAAATTTAAGCCTTGTGCTCACATGGGCTGTTTTGATCTTGAAGTATTTGTGCAAATGAACCAACGGTCTCGAAAGGCAAGCATTATACACAACAATATGTTTTTTTGTGCCATTTACATCCCTTTATTTAATATCTTTTCTTGGGTTACCTGCAGTGGCAATGCCCTATCTGTCTCAAGAATTACGCATTAGAGAATGTCATTATTGATCCATATTTTACTCGTATCACAACAAAGGTATTGGACGTGTTTTCATTTTTGATTATTTTGATTCGTTGAGGATATGCTGATTGGTTCTATTCTAATTATTCGCCAATAAAAATTCTCATAAAGATGCGGAACTGTGGAGAGGATGTAACAGAGATTGAGGTGAAACCAGATGGTTCTTGGCGCGTGAAAGCAGAAAAAGGCCAAAAAGGTTTAGGGGAACTTGGAGAGTGGCACAAACCCAATGGTACTCTCTGTGTTCCAGTGGAAGTGGAGTCGAAACCCAAGCTAGAAGCACCAAAGCAGGTCAAACAGGAAGGTGGTGCTGAAGGTCACAACACAGGTTTAAAACTCGGAATAAAGAAAAACAGCAACGGAATTTGGGAAGTCAGCAAACCGGAAAAGTTTGTGAATAATGGGAATAATGAAATTCCTATGAGCAGCAGTGCTACTGGCAGTGGTAAAGATGGGGAAGATCCTAGTATTAATCAGAATGGTGGCGGGCATTTTGGTCATTCGACCACCAATGGAGCTGATTTTGGTTCACTTTCACCAAACATGAATCCAACGGTTGCGGATGCTGACATTATTGTTCTTAGTGATTCAGAAGACGAGATTGAAAATCTAATGTCATCTGAACCTGTCTATAGTAAAAATGGTATTGAAGATGTTGGTGACAGAGCTGCGTTTTCTACTTTTCCACACACTGAAGATCCTGCCTTAATTGCTGGTGGGAGTTCATGTTTAGGTCTTTTTAATAATAACGATGATGATTTTGGGGCACCCTTTTGGTCTTTACCCTCTACAAGTCAGATGGGGCCTACCTTTCAGTTATTTGGTTCAGATGAGAATGTTCATCATGGACTTGGTGGTCCCACATCCATGGATGATTTCACATTGTTGACAGATGAGATTGGAATGCATTCTGCACCACCAGTCCATGATTCTTCACTCTACCAATCTAATCTTGACATTAACGATGGGTTGGTTGATAACCCGTTAGCTTTCGGACATGATGATCCATCACTTCAGCTTTTTCTTCCCACAAGACCATCAGAAACAGCTGAGCAGGCGGAGTCAAGAAATCAGCCAGCTGCGTCGAATGGTCTGAATGGTGATAATGATTGGATATCCCTCAGCTTAGGTGGCGGTGGTGCTAGTGAGGATAATTGTAAAGATGGTGACTTGGATCCGTTTGCAGATACCTTTGATGCAGCCACAATAAATGGGTTAAACTCGAATCAACCACCGCCATGTAAAGATGGTGACTTGGATCCGTTTGCAGATACCGGTATCTTCCCTTTTAGCTATTTTATTTTGATTAATGCTAACAGCAGCCCTTAGGTCTGAAGTTAACGACTAGTTTTCAGAAAATAATGGTATCATTAAGACAAATAATAAAATCCCCACTTTTTTTTTTGGGTTGAATAACCAATGAAAATAGTGAATAATGATTGTGTTTGAGAAAATATCAGAAATAGCTGGTGATTTTCGATAGTGTGTCTAAGTATTTGATTGTTTTTATTGTTAAAATGTGGAGATCCGGTTGTTAACCACTTCTATCTTTATAAATTTTAATTGCTTTAAATGTTATGACTATCGGGTTTAGACTCCATGAAATGTTATATTAAACTATTATGATTAGTGAAATAGCATGTTTCTACCTGACTTAAGAGGTTTTTGGCATTGCGTTCTGTAGGTGATTATGTGTTTTACAAAATCAGTAAATGTGCTTGCATTTGCTACTTATAAACATACCCTAATTAGTTCTTTGTTAATAATGTCTTGTTTTGGAGTATATATTCTTTCAGCTAATTCTTTTCCTGATGCATCTGCTGCAGCTTCTTTGCTTTTCGAAATGAATGGCAGTAAACATGATAAGACCAGCAGAGAAAGATCTGATGACCCTTTCTTGTTTCCTCGCCAAAAGCATTCAGTAAGACCAAGATTATATCTATCTATTGAATCAGACTCTGAAGAAGAGAGATAAAGCTTTTAAGAAAAGTTCCTTGCCATTGCTACTTGTTAATTATTTTCTTCAATGTTATCAGTTGAAAGCTGAGCAATTTTGCCTTCTAGACGAACAGTAGGTACTAGGTAGATCCTAGCCCAGAAACTCTGTTAACCCTCATTAGAGTGGTTGAGTTTTTGTGGAATTTTTGGTAGCTCAAGTTTATTTTTATAATATCCGTTGCTAATGTTATATGGTGCTTTTGTAAAACAGGGCCGGTATAGATTCTTTATGTTGGATCCGGTACAAGAGATCCATATTTGGTCGTATAGCATTCTGGTAGCAATAGCTTGTAAATGTCATTTGCTCAGATGATTTAACTTTTATTTCATATAAATAATTAAAAGTTTATGTTATATTTATTGCAATACGCATATCGTTTTTATCATTTGATACAGTTGCAGTGTTATTGTTTTCCATATGGCTTTAAACTGATGTAATAATAATGTTGCATGCTTGCGTAGCTGTTGATTGTGAGTTGACGTTGATGTAACAACACGAACAAATATAGCTGCAACTGGTTCTCACTTATAATATGGAAACTTAAGCATCGCTGCTTTTAGCATTAAACAAAACATCAAACTTGAAGTTTGTTTCTTGTTACTTCGTTGTCATGAACTCTAAAAACAATGTAAAACAAGGCCAAGCATCGAACCATTGGTGTATTAGTCATATCTCTACCCATCTCGCTCTAAAAAAAATTTACCTACTAAAACTTGGCAAAATCTTTAGCCAAAAAAAAAAAAAAAAAAAAAAAAAAAAAAAGCGAAAAAAGAAGCTCTTTATTGTCCTTGACCAATTCCTATCAGAAATCATGCTTAAAAGTTACACGATATTGAATAAGGTGAAGACGCCAACATATAAAATCAACAAACAAAGGAATACTCCAATTTCCATGTATTGCTCTTTTTTTGGCTTCTACTTGTGCACAATGGTAAGAGGGGAAACAAATGACTATCAAAACTGCCAACAAACATGACCAACTTGAACCTCTTTGCTCTTCAACTAACCAACTGATTTGGAGTCTTTTAAGCTTTCACAACCCGGGCAGTTATGTAAACTCTCATGAATGTATATGTCACAGTCGAGGCAAAAGAACTGTTTGCACTTTAGGCATGTGACACAATGTCCTGGCATGTTTCCTACATCACATCATTAAACCAGTGCAAGTCCCAGATAAATTAAGGAAAATTACCCCTCTTGAGATGGTAATTGCACCATTTTGAATTTTTACCTGTCTGACCCTCTATTTTTAGACACGTGTTGCGACACACCTTTATCGTTGACAATTTATTTCTATAGAGTGAATTGCGAATGTTGGAAACAATGATTATTTTTCCGACAAAAAAACAGGTTTCGCAACCAAAAAGTGCCACATACCGAGAATAAGAGGTCATAATGGTAATAACTAAAACAAATGGTCAAAATGGTGTTAGGCCAACTAAAGAGGGTAAGTTTGGTGATTTTCCTATATATAATCTAATATCTAGGCAAATAGCACAAAATTTATAAGCATAATGCTAACCAGGATTCAAGAGACTCTGTTGGCAACCGAAACAATTCTTCGGGCGCTTACGTTGATTCAGTACAATTATAGGATCAACATCTTCAAAGGGTGTTACTGGGAACAAATGGTGATACGATCTTGCCAAATGAGGGGAAGAAACAAGCGTTAACCCACAAATACGACACTCAGTAGGTAACTCACAGACACGCGCTTTGCATCTTGGACAAGTATACCCTCCACCAAATTTAGCTTCTTTATGACACGAACATATCGATATAACTCCCTCTGCAGCTCTTTGTGGAAATCCCATTCTTATTAGATTAGCTATAGCAAATTCAGCTATGGCTGGAGGCGGTGGTGCATGCTCGAGTATTAGCTCTTTTAAATGTGCCTGTAAAGTAATTTAAAAGCGGAATAAGTTTGCATTCATATTTTGGATGGGGCAAAACGGATAAAATGTAACATATTTTGGTCTGTTCTGGCCCGGTTACCCGACCAAAATATGTTACCTTATTATACAATTTGCCCTGTTCCGCACTAACAATATCGAACTGACCTCATCTAACGCGACATAGTATAAGCCTCCAGTTTCTTGGCATAAGTATTTGCAAATATAAAGTTCTGCAGAGAGACCAATAACCGAGCACCTAATCTTGTCTTTCTTGCATTTCTGAATAGTCTCCATTACATCTCCCGGATCACAAGTACTCAAAGCCGAATACAATATAATAACCTCCCGATGACCATATGACGGGATTTGATTAAGCTGTTCATGTACAAGTTCTAACGCATTCTGAAGTGACGCTTCACCCGAACACCCCAGTTTTCCCATTAGTGCCTTGATATGAGACTCGGGACTGCCACCTAGATCAGTTAAACAATGAGCAAGCCCGTCTTTTATAGTCACCAACCCAATTTGACTCAACGGGTTCTGGTCAAAGAACTCCCTTATGAAAGCTTCTACTTGTTTAGCAACCACCATCATTCTGCTTGGACGTAAATCCATTTCTCCAGCTGCCTACACATTACCATTTAATGGTATTCTATGAGTTTTCGACATTCAAGTAACACTTTTTAACTAATATTTGATCCGTTCAATGATGCTAACATTACACATGTTTTATGGATCGCTAAATCCTTTAAAAGCATCATTGTACCGGAATGTAACAAACTTTAACTAAATTGTCGTTGTACATAACAAACAATTATTTATAACCATTTTTTGTAACAAGTTTTTATACAGTTACAAATGTACGCAAGTGACCTTCTATAGCAGGTAAAAAACTGGTGCGTAACACCAGTTTTTGTTGCCGCCACATCATCATTTACCTGTTATAAAAGGTCGATAGGTACATTAGTAACTGAATAAAAACTTGTTACAAAAAATGGTTATAAATAATTGTTTGTTGAATACAACGACAATTTAGTTAAAGTTTGTTACATTTGGGTATAATGATGCTTTTATAATGCTTTTGAATGAGTTAGCAACACATTTGAGTACTAGTTATAAAAACCCTAAATAGGGAAAATCAGGATACCTTAGAGAAATCAATAACAAGATAAAGATATCTAATAAGTCCTTTTTGAATACGGGAAGAAGCATCGGTGGAAGATAAAGAGCGAAGACGCCTGCGATATTGAGCATGATGCAAAGATTGGTTATCAATAGGACGAAGGAGACCAGATTCATCTTCTTGTAAAGATTCCCATGATCTGTCTTCAGCATAAGCTCTTTCCCAAGCTTCTAAGTCGCGTTCGTTGTTGTTGTCGTCATCGTCGTCGTCTTCTTGTTCTCCGGCTAAAGGTTTTGCCCTTCCGTTGGCGTAGTTGTTCATTTGATTATGATTTTTGGTTTTTGGTTCACTGGGTTTTGGTTTTAGTGATGTTTGGGTTGTTGTTGTTGTTGTTATAAAGAGGGTGTTTGGAACTGGGCTAAGGGCGGCTCTAATTCCTATATCTGAATCAAAAGACATTCATGGTTTCACACCTTTTGCACAACCAAGTCTTATGCAGTTCATCCTACAAAAGTTTCAAATAAAATATTTTTATTGTGTACTTGTCTTGTATGAAATAATCATGTATAGTAAAGAAAAGAAGTAACGGCTTCCTCACATATTTATGATGATGTTGTAACTTCAAATGTTTCACACAAGTTTAATAAGAACACCATGTATCTGCTCCAACACCTATGGAAACCGACGAGATTCCAAGTCACATAAAGATATGCAAATGATATAGTATATATTCTGATTCTTACAGGCTATTTATGGCACATCCAAACACTATCTTGATTATTTTCTACCAACTGATTATCTGATTCAGATTATTAAACATCAAATCCAAACATCCCCTTAAATCTGATTACGCAATCCTTAACACATTACCAAACGGAATGAAAATCACAGTATAGGGAACAATGGGGCAAATAAAAAGGAAGGTGACAATGACCCAAATCATCTATAAAAGTGTCGGCTAACTTATCGCATTTACTCTTTAAGCAAACCGGATCTCACGAAGAAGTGGCATTCGGTATTCTACCACATCCTACAACGAATTAGATGTTCAATTAGCATAGTATATATTAAGGTTTACTTGCATAGCATTGGCGATTCATGGAAAAAGTCTTTTTTTCATTATATTTAAACAACAAAATACATAGTATAATTCTACAAACTACAAAAGAAAATATCATTCATGTCACAAGAGAATCCTTATCCACGAAACAAAGACCTGGCGAAAACTTGGCACCACTTGAAATAATTGGACATTAACACGTCTTCTTCACAATAATCTAATTCGTATAATTAAACAACAAAAAAAAAAAAAAAAAAAAAAAAAAAAAAAAAAAAAAAAAAAAAAACCTTCCAAAATTATAACAATACCCTAATCTACAAATTTGGTAATTAACCTTACCTGACGATATCAAAGTTTGCTGCAAATCGGTGGTCAATGATTTTCGCTGGTCTTGAGAAACGAAAAGGGGTGGTCTAAGGGTTTTCACAGACTGTTGAAAGAACCGATGCTTTGACAGGATATACGTGAGAAAGTTTTTATCTTTTTTTTTTGGGAAAAAAATAAAAATAAAACCAACCAAAGCGGGTTTTTTCGAATCTGTAATGGACCAAAAATTAGCCCAACGTTAGGCCTGTAAGTTTATCATTTTTTTTACTGTATTTGGTTAATAACGAGGACAGCTGCGAGCCGCCGCGTTGCGGCGGGGCGGTGATCTTGCAGCAGATTTCCTCAAATCATAATCATCTCGCTAAAACAAATTATAACCCTAACCTATTAACAAAACTTCTGCAATAAATATTTCATATTCAGTAAAACTAACCTGTAACGACTAAGAATAGCAGCAGAAATCCCAACTATACTGTTGTTTTGCTGATCTGCTGTATAATGGTTACATCAGAACAACATTGCATTATCTGATCTGCAAACAACAAAAGTAACAAATCAGTTGTTTCAGAAAAAATAAGGTGTTTGTGTTGTGTTTTGAAATATTGTTAGACTATGATCATTGCTGTACTTCATGTATATTTATGGCTTTTAGTTATAATAGGAAAAAAGATAAAAAATTAAAAAAGCAAGTTATTTATTGGGTTCATTACCAGTTACTTCTTCCAGTTAATAGCAGAATAAAATTAGTAGATCAGCGCGTAACTTTAGAGATATACATGTAGAATAATAACATTTATTGAACAAATTACAAATAGATATAGAATACAATGATTTGATTTAGTATACACATAAAGTTTGATGTGATTTAATTTGACTTGGGTCCTGTTTTCAACTCATTCATTAATATGAATGCTTTGATTCGGGTCGTAAATGTTAGCGGGTCAACCCGACCAGGTCCATTTCAGCCCGTGTGTAAAATAGCCCATTGTGACCCATTACCCTACCGGCCCATCTTGCACCTTTGGCATAAGTGAACTAACAAATAAATCTTCATACTCCACCTAAAGTTTACTTTTCATGAAAATTCTTGTTCTGTCAGTCCAATATAATTCGCAATCGTTTTGAATTTCGGCATTCCCCATTTTGATGGAGAGGTTCCTATATCTAGAAAATATTAAGTTATTTAATCATTTTCTGATTTAACTCATTACATGCAAAGGCCAAAAGGATGATCCTTTCTGAATACTTATATTTATTAACAAATAGTTAAGCACGCAAGTGAACTAAACATCAAAAAACAATTCGCATAGTTAAACACGCAAATAGTTAAGCACGCAAGTGAACTAAACATCAAAAACAACTAAAGAACGGAAAAGACAGACGTCAAGCATCACATATCCAACTTTACCTATTACCTACGATGAACAAACCTGCGAGTGAGGATTTGCACGCCAACCGAAAGAAGCACAGTGAAAGGATATGTATGAATATCCAGGCGGTAGAAAAAGTGGGCAGCCCTCCCTTCCTAGGTAACAGGAAAATGATAAGAAAACAATCATCAAGACTGGACTGTTAACATCATATAAACCACAATTACACGATCAAATAACCAGTTACAAACACTGAAATAATACCTGAGTTGACTGGAAACAAAAAGGGTTTTATTTCTTGCTTTCTTTAAATGATGTGTCTTGTATCTTCTCAACCAATGGACGAATCAATCATGATATAAACCACAATTACACGATAAAATCAACATTTACAAACACTGAAATAAAAAAAATCAACTTGAATAATAATACCTGAGTTGACTGGAAACAAAAAGGGTTTTATTTCTTGCTTTCTTTAACCACAAATCATATAAGTAATCAACACAAAAAAATCAAGAAACTCGAACAATAATCAGAGTACATACCTTTTTTATTTTCGTAGCTGTCTTCCAGTACCCCGATCATCACCTGAATGAAGACCACCACGACCCCTATCCCACCACCACAGCCTCTACCCTGGTTGGCAACTTTTACACCTTTTCTTCCTGATCAATCTCTTACACAGTGAAAGGATATGAATCAGGCGGTGGAAAAAGGATAAGAAGGAGGAAAAAAATACATTGGGCTGGACATAGCAGTTGGACTGGACAGAGTGAATGGGCTGGGCTAAAATGGGGAGATGACGTCATCATGCGTCATTTGACGCTCTATTATATATATAGTAATAGTAATAGTAATATTTTATGCTCGCGCCTTAGTATATGAGTACTAATTATAATGCCCGTGCACGCACGGAGTTTTTTCTAATTTTTTGAATAATGTATTTTTATCTATTATAAAACAAATAATCAAATTTTTGTTGTTTTTAGTTATGGTTTTTAATTTTGTATTATACGAAGAAGAGAGCTCGACTATGTGTAGTTATAAACTAATTAACGGGTTGGGGACACTAGAGCCTTTTTAATCTCGTGTGAGTGAAAAAAATTGTTGCCCCAAACAGAAATCATGTGAAATTCGATATCTAAGCTTCTACAATTTTCCCACGGTAATAATCTAATTATTTTCACTAAACGATTTGGGAGCTTATATGCAAAAACCAACATTCAAAAACCAAGACAAAAGACACGACCTTTTCTGGTTGATAGTCTCATCATTTGTTAATTAGTAACACAAGAAATCAAATTTGGATGAAATCATTACATCCTTAGCTATAATCTGTTGTATACGATCTAATGTTATAATATGAAAAAAAAAAAATGAAATCATCACATCCTTAGCTATAATTCATTCTTCATATGATAAAAAAATGATACCTTGATTAGAATCGCATCTTCATCATCTTTTGTGTTATGGAAACCGAGTATGGCTATTAGTCTATTACCATGTCTTAATCCAGCGTTAATAGGTTGATTTAGGGTTCTAAGAAGGAACCAATGAGTTAATGTAGACATGCGGTTTTTTCTTTTAATTTTGCAATTTGGTCCTTAACTATCAGAAAATAGCACATATGTATGGGGATGTGGGTGTACGGGCGGCTGCTGCCCTGGAGGTCTCCCCAGTCTCGAAGACTCGAGCTGGAGGGGTAAAGCCTGGAGGATATGGTAGATATGAAGAAGTGTGGGGGAAGGTATCACTAATGGGTGAGGTGTGAGCCAGGCCCTGAGGGGGTATGTCCTCCTCGGGGGACTGCTCCTGACGGTAAGGTATGTATGGGTATGTCTGGGTGAACGAGTCAAAAAGGTAATCAAGTCTGGCTGGGGGTGGAGGAGGTGATGCTGGTGGTAAAGACATGTAGTGCTCTGGGGATGATGGGGGTGATATCCCGCGCAAGTCTAAGGGTGATGTCAGAGATAGTGGAGGTGATGGTATCATAAGAGCCACTGGTGCTCGCACCCTCCTACGGGGAGTGTGCATCATAATGAGACCATTGGGGTGAGTCCTAAACGGTCGCATAAAAGGCTCGGGTTCATAAGGTTGAAGGATTCTGACTCGCCTGCGTCGGATGATCGGTGCAGGTGGAGGTGGTGGTGGTGTAGGAAGAGGAATCTTGGTGTCAGGTGCAGATATCCACTGCCATGTCTGTTGATGCGAGTTTTGCAAATCACAAAAGCTTTACTTTTGCAATCCTCCGGGCAGTGTACCTGATCGTTGTAGTGTAGTATAGGTATGTCCGGGGATTGATCGTTCTCTAGGGGAATAGTGTCGTTAGGTTGAAGTGTATGTCGATTAATCCTAAAGGTGAGGGATGATTCTTTTGTATTTTTTTATATTTTATGGAAAGCGAATTAAAATCTCGGGTTTGAAGGAGTGGGCGGAATTATTGTTAAGCAACTAACCCAAGAACTACTTAATTAAACTAAAAACAAAAATAAAATAACAATAAAAATAAATGTGGTGAACTACTTATGGAGAGACAAGCGTGTTTACTTAGATATAATTACTCCATAGTTATCTTTTGTTGATTCGTTGAATGTCACAGTGCAGTTGTTTTAGTTGAAGCGTTGTATTCCTTAATACCAGTCATGGGGGTGTGCACAGCCTTCCCCAACTCTATGAATATCAATTTATTCTTATGAAGATACGTTTAGTATCCCATCATAGAATCATTAACATCTACTCATGCATTAAATACAACAAATAAAACCGTAGTGCACATCAGATTACGTTTTTTAAGACGTTCAAGCTTGTTACCTAAAAGGAGATTAGCCAGTTTTCTTAAACCTAACGCGAATCAATCAACTAAACAATAGACAACTTATCAACAATCAATAACTAGGTTTCATTAGATCTAAGCAAACACAAATAAACTTAAGCTAACATGTTAAAAGAAAGACAAGATAAACAATTAATCAAACAACACATAGACATATTGAATGATTAAAAGGAGACTTATCTTTAATTAAACATGGAAGAAAAGAGGGTATGAAAACCCTAAAAGAGCTGTAAAAGTCGGACTTAAAGTTGCACACCAAAGTTATCCTCCAAAGTTGCACACTAATGAATGAAAAATCCAAAACTATATATAGATTTACAAGGCTGACGGCGTCAGGTTATAGATCCTGACGCCGTCAGATCGCCGTTTTTAGGTTTCGTCTTGTGCAAGTCGACCTTCTGACGTCGTCGCTCTTTGCCTTCTGACGCCGTCAAATCCAATATTGACGCCGTCACTCTTTAAAAGTTCTGAGCCGTCTCGTGTAAAGTTAATACCAGACGACCTTCATCCAAATACACCTGACGCCGTCAGGTGTAAACCTTCAAAAATTCTCTGAAGCGTCACGTGTAAATTTTCTAGCTTCATCATCAACATATGATGGCGTCACCAGTTAAGGCGTGACGCCGTCAGGTGCAATTCCTGACAGGTTTTCCGCGACTTTGCTGTTTTCTTCACTTTTTAGCCCAAAAACGTCCAAAATGCTCCATTTTCCAGAAATCACGTCCCAAGTACCTAAAATGAGAAAAGAAACGATTTGGGGTAATATTTGACCAAATAAGTACGATTTAAGGCTTAAATGACCCCTTAAAAACGTAACAAATAAATCCTTATCAAATATCCCTACACTTGGGATTTGCTTGTCCTCAAGCAAATGAGCTTTTATAACAATCAATTTACAAGTTATGGGTCATTTAACATTAGCATAAAAGTAATTACAACATACAATCGTTCCACCTTAATCAAAATAAGCACAGAAATTATACACTAGCACCTCACAATAAGTGTTTGGATTCTCACATCTCTCGGGTGTAATAAAGTTATATAACGCATATGGAAAAGTTAAAACTGAAACACTCACTACCTGTCATAGCACATAGATTACCATAGGCTTGGGAACGGATCAAACCTCCACCACTTAGGCGTAAGCACCTAGGATAAACTATCAAAGAGGTCTTTTAAAGGGTTGTAACGTTAGGTGTAAGGGTATGATAAACATGGTTTTGTTGGATAAAGGGAATTTTACTGGTGGCTAGTCAATTGTCTTGGTCAATTACATGTACAATGAGGCGTTGCTAAGCCAATACTCGACCCAACTTAAACTAACTACGACTCTTTTTGGTATTTTTCAAGACACTATTTCGACTTAAACAATAAAATAAAAGAAACGGATGGTAGCCCGTATGTTTTTCTCTTTTTTTTTTTTTTTTTTTTTTTTTTTTTTTTTTTTTTTTTTTTTTTTGCATACATTCTTGCTCTACCATCAAAAATAATACATCAAATGGAGCTTGCATCCTCCCTACACTTGAACTTTTACATACTTTACACATAACTATTCTATTGACTCAAATCAAGATAATTAAAACACTTGGAATACTTTAAAGTTAACGTTTATAAGGGTTAATGATTTCCCCTTTCACTTTGTAACGACTAGTACTTTACCCATGAGTCCCAATAATCCAAAAACTATATATACAAGATATGACTCGACTTAGCAACCATGTAACCAATTAGACAATTAACAAAGGGTTTAACAAATATGTTGTAACAATAATGCACTAAAGATGAGTGCATACAAGGTAGGCTAAGGTGATTTTGGTGTATATTTGGGGGTGGATTGTAAACAAATTCTTCCTTTAAGTAACCGGAATGCGTTATTCAGAATTTCTTCCTTTCGGTCTTTCCAATCACTCAAAGTTAGAAACGAAAAAGATAGGCTCTGAGGGGTGTACTAGGGGTATCGTGTACTAAAAACGAGTACATCGCAAGGGTGTGGGGGAATTACTTGACCAATGAAGCCAACGTAATTATAATACAGGTTTAAAACAAGGGTTATCCTAATGCCTCTTATCATATAGTAAATCCTAACTACACGAATATAGTCTCACTAGCGGTCTCGGGATGCATCACAAACGCAAGTTCTAGAATCTATATACTACCGGCACACTCATAAGCATCAAAGATGAATGCTTTCTCCTAACGATCTAAAGGCGAACCTCACATTTTTGGGGTGCAAATTTTTGAGTGGTACGGTTTTTGTGATAGTCATATAATTTCTATCCATGAGACGCTTATTAAGACTAAAGTTTCACTCCTATATGTTGTAAAAAAAATTAAATTTGGTGCTAAAATTACCCTAACAAGTATTTCTCATAGTTTTATTACACATTTACTATTAAACAAAACAAATATCAAATGGAGTTATAGTTTCTAAGGTATCCCAATTTACCCTCCCTACACTTAAACCGAACATTGTCCCCAATGTTCCTAAAGAAGTATAAAAGTAGAGATAAAAGAGAGAAAGAAACTAATACTCCCCTGATTTGCTCGGCATGGACGATTGTGGAAACATGGTTAAATCTTCCTCCAAGAAAATGAACATGAAAAGCTTCACTCCATAAATGTAAATCATCTTCTTGTCTAATATAACCTGTAGATACTAAGAAAACAAACACAAAAACCTTGCGTAAAATCGGTGGTAAAATCTACATATCAAATTAAATACTAGAAACAAGCATATCTATATCTCACATTGCTTTCTAGTATTCAAGAGGGATATAATGCTTGCAAAATAAATGTTTACAGATTCCTGGAATTTTAAAATTAAGGATTTTTCAAAATTATAAGGTTTCCAGCAGAAAAACAAAACCTGGAAAATTTTTCAGATATAACACCTGACGCCGTTAGGTTGTAAAGCCTGACGCCGTCAGAGATGATCTGACAGAATTTTTATTTTTGTTTCTGGAAAAATTCTGATTATAAAAACCTGGAAAATCTGTAAAACATTCATTGTGATTCGATACAAGCATTTGACTCAAACAAACACACCAATATATATGCTAAATGAATATTTGTTATTATTCATGTCAATTTCGTTCTTAAAACAAATGTGATCTTCCCTACACTTATCTTTTTGTAAAATACATTTATATGTGATTAAGGCGAAGTTAAAAACAAAATAAATTATTTTCACAAAATATTTAAAGACATGAATAATAAACAATTAAGGATGGAGCATATATATGAAATCAAATGAAAGCAAATAAACAAACAAACAAACAAATAAACAAGCAAACAAATAAAGCTTGGGTTGCCTCCCAAGAAGCGCTTTTCTTTATTAACGAGTCTTGTAGCTAGACTCAAAGTCACATCTACGTTTTCATGTTCTTTCTCTCAATCGCATCCCTAATCCTCTTAGCAAATTCCCCATCAATTCTATACCTTGGCCCAAGGGTTAAGCAGTCCTTATAGAAAAGGATCCTCTTTTCCCATACATAATCCATGCCCCTTTTCCTATCCTCTTCGTTAATGTCCTCAATGCACTAATGTTATCTTTGTCTAAATGAGGCACATAAGGAAATTCCTTCATCCTATGAGGCATCCTATATGTGATTTTATCAGTTTCATTAGAAAACTGAACCGTACCTTCTAACCGATCGTACTTTAATTAAGATTCCTCAACAAATGGCTTACCTAGTACAACATGAGATAAGCGACAATCTATAACACTTTCCAAGTCTTCCACAACCATGAAGTCAACGACATAGGTAAAGTTCCCAACAAAGATATTCAAACCTTTAATTCTCCCAACAAAGTTACAAATTCCGCCGGGGTATTTGGGATCTCTCCCAGGTTCAAGTCGTGTATTCATTATATCGTTATAAACACTTGAAGACATCATGTTGATTGGGGATTCAAAATCAATGTAGGCTTGATCAATGTACTTGTATCCAATCATACATGGTATCTTAACGTTCCAAGGGTTACCCTTTTTTATCTTAGGATCAATTTTAACAAAGGGCAATTGAGGGTTATCGATTATATTATTATAGTAGGCGGTTTCTTCCTTAGTGGGATATAAATTGAAATAATCGTCACCTAACCCCCCGTCTTCCTTTTCCTCTAAAACTTCAACAATCGCAAGATCATTAGGTCCTAAGTTCTCATTTGAGTACAGGGAGATTTCTAGGTCGTTAAGTGTATTATCAAGCTCAATATCAATCAACCTATTAAGCTCCCTAAGTTCCCTAATTTCACTCTCGATTTGGTTACGCAATGAGATAACTTCGTCAGGTGAAAGGGATGGATTCGCGTTTTCCATACTGGCCAACGGAATAGTTAATGAAAATTTACAAACAAACACACAAAGAAAAAGATAGACTAAAGAAAGCTAATAAAAAGAAAATAAAAATATCACTTGATAGGAATCTAGTGAGTAGACCTAAACGAAATAGAAATCAAACCTAAGCAATAACTATTCCCCGGTGCAGCGGCGTCAAAAACTTGATGCGAGAGTTGCAAATCACAAATTACTTCTCAAGGGATCTTGAGAAGCTTTACGATCCTCCAAGCAGTGTACCTGATCGTTGTAGTGTAGTATAGGTATGTCCGGGGGATTGATCGTTCTCTAGGGGAATAGTGTCGTTAGGTTGAAGTGTATGTCGATTAAGCCTAAAGGTGAGGGATGATTCTTTTTGTATTTTTTTAAATTTTATGGAAAGCGAATTAAAATCTCGGGTTTGAAGGAGTGTGCGGAATTAGTTGTTAAGCAACTAACCCAAAAACTAATTAATTAAACTAAAAAATAAAATAAAATAACAATAAAAATAAATGTGGTGAACTACTTATGGAGAGACAAGCGTGTTTACTTAGATATAATTACTCCCTAGTTATCTTTTGTTGATTCGTTGAATGTCACAGTGCAGTTGTTTTAGTTGAAGTGTTGTATTCCTTAATACCAGTCATGGGGGTGTGCACAGCCTTCCCCAACTCTATGAATATCAATTTATTCTTATGACGATACGTTTAGTATCCCATCATAGAATCATTAACATCTACTCATGCATTAAATACAACGAATAAAACCGTAGTGCACATCTGATTACGTTTTTTAAGATGTTCAAGCTTGTTACCTAAAAGGAGATTAGCCAGTTTTCTTAAACCTAACGCAAATCAATCAACTAAACAATAGACAACTTATCAACAATCAATAACTAGGTTTCATTAGATCTAAGCAAACACAAATAAACTTAAGCTAACATGTTAAAAGAAAGACAAGATAAACAATTAATCAAACAACACATAGACATATTGAATGATTAAAAGGAGACTTATCTTTAATTAAACATGGAAGAAAAGAGGGTATGAAAACCCTAAAAGAGCTGTAAAAGTCGAACTTAAAGTTGCACACCAAAGTTATCCTCCAAAGTTACACACTAATGAATGAAAAATCCGAAACTATATATAGATCTACAAGGCTGACGGCATCAGGTTATAGATCCTGACGCCGTCAGATCGCTGTTTTTAGGGTTTCGTCTTGTGCAAGTCGACCTTCTGACGTCGTCGCTCTTTGCCTTCTGACGCCGTCAAATCCAATACTGACGCCGTCACTCTTTAAAAGTTCTGAGCCGTCTCGTGTAAAGTTAATACCAGACGACCTTCATCCAAATACACCTGACGCCGTCAGGTGTAAACCTTCAAAAATTCTCTGGAGCATCACGTGTAATTTTTCCAGCTTCATCATCAACATATGATGGCGTCACCAGTTAAGGCGTGACGCCGTCAAGTGCAATTCCTGACAGGTTTTTCGTGATTTTGCTGTTTTCTTCACTTTTTAGCCCAAAAACGTCCAAAATGCTCCATTTTCCAGAAATCACGTCCCAATTACCTAAAATGAGAAAAGAAACGATTTGGGGTAATATTTGACCAAATAAGTACGATTGAAGGCTTAAATGACCCCTTAAAAATGTAACAAATCATCTGTACATGCTGGTCATCTGCTAAAGGTGAGCTACGGT
This sequence comes from Artemisia tridentata subsp. tridentata, assembly GCA_021014915.2. NCBI lineage: Eukaryota > Viridiplantae > Streptophyta > Magnoliopsida > Asterales > Asteraceae > Artemisia > Artemisia tridentata. The sequence continues at coordinate 287,499,883 of CP139502.1, forward strand.
GGCCTGTCGGTGCTACAGGTGTCATGGGTGGTGTGGGGACAACTTCACCTTCCTCGAAGGGCTCCGTTTCCTCGGATGAGACTCACGACACTGCAGATGTCAGAAGAACCGGTAGGGTAGTGGATGATGAGGTATCCTCAATCTCCATGTCAGAGGATGATGAGGTGGTATGGTGAGAAGTTGAAGACATGATACTGTAATGACCCAGTAAATAGTAAATGTAAGTTATCAATCTAGAATCAAGTATATGAAGTAATTCTTTAAGTCACACTTTATACGTGGTGTTGGAATTATGCAGGCACGGAGGGTGATCCGTGCTAAAACGTATATATAAATATTATGCAATGACGGATACGCGTGAATAAATACAAATCACCCCTTTGTGAAAAAGGATACTTGCAAAAACTCACGTTTGTGTGTAGTGTGAAACCAGGTAAGTGATTACCCGGATCGTTTCCCAACGAGGCTGGAATGGGCAAATTGTTTAAGGTTCGGATTAGAGTGACTGATAATTAGGATATGGATTTTTGCTTTTTAATTAATTCTAATTGATATATGAAAAACAAATATACAAAAGAAAATTAAACGCGAATTAAATAAACTAAAAACGCGTAACGGGAAATCTAAAGCGGGATAGAAAAGTGAATTATTAGAAAACTAATCCTACAAGTGTAAAATTATTTTTCTAGGTTCTATTTAAGAAAAGAAAATTTTAGAAATTAAATTTATATTTTTAATTATTATTAATTATTTATTATTTAATTACTTTTTAAACTATTTTAATTTATAAAAAATACTAAATGAACAAAGAAAAATCTAAAACTTTTTCTATAAATATTATGAGGTGAAAAGAAGCTAAGAAAATTATAAAAATGAAAAGTGCTTAATTAAAAAAAATTTAAAAAGATAAAATCTATTAAATAGAAACTATCACTTATTTTATATTTTATTTTTCCTAAGGTCTACAGAGATGATTATATTTTTCCTAGAATCTACTTAATAAAAGAAAATTTTGAAAATTAAAATTATATTTTTCTGATTATTATTCTATTTATTATGATTTAAATACTATTAAAACTAATTAAAAGGTTTAAAAATAGTAAATGACTTAGGAAAAATTTGAAAAATTCAAGATAAGTCTAAAATAATATTCTTAATCTAGGAAAATTAAAATCAAAAGTCTACTAAACCCTAATAAGCAGTTGGGCTAATAAGCAGTTTGGGAATAAGCCCAAAAATAAGCTAATAAGCTCAAAAATTTACCAAAGGCTCAGGACTAGTTCAACCAACTTAATAAAACATAAAACAACTAATTAAGCATAAATACGCACAATAGACAAGCCAATAAGCAGTTTAGATCAACAATCAATTTTGTCAGAAATGACAGTTAAACTACCCTACTTGCAGACAGATTTTAAGCACTTAAATAAGCTGATAAGTGGAATAATAAGGGGGCAAAACCTTGCTAGTACTACTGGCTACACAAAAACACAAAAATCCCCAATTCTAACAGGCCAATTGAACTCCAATTTCACCCAAGATCAGGTGGTTTGTCAAACCAAATCTGATGCAGACTTAGAACAGGGCAATTTGGGCTTTTTTGCAGACCTATTTTAAGCAACTAAATAAGCTAGAAAGTGAGAACTAGGCTCAGAACTCAAAAGCCTAAACTATAAGCTACTTGTAGATTAAAAATCATGCATAGGAATCAACTGATTCAGCAGATAGAGAGCAATGAAAAAGCTCAGACAAGCTCAGTATGTGCTGATCAGCAGGAATGGGTTTTGACCCTTAACTTTTGCAATCTTTAATGAAACTAAGCCAAAACTTAGGAATACACTATAACAACTAGAAAGGACATGGAAATGCCAAAATGAAGGGTCAAACAAGCTCAGCTTATTAATAAGCTAATATAGGCAGTATACTACCTAATTTTTGCACTAATCACTCAAAAACCTCAACTCAAGGCAATAAGCTTCAAACTTACTAGCTACTGCTTATATTACCTCTAATAAACTCAAACAAAACTAAGGAGAGTGCAAAGGAACAGTAGACAGGCTTTAATCCTGTCAAATAAGCTTAAACCAAACACCCCTTAACAAGGGCAGTTTTGGGATTTTTAAGTGAAACAGATATATTAAGCTAGGTTTAGGTAGAACAGCTGAACAACTATCTATATTAGACTCTAAAAAATGACTAAGAGATAAAATTAAGCAGTCTAATAAGGTATTCTATTATTTAGCTATTTTTGGCTTTTTCAAAGGTTTTTAAGCAAAATGAAACAATAACTATTAAATACTAGTGAAACTGATTAAATATACTTAAGAACTATCTATAAGCAAGAAATTATAATAATAAGCTATAAATAAGCTATCTAACAGAGAAATAGAGAATTATGCAAAAACTTAGAAAATAAGCTTACAACTGATTTAAGCTATGAAAGAAAGGAACTGATCAGAACTGAACTTGGTCTTGTCAGGACACAAGCTAGGAACCAAATTAGCTTTCCAAAACAGCTTATCCCCTTGAACAGCTTATTCTCAGCTTATTGGTTGACTTTTGTTGACTTTTCTCATTTCTTGAATTAGAACATATATGAACTACAATAAGCTCACACCAAGCTATATTAAGCTTGTATGAGCTTATAGAAACAGATAATAGGCTATTTGATTAATACTTAGCTTGATTCGAATTTAACAGTAGACTTGAGAACATGAAATTCATTAACTTGGTAAAATTAGTACAATACAGAAGTGATTTAAGAAAAATGACTTGAAACTAACATAAATTGACAATGAAAACTGAAATTAAGACTAGAACTGAGCATTAATTAAATCTACACTACTGATGGTCCTAAACTAGTGACAACTTCTTCTCTGAGTCTTCATTTCTTTTTATAGCACTCTCAGAAGCTTCTGTGATCAAAACCGAGTTAATCCCACCATTGAATTAGCTTTGAATCAATCTCATTCGTCCATTGGATTTTTTTGGCGGGAAAACTGTCAAGTGGGAATTTGGCCTCTTCTGAGCACATGGGGGAGGGTTATGTGAAGGTTTCTTATTGGAGGAGGGGGGAGGTGATGGTGGATGTGTCAGGGGTGGTTTTGCAGAGCAATGTTGTGGGTGAGAGTGGTATTTGGCGGGCAAGTGGGGAAGAAGGTGGGTTTGACTTGAGTTTGACCCTGGGTATTAGCTAAGGGTGTGGGTCGGGTTTTATTTAATGGATTGGGTTGGGTTTTATTAATTTTGGGTTAAGGTTTTTGGGCTTTAGACAAAACAAAGGAAAATGGGTTTGGTTTATTGGGTTTATGTTTTGGGTTTTATGAAGTAATAAAGGATCCGGTTTGGCATTTAATAAACAAGGACCAATTGTGACAACTTGTGAACTCCAAGGACCATTGTTGACTTTTTCTTCCAAAATAAACCTTCAGGGACTAATTCTGCCAATTTATGAAACTTCAGGGACTGAAACTGTCAATTATGTGAACTTTGCATGTTTTTCACCTGTTTTCAATCTTTTTGTACCTGAATCATATAAAAACACATTCTATGGATATTTGTAGCATTATATGGCTTTTCAAAGTGTTTTTGGCTGTTTTTGCAGTTTAAATGGGAATAAAATGATGAGTATTTAGACACTCATCAATCCCCCACACTAAACTATTGCTAGTCCCTAGCAATCCTTTATGAAAATTTAATGGATTTTATGTCTCTTTACCAAAAGCCATTACTTCTGGAGTAGCCAATGTTTTAGTATAAGATACTTTGGTACAATGATAACCAAATGATTTTGAGCAAATCATCAGCTGTCAACGGATTTGACTTGTCTTTACCAAAAGCCGTTTGCTTCTGGACTAGCCAACTCTTAGATAAAATACAGTTATTATCTTTGGTGAGCTGATTACCAATTATGGTTTTCCAATGCCTTTACCACAAGCCATAACCTTGCGGGCTAGCCAACTCTTCACTTATAAAGATATGGGGAGTTGAATACCATACAATTTTAGGCAAATTGTAAGCCATAAACGGATTTGATATATCTTTACCAAGAGCCGTTTGCTCTCGGATTAGCCAGTCCTTATGTGGGTTAGACATGGTGAACTGATAACCATTTGTTGTGTTAGTGCAAAGCACTTCCACCAAATGAAAAAAAAAATTTAAAATTTTTGCCAAAACGGGGGAATTAGGGCACTAAAAAGTACAATGTGACAAAATTCGAGAGAATTCCCCCCCCCCCCACCCACACTTAGAATTGAATATTGCCCTCAATATTCAAAGCACCGGCTATTATGCCGAGACTTAGAACGTAAAAAGGTAATACTACTAGCCAAGAGTGGAAACACAACAATTATTATCATTCATTTTTTTTTATTTTTTATTTTTTTTTATATCAGCTGGGGCAACTCCCCCACACTTAGGTGTTAGAAAAGAGAAAGAAGAAAGAAATATGGGTGAAAACCCATATGGTGTGCTAATATTTTTGTTCCCGAGTCACTTAGCTTGACACGACCCCGCATTCATTGGTTCTTGGGGAAGCATGTGGAACAAAAAATCTCCATCGGACTTTCGTTCAAGATGTTTGGATAAACACTGAAGTACTTGAAAGTTCCACTCCGATGAGATATACACAGACCCGGCTCACAAATGATAAATGAAAATGCCGGGGTCAAAGATAGTGTCTTCATTCCCGAAGGAGTGAAGAACAGGAGAAGTCACCGTGTAGGTGAAGAAAAGAAAGAAAGTCATGATAAAAATCATGACTAACTCATCATCATTAGAAGGAGAATTCATGATTTTCACATCATGAATCTCATCATTTAATCTCGGCTGATCAAGACATATTCTGGGTGGGAGGGATGGGATTTTGATATCAAGCAAATTCTCAGCGTTAAGAATATTTCCCTCTGGGACATAAAGATAATCTTTGTCAAGATCAAAGTAGAAGTTATCATACTCCGGCGGAGATATGATATGAGTGAGTTCATCAGAGAACTCCTCGAAGGCAAATGATTCATATTCGGGGAGAGAAATATGAGAATGAGAAGTGGCTCTGCCACTAGTCTTCTCTCCCATATGATCAAAATGGAAGGCTTCAAATTCCGGTATAGAGTCATCGGAAAACAGGTCACTATCCTTTATGGGGATAGGAGATGAAATGGATTTTTCATTGAAAGCCTCGATTTTAGAAATGAGAAGATTAACATTTAATAATGTTTCACGAAGAGTTTCGTCTTTGATTATTTCTTCATCATTCTCTTCTTCTAAGCTGACAAGCTCAGAAGGTAATTCCTCCATATAAATGATGTCTCCACATGATAAAGTATCGTTATTAGTGGAATCGGAGAACATCTCAACATAATCTTTTGAACACTCAAGAGGAGGAGGGATATCACACACATGATCAGGAATTCCCTGTGACTCACTTGGGATTGGGACAAGGTTCTCAGCACTAGACTTTATGAATTCGTCCGATTCCTTTTCAGGAATAGTGCTAATATGCTCATCCCCCATAATAAGAGTCCTTGGGGTCCAAAGTTGGAAAGAATGATGGGATTGCAATAGACTGAGGGAGTTGAGAAATGATGCCACTCAAAGGAATAATACTCTCCTCGTCGTCCTCCTCATCAATATTGCTAGCATAAATGGCTTTCATTTGCTTGTCGGCTAGCAATTCTGCAATAGTTTTGTCTTCCTGCCTTTTCTGGACAGGTGTAATTGCAGCTGATGAATTCTCGCAAACTCCCCACATAGAATCTTCATCATCGTCATCGCAAATGAAAGTTTGACGATATTTGGAACTCATTCTAGCTGTTTGTTCTTCTTCAGCTAGAAGCTCTCCAATGGTTTTCTGATGAGGATTTTCTTGGGAATTTTTAACAGCCAAGTCATTAAGTGTATCCATTACATTTTGGAGTTTTTGGAATACATTTTCAAAAGATTTTTCAAGAGGAGATGGCTGAGGTTGAATCATTTGATACTGTGGAGGTTGGTTATGACAAGAATAGTCGTAATTGTTACAAGGGACATGCTCATAGACAAGCGGGGTCCTCGTTTGACAATCGGATTCATAATGTGGACCACCACAGTACTCACAACAATACATTTGCTGTGACTGATTCGGTGAATCATATGGATATTGGTCATACCCGAAGTTTTGATTACATGGATCTTGTTCATAGACAGACGTATTTCCTGCTTGACAATCAAAACTTGGGTGAGGACCTCCACAATACTCACAAGGATCATTTGGCATATTTTGAAATGATGTATCATTGAAGTTTTGATAACAAGGTTCTTGCCAAAATGAATCCTGAGAAGGGGTACTGAAATTGTTGTGAAAATCAGGATAATCAAGTGTGGGGGATTGATAAGTGCAAAAACATCGTTTACACTGTGAATCATCCCCCAACGGATTTTCACATATACAACAATTAAGCTGAGTGAGTGAAGATGGCTGAGGTTGTGGAGGGTGTTCGGAAAAAGAATCTGGAGGTGGGACAAGTGGTGTGCTCTGAGAGTGTAAAACCCTAAAAATCTAAAACATGTAAAATGACCAATTTGACCCTACAAGTTTAAAGGTTGATTAAAAGTTATTTAAAGTACCAAATTGATCCAAAATTTTGGTAATAAGCTATACATGAAATAAAATAATTCCTACATGCCCAAAGATTATTAATTCACCTAATTACTTTGTACAAAAACCAAAATGCAACTTTATTTAAATTAATTGTAATTAAAATGCATTTAAACCTAAATAACTACACTTTTAATTTGGAAAATTAATGCAAATTAAATCCTCTTGATTTTGGTCAAATAATGGACGAAATTTTAGCCCATTTCCCCCCATAACTCGGCCTAACCTCCTTATTTAGCTAACCTTCCTAATTATCTTCTAAAACTAAACCGAAACTATCAAAAAAAACACACACAAATTCGTAACTCATCCATCCAACTCTCTAAAATTTGTGGGTCATTTTTCTGAGGTTATTCATCAATTAAGGGAGCTAAGAAAATTGGTTTCAAGGTTTGAAGTGCATTCGTTTGGTCGTGAGATTTTTGGCTAGTCGTTATTTCATCCGCAAGGTTTAATTCCTTTTCTATTTATCCACACGTTCAATAATTGGTCTAGTATTTTTCTTATGCTTAACTCATCATATAAGACCTGTGAAAATTATTTAATTCGAATCATACAAGCTTTAGAGGGTCGAATGAATTATAGATGAGCAAAACGGGTAAATTATACAAAACATACTATACGATTTTTCTGGGCTATGATATTAATTTTTATGAGTTCCTTGGTCATCATATAAGCTGGGAAAAATAGTATTTCGAATTTTAGAAGCCTAGGTTAATCGTTGTGAATATAAAGTATTAAAACATGTGTGAATTCTAAAATATTGAAAACAAATTTTCTGGGCAAGGAGATTATTTTTATTAGACTCTATATGATGTATATGATCCAGGAAAAATAATGGTTTGATTTGTTAAGTTCGAAATAAAGTGTAACAAATTTAAAGTTAAAGCGGGTTTTTGGAATTCGAATAAAAATAAAAAGGAACTAGGGTTGCGATCTGATATTAGGGTTTTAAAATCTGGATTTGGTGATGTAAATGTGTAATTGTGATGTGGTAATTATGGCTAAATGATTTGGGAAGGTTAGGGTTAAGAATTGAAACTTAAAATGTGTAACGATTTGATTTTAAAATGATAAGGGGGTGTTTTGTAATTAAATAAACTTGTGGGCCATTTTTATAATGTTAATTGGATCAGTACTAAAGTGTAAAAATTATAACATGAGGGTCTTATGTGTAAATTTGCAAGATTTGGAATTAAATGGGAAATTAGGGTTTCGTATTACATTATTTTAAATGGAGGGACTAAAAATGTAATTATGTGAAACTAAGGGGTTTGAATTCGTGCCACACTTATATTTGAGGGTATAATCTGTAATTTAGTAAATTTGAGGGTCAATTGTGTAATTATGGATATTATATGGGTTAAATTGTAAATTATGTAATTATAAGGTTTATTTTGTAATTTTGATAATTAAAGGGTGTAAAGTGTAAATTATGAAACTTAAAGGACTAAAAGGTGATTCTGAATAAAATATGTGTTTTAATCAGTAACTTGCAATATTTTCATTTAAAACCCTTGACTTTGGAATATTTACAATTAAAACCCTAATTTATGAAAACTTGTCACATTTAACCCTGAACTATCTAAACTTGTTAAAATATACCCTATGTCCATAATTTGATTAATTACGACTTAACTTAAGTTAAAATACTTTAATCTCCTAATTATGGGACCTTACTAAATATGGAAACCTGCTAAAGATGGAAAGTTACTAAAACTGGAAAAGCCGACTAAAATAAGTAATCTGAATTAAATACGTTTTAATACATCAGTCATGAATTTGTGTAGATTCGCTGGAGATGGAGTCTGCTTCCGACCTTGATATTTTCTGTTGTGTTTTCGGTTGCGGTATGAGGTACAGATATTCTGACCTTTCTTTTAAGGTTTCTCATAATCTCTTTCATATTCTGATCCGTTAGTTTCTGAATTGATGCCATTGCTATGATTCCCTGTACTTTGATTCATTCGTTTGATATGCTCTGTTGGTGTGATGATTCATTTGATATTCATTCGTTACCTTGTGATATTAGTATTCGAGTCTCGTGACACTTAGAAGGTTCATTTGATTTTGGTAACTAGATATGAAAACCTTTTTAAATTATACTGTGGAAATGTTTTGAGAAAAACCATTTTAAAATGATGTTTTTAAGGATGCAATACCACTTTTATATGAAATGTACTAACTTTTATGGAAATTATATTTTAAGGACTATTTTTATGAAAACCATTGTTAAAGATCATTTTTATGAAAATCATTTAATTAAGATTCTTTAAATGAATCATTTGACTTTGAACCTTCGATTATGAACCTTTACTTTGATCTTTTGTTATGAACTGTAATGATAAACTCTGATTTTGGACCTTTGATATTACTTCTGAGATATTTGATATGAACCATCTGTTATGAACCATCTGTTATGAAACTTTGATTATGACACTCTGATTTGATATGATATCTGACTCTTAGTTTGATACCCGAGCCAAAATCTGTTTCCTAGCCATGAAGGTAACATGGCCGTGTCATTGATGCACCAATGGCATGACTCTAGGGCGGTAGAGTGATGTTCCGCCACGTCCCCATTTTGATTATGATATGCGCATTATATTTGTTATGGCCAGTATTTGTTTGGGGGGGCGCATGGATGCATCCTAGATCTGTTCTGTTTAGTGGATTATCTATATATGATTTATTATTTTCTGGTGATTGGTATTGTGTGCAATACATGCCCTTCACAATTTCTGGGAGCTAGCTACTCCATTTGAAGAATGAGGACACCCCTCATATTATCTGATTATCTGAGAGGTCTCCCCTCTATATGATTTGAAGATTTGTGGTTACGATATGATATGATCTGTTTCTGGGCTCGTGGTGGATTACTATACCTTTCTCTTTTCCCTTTATGTTTATTCATTGACTTATTCCGTGATCCCTATTACATCTGTTTGACCATCGTTTCTGTTATTCTGCATTATTCTCTATTACTGGTTGTTATCGTTATATCTGTTCACTGAGCTCTCGTAGCTCAGCCGCATTTCTTTTCTTGCGGCAGGTTTTAGTAGGAAGCTGGGAATGGGTGGAGAGTACCTTGGACTTAGAAGACTTGATAAGTTACTTTTGGACTTAGAAGTGATTAGAAGTTATTATATTTCAGAATTAGTATTTGCACTTGTAACCTTGTAAATTTCCGTATTTCATTTGTAACCTTTGAGATTTCTTGTATTACTATAGATGTATGCTTTGTTTTAATCTGATATGAAACCATTGTTGTGATATCTTTACCCTTGTCGGGTTGGGGTGTTACAGAGAGCTAGGAATTTTCACCACTTCCGTTATGGTCTCTGGTTCTTGTTCTTGATAATCGTGAAGATTAGGCAAGTTGTTCCTTTTAGTCACCGCTTTCAGCTCAGTACGTTTGCTTTACAAACCTTTAACCGTAAATTGTGAAAGGTTAGGATCGATTCTTGACGGTTTGCCATTAATAGCATGTATCTCGGGCTGTGAAGGGTAGTCGGAAGAACTTTGAGTATTATCGATGGAATTAAGCTCTCTTTCGAGGGCTACTTCACACCAATAACAAGATCCTTCTGGAGCATCATTTCCACACTGCTCACACGAACACTTGGAACAACGAAGATTATCACCCACCGGACCTCTACAACGAAAGCAGCGATAGCCGGGTGACGACATGAGAATTAAATATTAAGGAGGGTTTAAGAAGATAGAATCAAACTGTTTAAGAGGATGAGAAAAAAATATTTTTGGGTTTTTGGGTTTTCAATTTTTTTGGATTTTTGGAAAAAACTAATTTAATTAAATCAAGATCGAAGCAAAACACAAGGAACTTAAAACCTTAAATCAACCAGCGTACGGTAGCTCTCTGACTGAAAAACGCACAGAGTGGCGGAGAAGCAAAGGTGGGCAATAAATGCTCCTTAAAAACCCGCTTCTTTCAGTTCGACAATTTAATGTCAAACTATCCTTAAACCTCCGTTATAGTTTGTTTATCAATCAAAGGTAAGCCGAATTCGCAAGCGACACAAAGGCAAGTTTTTATCTTTAGTTTGGGAACTTATTATGATAATACCCAAGTTGAGGAATATTATATTAATTTTGCTTTTATCTTTCATTTTACAATAAAATGGAAAATGTTTTTGGGTTTTAATTTTTTTTATAATAATATATATAAAAGAAAAGAAAAATATTTTTGTATTTTATATGGTTTATGGGAAATAGGAACTTCACAAGGAAGGATCTCAAATCACTAATCGCTTAAACTTTACACAATATTGTCGCAACACAACCTCCCCGGCAGCGGCGCCAAAATTTGATCCGTGCTAAAACGTATATATAAATATTATGCAATGACGGATACGCGTGAATAAATACAAATCACCCCTTTGTGAAAAAGGATACTTGCAAAAACTCACGTTTGTGTGTAGTGTGAAACCAGGTAAGTGATTACCCGGATCGTTTCCCAACGAGGCTGGAATGGGCAAATTGTTTAAGGTTCGGATTAGAGTGACTGATAATTAGGATATGGATTTTTGCTTTTTAATTAATTCTAATTGATATATGAAAAACAAATATACAAAAGAAAATTAAACGCGAATTAAATAAACTAAAAACGCGTAACGGGAAATCTAAAACGGGATAGAAAAGTGAATTATTAGAAAACTAATCCTACAAGTGTAAAATTATTTTTCTAGGTTCTATTTAAGAAAAGAAAATTTTAGAAATTAAATTTATATTTTTAATTATTATTAATTATTTATTATTTAATTACTTTTTAAACTATTTTAATTTATAATAAATACTAAATGAACAAAGAAAAATCTAAAACTTTTTCTATAAATATTATGAGGTGAAAAGAAGCTAAGAAAATTATAAAAATGAAAAGTGCTTAATTAAAAAAAATTTAAAAAGATAAAATCTATTAAATAGAAACTATCACTTATTTTATATTTTATTTTTCCTAAGGTCTAAAGAGATGATTATATTTTTCCTAGAATCTACTTAATAAAAGAAAATTTTGAAAATTAAAATTATATTTTTCTGATTATTATTCTATTTATTATGATTTAAATACTATTAAAACTAATTAAAAGGTTTAAAAATAGTAAATGACTCAGGAAAAATTTGAAAAATTCAAGATAAGTCTAAAATAATATTCTTAATCTAGGAAAATTAAAATCAAAAGTCTACTAAACCCTAATAAGCAGTTGGGCTAATAAGCAGTTTGGGAATAAGCCCAAAAATAAGCTAATAAGCTCAAAAATTTACCAAAGGCTCAGGACTAGTTCAACCAACTTAATAAAACATAAAACAACTAATTAAGCATAAATAAGCACAATAGATAAGCCAATAAGCAGTTTAGATCAACAATCAATTTTGTCACAAATGACAGTTAAACTACCCTACTTGCAGACAGATTTTAAGCACTTAAATAAGCTGATAAGTGGAATAATAAGGGGGCAAAACCTTGCTAGTACTACTGGCTACACAAAAACACAAAAAGCCCCAATTCTAACAGGCCAATTGAACTCCAATTTCACCCAAGATCAGGTGGTTTGTCAAACCAAATCTGATGCAGACTTAGAACAGGGCAATTTGGGCTTTTTTGCAGACCTATTTTAAGCAACTAAATAAGCTAGAAAGTGAGAACTAGGCTCAGAACTCAAAAGCCTAAACTATAAGCTACTTGTAGATTAAAAATCATGCATAGGAATCAACTGATTCAGCAGATAGAGAGCAATGAAAAAGCTCAGACAAGCTCAGTATGTGCTGATCAGCAGGAATGGGTTTTGACCCTTAACTTTTGCAATCTTTAATGAAACTAAGCCAAAACTTAGGAATACACTATAACAACTAGAAAGGACATGGAAATGCCAAAATGAAGGGTCAAACAAGCTCAGCTTATTAATAAGCTAATATAGGCAGTATACTACCTAATTTTTGCACTAATCACTCAAAAACCTCAACTCAAGGCAATAAGCTTCAACTTACTAGCTACTGCTTATATTACCTCTAATAAGCTCAAACAAAACTAAGGAGAGTGCAAAGGAACAGTAGACAGGCTTTAATCCTGTCAAATAAGCTTAAACCAAACACCCTTTAACAAGGGCAGTTTTGGGATTTTTAAGTGAAACAGATATATTAAGCTAGGTTTAGGTAGAACAGCTGAACAACTATCTATATTAAACTCTAAAAAATGACTAAGAGATAAAATTAAGCAGTCTAATAAGGTATTCTATTATTTAGCTATTTTTGGCTTTTTCAAAGGTTTTTAAGCAAAATGAAACAATAACTATTAAATACTAGTGAAACTGATTAAATATACTTAAGAACTATCTATAAGCAAGAAATTATAATAATAAGCTATAAATAAGCTATCTAACAGAGAAATAGAGAATTATGCAAAAACTTAGAAAATAAGCTTACAACTGATTTAAGCTATGAAAGAAAGGAACTGATCAGAACTGAACTTGGTCTTGTCAGGACACAAGCTAGGAACCAAATTAGCTTTCCAAAACAGCTTATCCCCTTGAACAGCTTATTCTCAGCTTATTGGTTGACTTTTGTTGACTTTTCTCATTTCTTGAATTAGAACATATATGAACTACAGTAAGCTCACACCAAGAACTTCATTAACTTGATAAAATTAGTACAATACAGAAGTGATTTAAGAAAAATGACTTGAAACTAACATAAATTGACAATGAAAACTGAAATTAAGACTAGAACTAAGCATTAATTAAATCTACACTACTGATGGTCCTAAACTAGTGACAACTTCTTCTCTGAGTCTTCATTTCTTTTTATAGCACTCTCAGAAGCTTCTGTGATCAAAACCGAGTTAATCCCACCATTGAATTAGCTTTGAATCAATCTCATTCGTCCATTGGATTTTTTTGGCGGGAAAACTGTCAAGTGGGAATTTGGCCTCTTCTGAGCACATGGGGGAGGGTTATGTGAAGGTTTCTTATTGGAGGAGGGGGGAGGTGATGGTGGATGTGTCAGGGGTGGTTTTGCAGAGCAATGTTGTGGGTGAGAGTGGTATTTGGCGGGCAAGTGGGGAAGAAGGTGGGTTTGACTTGAGTTTGACCCTGGGTATTAGCTAAGGGTGTGGGTCGGGTTTTATTTAATGGATTGGGTTGGGTTTTATTAATTTTGGGTTAAGGTTTTTGGGCTTTAGACAAAACAAAGGAAAATGGGTTTGGTTTATTGGGTTTATGTTTTGGGTTTTATGAAGTAATAAAGGATCCGGTTTGGCATTTAATAAACAAGGACCAATTGTGACAACTTGCGAACTCCAAGGACCATTGTTGACTTTTTCTTCCAAAATAAACCTTCAGGGACTAATTCTGTCAATTTATGAAACTTCAGGGACTGAAACTGTCAATTATGTGAACTTTGCATGTTTTTCACCTGTTTTTAATCTTTTTATTCCTGAATCATATAAAAACACATTCTATGGATATTTGTAGCATTATATGGCTTTTCAAAGTGTTTTTGGCTGTTTTTGCAGTTTAAATGGGAATAAAATGATGAGTATTTAGACACTCATCAGAGGGCGTAAGATGGTATGGTGTAAAATGGTCTGTTTTGAAAAGCACAGTTATAGTCCAGTGTTAAAATACACTTGGTTCTCTATAAAGATGGCTCTGATGCCAATCTGTAACACCCCCAAAATTTCGTTGCAATAGCGGAAGACTAATTGGGTTATTACGTAAAGGATCACAGTCATAATCATAGAAAACGACTCAAAAGAGGCGTTTTAAAATTCATTATCATTCATTCAATAATTTAAATACAAAAGGGATCCCATGTTTTGTTATTTCACAAAATATAATAGTTTGGAATGAATTATAGAGTTTATTTAACACCAAGACCAATACTTTATTGCCCACTCCGTGCCTTAAATGCTTCGTCAGTTATCTGAGATAAACATGCTAAAAGTCAACAAATTTTTTGAGTGAATCCATAGTGTTTGTATTTAATAATCAGTTTGAACACAAGTTGGATAATAGTAAAACAGTAATGTCACAGTATTGTATATTGCACTAAGTCTCATGAACGCAAACGTTAACAGGTGTGATATCAGTAAATGATATAAATATATGGCCCTCTTGAAGGAGTTTGCCATTCTCCTGGTAATTTCAAATAATGTGCATTTGGTTATCTATCCAGCTAACACAAAGGCTATCTATCCGGCTAACACAATGGGATGTCAACCTCCAATAGATCTATCCACAATATTCGCGTTCACTCGCAAGTGACTAATGGTTCATGATATGAGGGGCTTTTAAAGGGGCATGTGTGTCTTAGGCAATAACATTCAGGATAGCATACAGAAAAATATTTGTGTTCAGACTTGTAGCATGTATCTCCCCACGAGTTTGTAAAATGTATAAAAGTGATAGTAAGAAAAGTAAGTGATATCAAATGCGATGTGGTAACGGCTCCAACACATGACCTGGATAATATGGAAATATGAGATTTCGATAATCTAAACTTGACTTAATGTGAAATAGTGATTTGTAGATATAGTAGGTGGGTGACGAACATGATTAGTGGCAAGAATGGTTGGTATGCTTAAAATGCTTGAAGTTCAAAACCAATGTTATATATGATATTATCTTACTTTTATGTAATTGGTGTCCGATGATGTCGTTTCTTCGAAAGTTGGTAGATGATAAGTTATGTTATACTTATAAAACATTAGTGTGTTATAAAAATCATAATGTTACTGAATAACCCTTTAAGTTATATAAAATTTACACTTTAAACCTTAATAGTAAAATATTTACATATTTAGTCCTTTAACTTTGTTATAATTACACTTTTGGCTCAAATTTTCAAAATATGACAATTTAACAATATTGGTTTCCAAATATTCACTTTTTACCCTTAAGTTATCAAAATGGCAGTTTTAGCACTATTTTATGAAAAGTACACTCTTGGTCCTTTAACTTTAACATATTTACATTTTTAGCTTTAACTATCCAATATTGACATTTTAACACCCATAGTTCTCAAATAATTTATTTATACCCTTACTTTAGTAAAATGACAGTTTTGATACAATTTTCAGAAATTGTACACCTTTAGTCCTTATGGTTAAATTATTTGCAAAACTAGTCCTAAATCATATATTTTTACATTTTTGGTCCAAATCCTTATAGATATTACATTTTATGCACAAAAATACTCATATTTTCTGTTTACAGCCTAAGGTTTGCAATTTGGCAGTTTATACCTTAACTTTTACAAAAGTTACACTTTTAACCCAAGTTTAGTAAATTTTGCATTTTTAGTCCAAAAATCACATTTTTCAATTTTTATCATTTTCATTTAGTAAATAAGTTTCCAGAAGCTTATTCAAGCTTATTGAGAGCTTTTAGCTCATTTTTGGTGTTATTGGGCCTTAAGTGTCTAACTAAGGCCCGTTAAGGTTTTTAAAGGTCCAATGGACTTGAAACTTTTTGGGCTTCTATTTGAGCTTACAATAAGTCATTTTAAACTTACACAAAAGCTTATATATTGCTTATTCTCAAACTGCTTATTTGGTGCCATTGGGCCTTAAGGCCCAATAGGTGTTTTATGTGTATATTAAAACTGTTGCGAGTAGCCTTAGCTTTTAGCTTTTAAAACACATCAAAGGAGCTTATTAGAGTGGCTTATATGCATAGCCTGTTTGTCTAGCTTGTAAAGAATTGAGTCAAGCTTTTTGTTTGATCTTGTACACGTTTATAAATAGTTTAACATGCTCTTTCTAAGTGACAAAGTCCATTTCTGTTGAAGTTTATAATTTAGTTGTGTGTCGATATAGGACAAGTTAACATTAAAACGTGTTACATAATAGGTTTATATGTTGGTATAAGTTGATAACAAGTATTCTAATCTAAACTTAGCCATGTCAAGATTTAGTGATCACAAATTATAGGAGGTTTTGATAACGAGAGCCTAGAAAATTAAATGGAAAGCTTAGCTAGTTCGAACAGTCTATGAAACATTTCAAGGTATTCAAAAATGACTAAGTGTTTGAGATGGACTTACGACACAACAAAGTGTGGGCAGAACTCGACTGTGACACTAGGAGAAGGTATGAGGACTTCGTAACTTGTTTGTTCACACACCCAAGACTTGAGAGATACTTCTACACGTCTTTAACTCGCACTAGAACTCCTAGATACTTGGCTCGTTCTCTTTGACTTGGCACAGAAGGCAAAAGACTTGGAAGTGTTTTGTTAGTGAGTTTATGAGTGTGGTACGTATAGGTCATGTGCATGGATCCTTATACAAGTGGTTTTGGCAAGTTGTGTAGATAAAAGGGAATATGAGAAGGAGATAACGATTATGGGGAAGGTTAGCTAGGGGAGTAGGGATACTTGAGTGAGATTGCAAGTTGGGATACAAGTGTTAGAGTGTGAAAGTGTTTGTATGTTTCGGTTTAGGAGTGACTAAGCACAAGAACCGACCAAGTGATTTATTGTGTATACCTTTGGGTCTAAGAAACACTTAACGTGTTATATAATGTCTCAAAGGATGTGTTGAGGTCTTATGAAAGTTTAGTTATCACATATGATCATGGTTTAGGTCTTTTAAACATTACAAGAATTCGTTTGGTTTATACATCTCCAAAGGGTCCAAATGACTTAGTAACGTGAACAAGAATGAGAATGAGGGCACGTTTGAGGTTAATGAGACATAAGAGACTCTTAGTACACCTAAGATTCCCATTTTAAATCGTTTAGGACATATCAGAAATCGTTTGAAATAGTTTTGAACATTTTGGATACGTTTGGGAAATGAGTGAACTCGACTAGCTTTGTTGTTTGTTTACTGTCCAAACGAACGTATAAGATGTATAAATTGGTCATTCTTGATTCTATGCCATGTGATAAGGATTTATTTGATACCTTTTTAAGGGGTCATTTAAGCCTAAAATCGTGATTATATGATCACATATTGCCTCAAATCGTTTCTTTTCGTATTTTAGGTACTTGGGACGTGATTTTTGGAATTTGGAGCATTTTGGACGTTTTTGGGCTTAAAAGTGAAGAAAACAACAAAGTCGCAGAAAAACCTGTCAGAAAATACACCTGACGGCGTCACGCCTTAATTGGTGACGCCGTCACTTGTTAATCGTGAGCTTGGAAAATTAACACACGTCTCCTCAGAAAACTTTTGAAGACTTTACACCTGACGGCGTCAGGTGTAATTAGATGAAGGACGTCTAGTGTTAAAGTTATAAGAGACGGTTCAGAAGGCTTAAAGAATGACGGCGTCAGGACTCAACCTGACGGCGTCAGAAGACCAAGAGAGACGGCGTCAGAAGGTCGACTTGCACAAGAAGAAACCCTAAACACGGCGGTCTGACGGCGTCAGGATTTATAACCTGACGCCGTCAGCTTTGTAAATCTATATATACTTTTTGATTTTTCATTCATTAGCATGACACTTTGGAGACCTAAATTCTAAGTCGAATTTTACAGCTTTTGTAGGGCTTTGACGGCCTCTTTTCTTCCATGTTCAATTGAAGTTAAGTTTTCTTTTAATCATTCAATATGTCTATGTGTTGTTTGATTATTTGTTTATCTTTTCTTCCTTTTAACATGCTAGCTTAAGTTAATTAGTGTTTGCTTAGATCTAATGAAACCTAGTTATTGATTATTGATGCGTTGTCTATTGTTTAGTTGATTGCTACATGTTAGGCTAAGAAAACTGGCTGACTTCCTTTGCGTAACTAGCTTGAACGTCTTAGAAAACGTAATCGTATGTGCACTACGGTTTTTCTCATTGTATTTAATGCATGAGTTGATGTTAATGATTCTATGATAGCGTACTTAACGTGCGGTTGTAGGAGAAATTGATATTCATAGAGTTGGGGAAGGTAGCACACCCCCACAACTGGTATTAAGGAATACAACGCTTCAACTAAAACAACTGCACTGTGACCTTCAACAATTCAATAAAAGATAACTAGGGAGTAATTAAATCTAAGTAAACAAGTTTGTCTCACTATAAGAAGTTCACCACATTTATTTTTCTTGTTATTTTTAATTTCTGTTTATTATAAGTAGCTTTTCGGTTAGTTGACTAGCAACTAATTCCGTCCACTCATCTAAAAACTGAGATATTTACTTTCTTTCATAAAACTAAAAAAATACAAAGAGAATCATCCCTCACCTTTAGGCTTAAATTTTCATACACTTCAACCTAACGACACTATTCCCCTAGAGAACGATCAATTCCCCGGACATACCTATACTACACTACAACGACTAGGTACACTGCCTGGAGGATTGCAAGCTTCTCAAGATCCCTTGAGAAGTAAAACCTTTTGCGTGGCCACAATCCTCACACCAAGTTTTTGGCGCCGCTGCCTGGGAATAGTTATTGCTTAGGTTTGATTTCTATCTCATTTAAGTCTACTCACTAGATTCCTATCAAGTGAGATTTTTATTTTCTTTTTCTTAGCTTTCTTTAGTCTATCTTTTTCTACGTGCTCTTGTTTGTAACCCCTATCGTTTTCTTTCATGATGAACAATAATATTGTTGATCATTTGACCCCCATTATTCGTGTCTTTCGTCGTAGAAACTTTCAACTGCCTATTCCGGCTCACATCATGGAGGACGAAAACCTACCAAACCTTTCACCCGACCATCACTTTGGCAATAATTCTGAAATTGATGAATCTGACCACGACACCGACCATGAAAATGGCCCTTTTTATTATTCAGATTCCGATGAGGACTTAGGTGATGGAGATGTAATTGATGAGGTTAGGAAAGAAGAGGAGGTTGATCCTCTTAAGTATGTTGACCCTAGGACTAAAATCGAGAAGGATAGCCTCTTTAATATGCAATTTCCTTGTAAAATCGGATATAGGAGCGTTGATGCTTACCTTAACTCATCTTTACCAATGAACATAATCTCTCGTGCTAATTATAACAAAATCATGGTAAATGGGTTAGAATATCAAGGAGATAATATTGTTGCTAGAGTTGAGCCATTACACTTGTTTGTCGGAAGTTTTGTTTACCTGGTAGATTTTATGGTTATGGAGGATTTAGGAGAGTTTATCAATGACAAATTGACTCAAGTCATATTTGGAAAACCCTTTAAAAGGCTAACCAAGTTAGATGAAAAACTTATAGATGGGTTGATTACATTCTCGGATGGAGACGAGGATTTCGTCTATCAAATGCCCCGTTCGCACCCTATGTTTAAGAATTTTTCAATTGAGGCATGCAATAGACTTCCCCCCTCTTGATTAGACTTCCCCCCTCTTGATTTGCTAAGTGAGAATGATAAAAGTAACGGATTTAAATATCCTCATGAAAAGAATAAGAGATATTATCACGGATGTTTAGAGTTAAATGATGAGTATAAGAAAGACGAGGCAACAATTAGGTGGCTCACACTTGGGTATGTGAGCATTAGTGATACAAGGTAGACATGACTTTGAGTCTAGCTACAAGACTCGTTAATAAAGAAAAGCGCTTCTTGGGGGCAACCCAAGTTTTTAATTGTTTGATTGCTTGTTTGTTTGTTTTTATTTGATTTCATGTATATGCTCCATCTTTATTTGTTTATTATTCATGTCTTACATATTTTGTGAAAATGCTTTATTTTGTTTTTAACTTCGCCTTAATCACATATAAAGGTATTTTACAAAAAGATAAGTGTAGGGAAGATCATATTTGTTTTTAAGAACGTATTTGACATGAATAATAACAAATATTGATTTAGCACATATATATTAGTGTGTTTGTTTGAGTCAAATGCTTGTATCGAGTCACAATGAATGTTTTACAGAATTTCCAGGTTTTAAAACTCAGATTTTTCTAGAAATTCTCCAGAAACAAAATATAAAAATTCTGTCAGATCATTCCTGACAGCATCAGGCATTACAACCTGATGGCGTCAGGTACTGTATCGTACAATTGTCCAGGTTTTGTTTTTCTGCTGGAAATCTTATATTTCAGAATTTTAAATTTCCAGGAATCTCATTTATTTTGCAAGCATTATATCCTTTTAATTCCTAGATATATGTGCTCGTTTCTAGGATTTAAACTTTATGTAGATTTTACCGCCGATTTTATGCCAGGGTTTGTGTTTGTTTTCTTAGTTATTCACAGGTTATATTGGGCAAGAAGATGATTTATATTTCGGAAGTGAAGCTTATCATATTCATTTTCTTGGAGCAAATCAGGGGAGTACTAGTTTCTTTCATTCCTTTTTATCTTTACTTTTATACTTTTTAGGAACATTGGGGACAATGTTCGGTTTAAGTGTAGGGATGGTAAATTGGGATACCTTAGAAACTATAACTCCATTTGATTTTTTCTTTATCTTAGAGTAAATGTGTAATAAAACTAAGAGAAATACTTGCTAGGGTAAATTTGGCACCAAATTTAAAATTTTTTACAACATATAGGAGTGAAACTTTAGTCTTAATAAGCGTCTCATGGATAGAAATTATATGACTAGCACAAAAACCGTACCACTCAAAAATTTCCACCCCAAAAATGTGAGGTTCACCTTTAGATTGTCAGGAAAAAGCATTCATCTTTGATGCTTATGAGTGTGCCGATAGTATATAGATTCTTGAACTTGCATTTGTGATGCATTCCGAGACCGCTAGTGAGACTACATTCGTGTAGTTAGGATTTGCTATATGATAAGAGGCATTAGGATAACCCATGTTTTAAACCTGTATTATAATTACGTTGACTTCATTGGTCAAGTAATTTTCCCACACCTTTGCGATGTACTCATTTTTAGTACACGATACCCCTAGTACACCCCTCAGAGCCTATCTATTTCGTTTCTAACTTTAAGAATTTTACTTAAAGGAATAATTTGTTTATAATCCACCCCCAAATGTACACCTAAATAGCCTTAGCCTACCTTGTTTGCACTCATCTTTAGTGCATTATTGTTACAACATATTTGTTTAAACCCTTTGTCAATTGTCTAATTGGTAACATGGTTGCTAAGTCGAGTCATATCTTGTAAATACAGTTTTGGGATGATTGGGACTCATGGGTAAAAGTACTAGTCGTTACAAAGTGAAAGGGAAAATCATTAACCCTTATATACGTTAACGTTTAAAGTATTCCAAGTGTTTTAATTTTCTTGATTCGGGTCATTAGAATAGTTATGTGTAAAGTATATAAAAGTTCAAGTGTAGGGAGGATGCAAGCTCCCTTTGATGTATTATTTTGGATGGTAGAGCAAGAGTGTATGAAAAAAAATCAAAAAAATGAAAAAAAGAGAAAAAGAACAGAGAAAAACATACGGGCTACCATCCGCTTCTTTTATTTTATTGTTTAAGTCAAAATAGTGTCTTGAAAAATACAAAAAGAGTTATTAGTTAGCGAGTCTAGTCGAGTCTTCGCTTAGCAACGCCTCATTGTACATGTAATTGACCAAGATGATTGACTTGCCACCAGTAAAATTCCCTTTATCCAACAAACCGTGTTTATCATGCCCTTACACCTAACGTTATAACCCTTTAAAAGATCTCTTTGATAGTTTATCCTAGGTGCTTACGCCTAAGTGGTGGAGGTTTGATCCGTTCCCAAGCCTATGGTAATCTATGTGCTATGACAGGTAGTGAGTGTTTCAGTTTCAACTTTTCCTTATGTGTTATATAACTTTATTACACCCGAGAGATGTGAGAATCCAAACACTTATTGTGAGGTGCTAGTATATAATAGCCGCACACATAACCCTTAATTCCAATTTGTGAGGATTTAGCCTATTCAGTTTCATAATATTTACCCCAAATTCCACAAAAATATGAGTGTGCTGGTGACTTGTAAACTTTAGAACTTTGCTTGTATACTATTCGAGACCACCATAATGAGTATTATTGATATAATTGGAGTGACTTGTCTAACTTGGTAAATTTCTAGGATTACACCCAAATAACCTTTAAATGTTATGTTATATTAGCTAACTACACTGGTTAGTTAATCCCCATGTTAACCCCTTTATTTACTCTCATTTTTAGAGTAAGATACCCCTAGAAAAACCCTCAGAGCCATTCATTTCGTTTTATACACATATGTTAAAAATGTTTTGTTACACTCTTACACCTTAGCCTACCCTGTAGATTAAAGTCCGTGGTTAGTTGCTTTAGGCAAAAGTGTGTTTCCCTGCGTTTACTGTGTTCATGTGCGTAAATCATTATATTTGGTTAGGTCAGGAAATTGCACAATGCAATGGAGTGAAAGTAGATATTGTATATTTTTGTTTCGTTTTTCGTGTGTTTACTACTTTCATTATTACCTTTATGTCTGAAGTTATGAGAAGTAAAGAAAAATTATCCAGAATTATTGTGATAATGAAGTGGTGAAATTTTACACCAATAGTTAGTTTATTTGATTAAGAAAAAAAATGAAAAAAAAATGAGAAAAGAAAAAGAAAGAAGAAGTTGGAAGTTTGATAAACCAACGTCTTAAAGTTATGTATTAGTAGAGATATCCCTACTTATTTGTTGTATTATATTTATGGATCGAATGGGAGTTGGCCGTTATGGGAACGCCAGCTAAGCTTTATTCTTTGTTTGAGATATTATTGAGTCTAATTCGTGTCTACCCAAAGCGTGAGTTTCAAGTGTCAAAGCGTGAGTTAGTCAATGATATGTGTCTTATTCATGGGATGGTTGAGAAGTGATTAACCACACATTAGGACTTAATCTATTTGTTTTGTTTATTTTTATTTTACACCAATTTTTATCCCAACTGTTATCCATACCCTACTGTATTATTGTATTCGTTGTTAGCTTTTGAGCATCCGAATATGGTGATGGCTAAGTGAGAATATCAATTGTGTGAATAAGGTAGTTACCATCCGAGTATTAGACTAATCGTATGACGCGCCAGCGAGCTGGTGTTTGACTTGGTGACCATCCGTTATGCAAATAACGCGCCAGCGAACCAAGAAGCACACTAGTGACCATCCGTTGTTTGAGGCGTTGAGGACTCGCGCCAGCGATCTACTAAGTTTGTGCAGGAGATGTTTAAACGAAGCTAGGTTTAACCCCTAAGCCTTATCAACCCTTTTTACCGCTTCAGACTCGTTACTCCTTAGCTTTAGTGGTGGAGATGTGTATCCTTGCCAAGCTTATGATAGAATATTCGTTACGACCGAGCAATTGTGCGAATTACCCAAATGTTACCACATAGATTAGTTGAGTGATTTCATTTTCTTACTTCGTGAGGTGTTTGGTTGTGCAATTATGATGAAAATGAATAAGTGCTTAAACTATAAAAACAAATCCTAAACTTTATTTAGGATACATTTTCATAAGTTTAAATCTATAGTTTACTTCAGGACAAGTAAAGTTCAAGTGGGGGATATTTGATGAAATCAAATAAGTACATTTTATTGCCATCATTTGTCCTATGTATTTGACTTGTTTTATATCATTATGTATGAGAATTGATACTTAATCGTTTACTTTTGTAATTCTCAGTTATAAACAAGCATTTGGTGAAAGTTAGCAATTTTGGATGTAAAACGGAGCAAAACGGATCAAGTTGGAAAAATCTACTGAACTGAAGGAAGATACGCCGTATCATTCTAGACAGATACGCCGTACGACCATACTTAGATGAATTCGAAGACCATTTCCTGACTTTGAAGAATGCGCCGCATGTATTTCTATCATGCGTCGCATATGAAACCTTGGTCAACGAAGAAGATCTGACTTATCTACTCTAGATAAGCCGTATGACATTACAAACATACAATGCATCAATCTCTAGACTTCACCAAAGATTATCCAAGATACTGAAGAACATGCGCCGCATAGAGAAAGAAGTTACGCCGCATCTGAAGACGGTGTACGAATATTCCAGAATATAATAATCTTGGACCCCACGCAAAGTTATCTACATGCGCCGCATCTACTTAGTTGATGCGCCGCATCGAACCCTCAAACAGAAACTATAAATACCCCATGATACAGCCGAATTTTGTGTGCCAGAAGTGTTACAAAGTGCAAGACTAACCCTAAGGAGAAAAATACAGATGAAAAGGCAACACAAGACACACCCAAACGAAGATTTTAGAGCAGTAAGAAGGTCTTGCTTGTGTTTTAATTCATTAAGTAGTTTTGTTTTATTGTAATAGTACACTATAATCCATCAGGATTGCTGGGCTTGTGACCGCCATATTGCTCCTC
This sequence comes from Artemisia tridentata subsp. tridentata, assembly GCA_021014915.2. Classification (NCBI taxonomy): domain Eukaryota; kingdom Viridiplantae; phylum Streptophyta; class Magnoliopsida; order Asterales; family Asteraceae; genus Artemisia; species Artemisia tridentata. The sequence continues at coordinate 287,524,723 of CP139502.1, forward strand.
TTTATATTGCTTTCCCATCGATTATAAGTTTATTTGATGTTTATTTGGTTCTTGTTATATGTGCTTTGATTACCTCTGTGTTTAGTTGTGGCTTGTTTGCGCTGCCATACGCCTCCCACGATTACTTCGCTAGCATTATAAGTTAGTGTAAGCCCTTAAAAAAGGTTAAATAATATAGACATAAGTAATCATTAAGAGTTTACTCGCCTATAATCAAGATACCGACGAGAGAGAAGAGATTTTAGCACTCGTCATATAAAACTAGCAATAAAACAAGTGACAAGCTACTTAATCATTCGTCATGCCTCTTATATGTATATGTTATCTATCTGTGTACGTGTTCGCCTATCGTGTATTTGATCCATAGTTTAATTATCGTTGTAATCAACTCAAATCATGCCAGTCTCTCAGACTGAACCCCCTTGCGTTAGATTAGGTTAATTAGAACTAAGAAAAAATTACACGGATGGTCCTTGTGGTTTAACGTAATTAGAAGTTTGGGAGCTATTTCATTTTATTTACGCCAGACATATCTATTTTGGGAAACGTTTAACGCGTTTGGTCCCTAAGTTGGATGGGCGTTATCTTTCTCTGTTAAGTGTTTGCATCGTTAGTCCCTCCGTTAGTTTTGTTTGCATCGTTAGTCCTATTTTTTGCATCGTTATCTTTCTCCGTTATAACACAACTTAGTAAATGGTCCATTTTGATATAATTTGACCTGCCATTTCAAGGAGTTTTGGACTGGTTCAAAAATATATAAAAATACCGTTGGACTCGTTTTTTCGTGCTCTTTCCAATGGTGTGCTCGGGGAATTTTTCCGAGTTCGTCTGAACCTCGTTAAACGCGAAAACGTCGTTGAAACTCATCTGAAAATCACCGTTTTTGCTTTGTTCTCAAACCCTTATACATCCGAAAATTACTTTTTTTTCGAAAATAATTTTTTTTTACAAAAATTAATTTTTTTTAGAAAAATTACTTCTTTTTTCGAAATTATTTTTTTTACAAAAATTAATTTTTTTACCAAAATTAATTTTTTTACAAAAATTAATTTTTTTTTCGAAATTATTTTTTTACAAAAATTACTTTTTTTCGAAATTAATTTTTTTTTCGAAATTAATTTTTTACAAAAATTAATTTCGAAAAAAAAAGTAATTTTTCTTAAAAAAAATTAATTTTTGAAAAAAAATTAATTTCGAAAAAAAAATTAAGTTCGAAAAAAAAATTAATTTTTGTAAAAAAATTATTTTCGAAAAAAAAAGTAATTTTCGGATGTATAAGGGTTTGAAAACAAAGCAAAAACGGTGATTTTTGGATAAGTTTCGACGACGTTTTCGCGTTTAACGAGGTTCAGACGAACTCGGAAAAATTCCCCGAGCACACCATTGGAAAGAGCACGAAAAAGCGAGTCCAACGGTATTTTTATATATTTTTGAACCAGTCCAAAACTCCTTGAAATGGCAGGTCAAATTATATCAAAATGGACCATTTACTAAGTTGTGTTATAACGGAGAAAGATAACGATGCAAAAAATAGGACTAACGATGCAAACAAAACTAACGGAGGGACTAACGATGCAAACACTTAACAGAGAAAGATAACGCCCATCCAACTTAGGGACCAAACGCGTTAAACGTTTCCCAAAATAGATATGTCTGGCGTAAATAAAATGAAATAGCTCCCAAACTTCTAATTACGTTAAACCACAAGGACCATCCGTGTAATTTTTTCTTTTTGTTTTAACCTGTCAAAAACAGTTCTTAAACCATAATTAATTGAATCTATCTTGCTATCTTATAATGCATTTAGGCCTTTTATAAATAGTAATACTTAAAATTCAGCAATACTATAAATAGTAATACTTAAAATTCAGTAATACAAGTAAAGAAGCTAAAAGTACAACATGTTTAAACATAATTCCAACATTAATTACATCAAAAACTTAAAATTCAGTAGTACATATTACAAAGCTATGTTTACAACTAATTAATGCACACATAAAACTAAAAACACACTACTCATTTAATACAATTAATACGCTATTAAAAACATTCATTCATCTAAATATACAACTTTTTAACCACAAAGTACAATATAATTAAGCTTCCACACATGAAAGCAAATAATAGTGACTACTATTAATAGAAATACTTAAAATTAAGCAATACAAGTTCTAAAGCTATAAGTACAATAATCAATACTACTTATAGAAACTTCCCTAATATTTACAACTAATGCATTGTACAAATTAATAGATACAATTAATACACCCCATCACCAATATTTACAACTACCTAAGCTCAATGTACAAGTACAAGTAATTAAAACACATTTTCTAACATTTACAAGTTCTTAAGCTCAAAGTACAACTAATTAAAATAGAAATAGTAACATTAAATACAATAAATAAATCATTATGTACATTAAATACAATTAATTAACGGGTCAATAAATACAATTAATGCAGTTATTAAAACATCCCTTACATAAGAAATACAACTTATCAAGCATATTGTACAACCAACTTAAACACAATTCCTGCATTAAATGTCACTAATACAAATAATAAAGCACATTATACAAATACTCAAGCCCGAACGGGCAACGGGACAAATGGGCTCGAGCCCGAACGGGCACGGGACAAATGGGCTCGAGCCCGAACGGACACGGGCCAAACAGGCTCGAGCCCGAACGGACACGAGCCAACGGGCTCGAGCCTGAACGGGCACGAGCTAAACGAAATTCTTGATATCCGTAAATTTATTGTCAAAAAAAACATAATAAACTAAAATACATGATTCACCGGAAAATTTTATTTCAGGGTACCCGCAGCCGCAACGCGCGGGTACCCTGCTAGTTTGGTTAAAAGAGACTTTAGTCTTCTTCCAAACACCAGTTACCAAACAATCTTTGTGTATTTTGCTCTTTTCTTATGCCTTAAAACTTAATTGATTTTGTCCATTGTCTGTTTTTGAATATTATGATACTTGAAACATAAAGGGTTGAAATACAATCTTGCAACAGTCATAACAGGAATCAAATGATAATATCCATATGATTTCAAGAGCGAATAGGTACTCTCGGATTTATGTCCAACTCTCACCAAATATGTCACATCTTCGGCTGGTTTCTATTTTGTAATAGCGGTGGTCCAAAACGCTAACAATCGTTAAAATGTGTGTTAATTAATAGGTCAGTATGGTTTCTATTGTTTGCACATCCAAAAGCTCATTGTTTTCCATTTCCATCGTATGCACATATAATAGGCACACATGATGACATGAGCAAACGAAACACTAAAGCACCAACGCTGCAATACTCAAAAACGCTGCAACTCTTGCTATACAGTATCTACAATTTCATAGGTGTTACATAGCGTAGAATCACTCTTGTGCATAAATAAACAAATGTTTTTCCACAAGCATTTGTGGCCTATTCAGGAACCTATATTGGTCTACCATGTGTATGAAAACATACACAAATCCGATGTAAATAGTACCCAATAACCACACACATATGATACACACGCATATAATCATTGTTACAGTAATGGATAAAATAAAAAACAATACGTTGTATAAAAAAAACAACTTGTATATCATGCAGCAAAAAACTCTTGTATTTCACAGAAGCCCAGGCATTGTAAAACTTAGGACACAGAGTCCACAGACTAAGATCTATATACTAACAGCTCAAAGAAATAAGTAATTTGTAGCAAGTTCCTTTTTAGGTGGCTTGAACAACTCAGAAAAAGAATCCACCAATATAATCCAAGAACTTGCTCATAACACTCGGTTTTCACTTCCTTGCTGTTTTATCAAGAACCTCTATATATTTCTTAGGGATTCCATATTGTTCAACAAGATATCTGGCAAGCACATCGATCACCCCGCCTTGAACCAAAACCTCGTGCCCCTTCTTCCCTGGACAACAAAATCAACATAATTAGCAAAATATTTGCAACTTACACTTTGAATACATAAAAGGTATGCTTGTAAATAATATAAAATCACAAGAATTTTAATGTTTTAGCTGTTAGCTTTTTTATAAATGTTTCATTCCCTCAAATCTTAACTTATTTTTAGGTTAAATTTAGCCATCCAAATTTTCACTATTTGATCGATTAAAACGCTTACAGGATAAAAAGAGACCACAAATAGGTTCACGGTTAAACCAGTGCGGAAAAAAGTTTACGGGTAGGACTGATAAAGGGTAGCAGTTTAGTGGTTTTACCATTATTTGAAATTTAAACTAGCTCATTTTACTTATAGCTACGTACCTGGCAATTCGGTTACAGACGTACTGCAAGCAAACTTCTTTTGCAATTCTGATGCCAGAGGCTCGGCATCGATCAAGAAAGATTCCATTCCTGTAAGCTTTGTAACTTTTTTATTCCCTTGTCTCCGCTCAGTCATTATCTGCATCGCCTTCAAAGCACCTTTCCTCACAACCGATTCTTTTCCTCTGGTCACTTGATGATGTGCTTGCATCCTGTTTATAAACGTCGGTGCTAAATCCTTCTTGTGGATTTCTGATGGATACGTCGATCCTTTCTTAATAGCCCCCTTAAACAAGGCATCACACAAAATGGCATCTAAAACAACAATTGCCTTATTTGTTGGTTTGACCAAGTTTTCTTTTTCGATATAAGCGTATACAACTTCACTTGCTTCAGATGCAGTATAAAGTTGGTGTGTATCGGCTCCCACTGAGTTGAAGATTGGGTTGACGTGGACGCTTGGTTTGTAAATCTCGATAAGGTCCATCATTCTGTTATTATCGCTTTCGGTACTGGCATTCGCCGTTTGTTCTACTTTCTCGACTTGTTGCTTCTCTGGCCTAAAGGATATGTAATCTGGATGCTTGCGGTTAATGGCCAGGACCATAACTTCTTTTTTATGCTTGTCTTCTTTCGATGAAATCTACAAGTGATACAAGTTATTTAGAGACAGAAGAAACATCCTTTTGAATACAAAAAAAGAAAGGTGACAAAAAGAAGTCAAGGGTTATACCAATCCTTCAGAAGACTTGGATTGTAGCCATTTAGATAACTTTTTGTGTGACGACTTCTTGATATCCAGCACAATACCTGGTGGCCTACATGGTAAAACATGATTCGCCCTGCACCAACACAAAAAACAGCCAATAGAATTTAGGGATTACACCACTACCAAAAAAAAAAAAAAAAAAGGATCGTTAAGGGACAAAATTGAGGTTGGTTGGTTAAATACACCATAAATAACATTTATGGAACGAACCACCGTGAAAAATAGTTTTCAGGGTTAAACCACCAAAGATGTTAGTTTAAGGAATTAAACAACATTAGCCCAATGGTATTGTGAACTTTGCCAGTTAACCAAAAACTTCTATATAACTTTGCATTTAATTAGATAGAATGTATAGCTACTACTCACATGTTAAACAAATGCTTCAACTATAATATTTTTTCCAAGGTAAAACTCTTACCATAATGTGCTACCAGCAATAGGAAGATCTTTATCCTTGAGGGTAGTGTAACAGGCTTGCAGAAGACATTTGTCTAAAAGTGCATCTACATCCTCAACTGAAAGCGAATTTTGCTCGTCGGCAGTGACCTTCTCACTTTGATCATTTTCTGTCACCTTTAGATCACCAAAATCAGAAGTTATTTGTTGGTCAACATTTGGGTCTGAAGGCATATTTGAAGATGAATCACGATAGCTAGCATCTTGGCCATCATCTGCATTATTCTCATGATCACTTGTGGCATCAGTATCAGATTGCTGAGAATTAGGGAATAGAGAGGGATCCCCAAACACTGCGTCTTCCAGAAAGCCAACATTAGGCACATATCGATCTTCAGCTGATTCCCTAGACAGAATTAAAAAAAAAAAAAAAAAAAAAAAAAGGTCTGTCACATAAATCCACTAAAGAATGGCAACTAAGTGAAATCTGTGTATAGGTGGCAATCCCAACACATGTATCTACTTTGAATCTTTGATTATACTTTATAGAGGTGGAAAAAAGATTTAAACAATCTCTTCTGTTTTCTTTAGGCAAATTTTAAGGAAAGTAAAATGTTAGAAAATCTATATAATTACGTAAAAAAAATGTACTTTATATGTCCAAAAGTGATCCATGATGCGTTATACATTTTAAATACACTTTCAGTGGCTTTCCACTCATTCAAACCGTTTAATCTTTTTTACCTTCCACAAATGGGTTAACCGTCATCTCTAATATTTTACCTTCCACGTCGCTCTTTAAAATAAGATTTTGGTGGTATTTTTTATAACACGATCATTTATGAAAAACAGAAGATGAACTAAAATAGTGTTGATGGGTCATCATGATCCAACCTGACCCGTTATAAATTACTCATTTTGACCATTACCCAACCCGGCAGACCCATCCAATTTCCCACCCTAGTCAAGTTCTATATTTACCAAAGTGCATCTCTGTAGTGATGGCTTATCTTCAAAGCCTTCCCACGGAGTCCAGCTTTCAAAGCATCAGAGCTACTAATGCATGTAGACCCAACCTACATAAAAAGGCAAAACAACTTTTTACATACTTGAGCATTTATCATATCTTTGAAATTTTGAAAACAGTGAAAGTGCAGAAGCTGACCGCAATTGGAGCTGGATTACCAGGAACTACAACAGCCCATATTTCCCCTGCTGAAAACTCTGGGAGACCCTCTGCACCTATACTGATACCAGGAAACATCAAATCTGCCCCTCCAATCACATAGCGGGAAACCTCGCCGCCCTTTAGAGTGAAAGCAGGTAGAAGATGAGGAACTTTCCATAGTGCATACACTGCATTTCAGATTTACGTCATAGGACGTGGTCATAGATTAGAAGTTATAGCAATCATCTGAAAATATATTGTTTTACAAAAATAAACAAATATAGAGCCTAGAATCCAAACAATTATGTTGGTTAAGACTCGAGTTTATGGTCTAGAACGAATCAAGCACATATGGCAAGGAATAAATATTTACCATACCATCATTACAGATGGAAAAAAGGCATAATAAAAGGTACCAGTGTCAGTGTGTCACACATATGCCGAAGTCACATAGGATGATCACACAAACATGGTTGTCTCACAATAGAGTTATGATTGACATCAATGGCTAGCCTACTGTCCATGATGGCAGCAAGCATGTCGAAGATAGATAGAACTCATGTTAACGAAGATTTTGGGGGGTTTTCGATGTGCAATTTGCAGCTGATCATTGCAATTTATAGTCGCAATAATCAGTTTTTAGTGATAGGACAAAAAAATTCTGCTTATGAATATTTAAAGGTCATATAATCAGCTTCATACTAGCTGTAAGCCAATAAATTTCCCTATTTGCCCCTGCAAGTAACTCACGTAAAACATTTATACTTATTTGACAACACGCACCACTTTATATCAGGAAAACACCTTATTTTATCATTTCAATGATTTAGTTCTCAACTTTTTTAGAACTTCAAAAAACATAAAGAGTTGGACACTGAAATTCTATCACCTACAACTTGTTGGAAATTTAGTTCAATTGAGGGATTTGATCATATTTGAAAATGGGTTTGGAGATACAGAGTGTACACCCATTAAGTCCCTGATTACCCTGACTCTTATAGTGGTTTAAGTTACTACTGCTAGTACTAAGTTAGTACTGCTGGAGCAAGTTACTACTGTTGGCATAAGTTAGTACCGCTGGAATGAGTTTGTAACTACTTTGACCTATTTATGGGCCGTTTCAAACTCGTAATTAAGACCATAATTACTTGGTCTTGTAACCACTATGGCTATGATGGAATAACATTATGAGGAGATTAATTAGCCTATTAATTCTCATACTTCCATTGACTAAGAGTGAATCAATCCTATAAATAGGATACTCATCTGCATGGAAGAAAATATGAAACATAAACACTTGAAAGCAAACAGGTTCTTGATTTGTGCCTAAAACAAGAACACCGCTTGGTCTTATCCCATAGAGATATTCGTGTAACCCCGGCATAGGGTCGAATAGTTTCTATTGGAAAGTGATAACACAATTTCAAGTGATATCCGGTACCACCGATTATCTTCACCCTGCTGGGACTGATCCAAAGAAACCAACACAACTCGTATTAAAATTGATGCTTATTTGATTTCGATAATTCACCATCAAATAATCCATTCAAAAGCATATATCCAAGCACCACCTTGGAAAGGCGACAGCAACAAGCACTAATTGTCATGAACTCATGAAGAATGGCAAGGCAGTATGCTAGTCAAAGAAAAGGGAATGCAATCGCCAAAAGTCAAGATACCGTTACAAACTATATCAGGGCTCGGGTAAAGGCTTTAAAAGTCACCACGGTCAAACTCAACATCACGAGAAAGTTGGGGTATGATATTTTGTTAAAATGTTACCACGTGAATAGCTAGAGCATTAAATGAAATCCATCCATGATTATCAAAAGCTTAGTAACCGATAGAAAACCATTGTTTAGTTCCTAAAATCTTAAATCTGATCTTACTATTCTTTGGCAAGAATCAAGATCGTAAAAAAAGGGACCCTCAATGAAATCTTGACCAAGCATAAATAGATAATCATAACATCTATGAGTCCGGTGTTGGAATCATTGTTGTGCCTCCACCATCAACACATAATAATGTTATATTTAGTTAGTTTGTTTACCTGTTGGATATATGGTTGTGCCTCTGCTATCAACGTCAAAGAAAATAGGTAATCCACCCTCCAAACTGTATATAAGAACACGATTTGGGTGCTTTGAGACTGTTACCTCTACCTACAATATAACCAAAACATGGTTGCATATAAAATCTTGACATAACGAATATTCTACAAACAACATGAATGGAGATAGACAAGTAATTTCACAGCTGCGTATGACACTTTCATAGCAAGCACACGTACTCATTACATGAAACGTCAACAAGTACAATATGGAAATTTCAAACTTTATTGGATGTCTGTTGAGAGATATTTTTAATACCAATTAGCATAAAGAACACATGTGTGTCACATACTAACACATAAAAAACTTTCATTGATGGTCCTTAATGATTTCTTTGTAGTTCGATCATATACATAGTATCGAAAAGCATAGGAAATTTACCGCGCATAAAATATTAATAATGAAAATGGAAATACATCAGTATGTAACAAGCTATAAAAGACTTCAAAAAAACTACATTCATGTTTGGATAGTACACCTTGTTAAAGCCTCTATTTAAGGTGAGAGTCGCTAATTTCCTCTAAAAGATTTAAAGCGGCAGAAACCCTACCCTACCCCTGTGCACCCCTTTTGGGTGCCATCTAACCCTTGCCCAAAGACCTAGCCCTAGGCAATGAGCAAAGGAGCCGGTATTAATTCAACCCGGGACCTATTTCCTCAAAGCCCTCCTTGACCGGTCAACTAAACGGTTACGGTGAAGGAGTGATTTAAACATATTAAGACCTCACAATCCATATTAAGTGTAAGTTGTAACGCACTAAACCAATTCCCACCACACCATTTTCATCCTTCCGTTAAGTCTTAAAACTTATACAACTCACATAAATTCAAGTGTTCCCTCACCCCCATCATTTCCATCAATAGTAAATAAACACAACAACGCACATGTTCATATAAACCGGATTATCAACCGATTAATGAACCTAGTATAAAATCAAAAACTAAAGAATCCCATAACAAAAAATCAAACAACTTCGATTTTTTTCCCCATTCATGTATTTTCATCTTAGGGGTTGTTTGTTTAAGGACTTATGAACTTATTTGATTTCGGCTTATATATTACAAGCCCCAATTTTCTAGCTTATTTTGAAACTTATGGGATTATATAAGCTTGTTATATATCATAATAAGCTTATATAATCCCACACGTCTCAAAATAAGGGGGGTGTTTGTTTCGGCTTATATAGCCAGCTTATGGCTTATTTGGTTTTGGGCCTATGTTTCATAAGCTCACTTTTTGTGGCTTACTTTCAAACTTTTTGGCTTATATAAGTTAAGCCGAAAAGTTTATAAGCCACAAAAAGTGAGCGTATGAAACATAAGACCAATACCAAATAAGCCATAAGCCGGCTATATAAGCCGAAACAAACACCTCCTATGTGAGAAAAATAACCGAAATCAAATAAGCTCATAAGCCCACATATAAGCTTAAGCAAATGTATTAGTATCTTTAACATCATAACATATTATCAACTCAATACACATATTTATTACACAACCCACAATAACATATTACTGAAAAAAATATAAAAATGAAAAAGATGTTTGACACCTTAGGAGGGATTAAGGTATCAAGGTCGGAATCAGAAGCATTTGGGAACCTTTCTTTGATTGTTCTTTTGAGTTTCTTACGGTCTGCTCCTGATAATCTTTGTTGTGATTTTGATTCTACAGTTTTCTTGAACATCTTTTTTCTTTTCTTTTTTTATAAAAACCCTGATTGTGTTGTATTGTTATGTCAGCAGGGTATATGAAAGAGGCGAAGGTTATAGACAAGCAAAATTGCTTTCTAAGTCCTCAAGTTTCGGATTTTTACATAATCACACCAAATATGTCAAAAGCCTTTCAAATAGCCCATCGGCTAAAATAGCGGTAGCAAAAAGCAGTAAAGTGTTTGGTTACATAATTGTATAGTCATAATTAGTAAATGAAAATGCTAGTTGCTCGTAAATGCTACTCGAACTAGCGTTTTTTATTTGAAGCATTTAGAAATATTAAGAACTCTAGTTGTTTGTTTCGAAACAAACATTTTGTGCAAAACGCTAGTTGCTAGTTATTTCAAAAAGGCTTCTAAATACTTACTACCAAACAAACCCTTAGATTACCTACAAATAGCAAATTTACTTAAGTGATGTATCTCGTGATCGTTTCTCAATTTTTAAGTTGCAAACTTTAAATGTGTATTTAGTAAGGTTTGAAATCTAAACTCTTTTTTTAGAATGTTATTTGTCTTACCACTATATTATTTGAAATCTAAACTTTAATGTATAAAACATCCAAATTTTCACCTTTTCTATTTTTATTGTATTGTTTTGTAGAATATATGGTAGTTTATAAAACATGGATGCTCCAAGATGTTGATTTCGTTGTTGAATAACCTCTTAACAAGATGAGATTAAGGTAATAGCCATTATATTGATTGCTTTATGTTGTTTATTGTGTTCCCGTGTTTTAACAATCACTTCATATTTTTATCTTTTCTTAACATTTCAAAACATCCCATTCTCAATTTTTATTTGCCACTATAAACCGTCACCACTATACGCGAGTACTCGGCTTGTGTAATAAAAAAAAATGGTTAAAACGAAAGAAACATAAAAGCACACTATTTTTAGAACACAAAGAAGACTTGTATTCGAGCCAAAGCAACCAGGCTCGCTTCGTAAATACTAGTTAGTTATTTGGGATTGTAATATAAAGGTATTTTTAATGAACACTCTATAACAGTTCGTAAAAATATCATAAAGATTTTGCTAAGGATCAAAATCTATAAGTTTCTAAGTGAGAAACTATAAGTATAAATAGATAATACCTCTCTCATTTGTAATTGTCTTTTAGCAATAATCAATCATGTAAGTTTTACGTATCTCAAAAAAAATTCAATATTATTGAAAACTAGCTCCCGGACACGCCCGATGGGCTGGCTAGCTTCAATGAATTACTGTAATTTAACATTCGAAGATTATTATTTCATGTAAATGTTCATGAACAAATAAATTTATAACATTGATCATGAAACATTTGTAAGAATATTTGTATGTTATAAGACAATTACATAAATATTCACTTAAATATATAAAATTCTAAAGTCTATGCAATACCTCTTTGTATAGGACATTAGTTGTCTTATTTGTATGGGTAGTGATACATACACCATAAAAAGTGATACACACACCTCAATATCACATCATTAATTCATATAGTACAACATGATATTTCATAAATTGTGGTGTGTGCATCACTTTTTGTGGTGTAAGTATCAACGCCCTATTTGTATACTCCCCATCTTTTTCGCACCATAACTGACCTCAAAAATACATGTAAATGCTATAACACTCACCACCTACTTGATAAAGTGAGATTTCACACCATCTACATCAGACAATAAGTATCTCATAAACAAATATAAGAACAACAACTCTTTAGTAATAGAGCTTGTATAGTATAAGAGAGTAAGAGACCCACTTGTATATTATAAGCAACTCATAACGCCATCCTTGTCGGCACAGATTGCAAAATCAAATGGTATACAATAAAATATTGAACGGAGACAAAGACAGAACGGAGAAAAAGACAAACCATCGTGTTAGGCTTTTCATTTCAAACTAACAATCTTGCTTGTAAAAATTGCTGTAAAGACAGTAACACCCTTTATTAAAGTCGCCCATTCTTGCAAAAGTACTTGAAATGAAGATACAAATGAAAATGAATACCTTGGTCAAGCGTCATGGCACATGAAACGATAAATGCTTCCTTTATCACTGCCTTATCAGCTACATAATTGCATATGTTTGTGAATGCCCATATGTGCCTCGAGCCAAGTTCATGTAGCAAACAACAATGTTTCTCGAATAATTCCAACTTCAATGAAACCAATATCAGTTAGCAAAGTGAACACTCAAAATATATAAAGCGGAAAAGTATCGAATTTATGGTTTTTTAAGTAAAAAATTGTAGCGTAGACGTAAAACACTTCTAGCCATCCACTATTCCACTATATGCTCTTTGCCTATAACAGTAATGAGTGTCGATCGATATTTTTCAGGTCCAAAGAGAAATAACCCAATCATATTGATTATACCGTTAATAACTCCCACTAGGTTAACTCCTCATGTAATTCTTTGACAATTGTCGGTCTTTCAAAAGTTGATGAAGTACGGTTTGTACATAACATAAAAAAGCAGTCTATGTGGTAAAAGCAGGATATAAAAGACGACAAGTACTTACTAAGGCTTCAGTTGTAAAGTATATATTGGATTGAATTTCTATCCCTAATTTTATTTATCACTATTAATCAATCAAAATAAGGACAATCTTTTATATAAGAAAGGAAAACTTCAAGTGAGAAATTTTGCATTTCAAAAAACTACATCTTTACTGATTTGTTATTTATTTTCTTTTATACATGTTTAATAAAAACAAGTCTAAATATTTCCTTATTTAGCATAAAAATTAATAAATTCATTTTTGTATAAGAGATGTAGAGGGGAAAAAAAATACGCATGTATTTCATATTTAATATTTGATACTTTTGGACCTAATTGTAAAATAAAAAAAAAAAAAAAAATAAAAAAAAAAAAAAAAAAAAAAAAACAAAAAAAAAAACAAAAAACAAAAAACAAAACACCATGCTTATCACTATTCTCACGTCTTCACTCATAACCTCTTCCCCATTTTCAAAAAATAAACCTTAAACCCCTCAAACACGAATCACCTCTCCAACCCTAGCCTACCCTCCATCGCCGCCAAACATTCTAAAACAACAATTGGTTACTAGAGTATCTCTGGATCAATGGAAACAATTAGTTGTTGAGGCGTCAAAGGTTAAAGTTTGTAGAGTTCGTCTATATTTAATGCTTTGATCATGTTTTTTTTTTGTACTTTTTTGTTGAAAAATTAATCAGTGTTATGATTTTTGGATGAAACTTCTAACATGTGATCTTAAAATATCATGGTTAAAGTTAGTATCGGATTATTATTTATTATAGTGGTAGACTATAAGTGTTATAGTGTTCGGCTAAAGTGAAACGAGTTAGGCTTCTCTGATTATACAATTAGTTTCAATGTAAGTGAGAGCGAAAAAAATCATATGTCCACATAAATTTGAATTCACTTATACAATTTCTATACATTAATTTTTATTATTATAGTACTCGAAATTCGAAAGTGTTCATTAACCATATTTAATGGCCATAGTTTCAAGAGTAAGCTTGATCTGCTACTATCTCTGTTGTTGGGATAATATTTGTTATAGCAACTGTCAAACACTTTTTTGATATGATTTGGATTAATAGAGGTAAAATTCTAGGTATGTGGGATTTTGATTAGGCTGGCCCAGTAAGGGATCCCAATCCTTTCCATTTTCTCTGTCACGTCAGCTTTCTCTCTCTAGTGACCTTCAGGCGATTGGGTGCCCCAGTAAGGGCGACCATGATAAACTTCTTTTTTTTTTTTTTTTTTTTTTTTTTTAAATATATATATTTTTAACACAAACTCAAATTTCATTAATAATTAAAACGTTACATAATAATTCAAATAAAATAAAAACATTAAAATAAAATTCAAATAACATTAAAACATTACGATAATAAAACGACTAAACTAGTTTTGATTATGACGATGCCAAATGTCTTCCACCAAATCGGCTTTTGATGCTAAGATGAGTTGTTTTGTTGCATATCTCCGTGGTAATTTCCAACGATTCCACATGCGTTCTTATAGGATCATAAGAACGGTGCTGCTCCGCTGGAAAGAATACTGGAGATATCGCCCGCTCTTCGTCCTGAATTATCAAATTATGTAATATGATGCATGTGTACATTATATGTGATAGACGCTCTTTGTCAAACCATTTAGCCGGATGTTTAATCATTAGCCACTTCCTTTTTAGTACACCAAAAGCACGTTCCACATCTTTTCTTGCTGCTTCGTGCATCGTCTTATACAATATTCGTTTGTGATCATTCGTCCCTGGATTTTTAATGGACTTCATAATAACAGAGTATTCCGGATATATCCCATCAGCAAGATAATATCCCCGTTTATAAGGCACGCTGTTAGCAACGAATTCCACATCCGGTGCTCTCCCCGTTTTGAGATCATTGAAAAGAGGCGATTTACGTAAAATATTTACGTCGTTATTCATCCTGGCGACACCAAAGAACGCATGCTAAATCCATAAATCTTGGGAGGCGATCGCTTCCAATAAAATGAAAGGAGTTTGCCCGTGATCACCCCTATAAAATTGAGCTTTTAAAGCATGTGGGCAATTCTCTCACGGCCAATCTGTACAATCAATGCTTTCTATCATCCCAGGAAACCCATGACTTTCGTAGTGATGAGCATAGAGTTTGTCAATGTTAGTAACCATCGGCTTTCGCAGATACTCTGCACCATATAACTCCATTATGGCCTCACAAAATTTTTGGAGACACTCACGAATTGTTGACGCACCTATTTGCACATATTCGTCTAGAGCATCCGCATTGACTTCGTATGCCAATTGACGAATTGATGAAGTACACTTCATCAATGGAGAAATACCAAGTACGCCTGCATAACTAGGAGTTTGTTGGAAATAAGGTGAATGATCGGTTACCTTTCTAACAATTCGTGTGAATAGTTTTCGGCTCATTCGGAAACGATCATGGAATGCTTGATCGCCGTATCTTGGGGTCTCGCAGAAGTAAGCAGCCACTAAACGGTTATGAGCACCCAAACGATCCCTACTAATTTGGTTTCGTGAGACTTTAGTTTGTGACGCTTGAAAAGCCTCCCAACACTCTTCCGCAAACATCATAAACTCGCTACTAACTTCATTTTCATCATCCGAAGACGAATCGGCAATGAATAGCTCGTAAGAATTCATAGTGTGAAAAAATATAGAGAATGTGTGAAATGAGATTTTTGGATTGAAGTGTGTTAATATGTTGTGAATTTATAAGGTAGTTTAAAAGATTTTTTTTTTTTTTTTTTTTTTTTTTTTTTTCAAACGGTACAATCCAACAGCTAGTTTTTTTTTTTTTTTTTTTTTTTTTTTTTTTTTTTTTTTTTTTTTTTCAAACGGTACAATCCAAACGGTCCAAGATTAAATGCACAACTTTTACAAAGAAATTTATTTGATCGCATATGCGACCAAGATACAAAAAAAAGGTGGGTCGATCGATTCTTCACAGAAGGACGATCGATATGTAATCGATCGTGTTAGTCGATCGTCCAGCCTTACTGCGCCTAGCCTTATAAGTCGTCAATTCCATAAACGCTAATAATACAGTTTATAGGGATCATATTGGGTACAATTACACCACTATGTCGATTTTATGCACCCTTGAAATTCAAGATGTCAATAAAATGGATTTTAACCATATTAAGGTCTTAAAAGTTGATAAACATTGTGGCACGTGAGTTTGGAAAAAAGTGTTTAGGAGTTTGAATAATTGTAAGGTCTCAAATTTTATGCATTGGTTTTATGCATTGTTTTTCAACTTGCTACACTATTAGAACTAGTTATAAGGCCCGTGCACGCACGGGGTTCACATATAAATCTTTGTCTATCTTACATTTTCTTTTGTGGAGAGATGAAACACAAAAAGGTTACACAGTCGAGATAGAATCCATAGTTCCATCAACAACAAAATCAAGTAGATTTGTTAACCAACATCTCGTCATCTTGATATAACATATTTATTCGAACAATTACGTGTGTATAATAGATAACAATTGTATTATATAGGATCTGATTACAGAACAATGTGGTAAAGAAATATTATATGAAATCGATTTCCTATACTCACACTATCTATTGAAAGAATACAATGTAAACAATAACAATAACAATAACAGTTGCTCCATGACAATCATCAAAGCATCACCAAAAAAAGTAAGTGTTGATTTTCTACTTTTTAAAACGATATGCTTCTAACCAAATTTGTAACAACTTGCATCGTGTTTCTTCAAAAACATGTTTGTAAAAACAAAACATATATATACGATAAATGATGGTAACGTGATACCAGGCCTGATTAAATCAACCAAAAATCCATATCAGATACATCTAATATCAAATGGTGAGGTCTTTTTGAATGTCCGCAAAAATGCCACTATGCTGCCACCCATATCTGGAAATTTTGGACAACCAGGAAGAGGCTTCACCTGATAGACGCGATCAACTTCTACGGGATACTTGAGAAGGTGAGCCTTCATATCAGTCACTACAACGGTTGCATATTGATTCCCGTTCAATTCAATCTCTGACCCTTCTCACACACTCGATGCTTTCTGGTCTTTCGAAAGTGCTCTCAAGTCCACCAATATGCTCAACCCAAAGGGACATTTTTTACCCCAATACCTCCACAAAGTCTTTTTGTAAGTCACAACAAAAGTAACATCAACTTCTTTCTTGAACATTTATTTTGGCATGAAATAAATAGTACCTGTGCGTGTGGGCTAGAACCTTTGTTAGCCCATTTATGATAAGGCTTATATGCACCCATTGCAATTTCAGTGTCTCTAGAGCCTTCTAATGACCTTTGGTTGATGTTAGCAGACCCTAATATCACAAACTCTTATAACTCTTCAACAGACGCAGGCTGCCAACTATTATAAGTGTTTCGGGCTAATCTCCCATGTGCTACGTTCCTGCATACATTAGTTAAGATTAGCCGATTAGGTTTACATCCAATCATTAAATTATTATAACAATTACATATATAAGACCCTAGCGAACAATCTATACTTCAAAAGCTAACCTTTTTTCTTATGTGTTTATATAAGATCATTATGATATTTTTTTTATCCAAAAACATCTTTCCAGTATGATAATTTTGGGAACACATGGTACTATGCGTTAAAAAAATGAGAGCAAGAAAGCTAATATTAGTTTCGTTATAATTGTATACAATATATTTTAAAGATGTAAAGGTTATAGTATGATTAGATATGTGCTTAACCATTGCTCATATTCCAGATTTAATTGTAAAAATGTCATGATGATATAGAAATAGATCTTAATATCCACATAAGAATATAATGTCGTCAAATTACAAACTGGTACCATATTAGGATAAATGGTTAGAAGCTAAACTAAATAATTAACTTTTTTAGCTTAACTACAAAGAGGACGATAATTAATACTCACCATTAGTCGTTTGAGAATGATAATATGGAGAATGTGCGGAATAACACTTCCATACACTTACCTATCATAAGACAGTAACATATATGAAAGCGAGATTAATAACTCAAGACATTTTCATTTAAGCTTACAGACCAAATTTGACAATTGTAGTTCTCTTTTTTTAAACTCACAAACCCGTACTTGCTCGACATATTTGTCTACTATCAGAGTTGAACACTCAACCACTCCCGTTGGCCATAAATCAAATTTATATGTATACTTAATCTAATTTATTTCCAAAATCGTATGTAGCTTTTTAATAAACAAAATCAATCGACTCTATCACCTCTATGCTCAAATGAGCAGCAGCTTTCCTTAGTAGTCTTTATTGGTCCTAAAATGAATAGAACGTTAAGGTGCATAAAACTATCACAATGATTAAGATTGAGTTTTCAGATGAGTTTCAGATTGAGTTTTTCAGATGAGTTTCAAAACTGATTTCATGCAAATGATACAATTCTTTTTCCTAATTGTTGAGAATCATAACGAAAAATTAATAGCGTATCCGGTGTGATGTCCCTTATTTATGCCTTTGTCATGCACAAACACACAATTAAATCTTATAACTTGGCTTACTGATGATAAAGTCAATCGTTAACCAGCTTATGTTTTGACCTGCAATTATGCAGCAAAAAAGATAGTAAACAATGGTACATGGGTCATAAAAAGTACATACGATGTATGTGGGAATAAATGGACTTTTTTTTGCCTCAAAAAGGGTTGGCAATTGTCCAAAACTGAAGTCATGGGTTTTTCGTTTATATGGCCCCCATGGCTTCACCTCGGCTAGCTTCAGAGTGTTTATATTAATCCTAATGATTCTAGCAGCTCCAATACCAGTGGACACACCACATGAGCAAGGTCATGGTTTTGAGGGGACATTTGAGTCTATCTTGACAACGTCGACAGAGTCAACCACCATGTACTCGCTGAAAGTTGAGGTGTTTTGACCTCAAAGATCCAAGAAAGTCATTTTTAAAATGAAAACTAACATCTAGTTAACATATTTGAGCAATAGTGTCTTCAGTTTACATATGCAATAAAAATATGAGTTGCAGGAGATCAAAATCATTTGAGTGTTACATGACATCATGTTGCAGCTAAACACTTATATTCTACCTGAAGTGTAAAAGGGACACCTAAGTGTAAGCCTTTGGGCTTTGGTCAAAGACATATCAGTTGCTAGTTATTGACTACTTAACTACATAATTGTTAAAATCTAATCTAAATAAAACATATTTGCTGTCATTTTCTTTTTGAGTTTCATCTAATACAAACAAATTTCATTGAATCAATAAACAAACGCAAGAGAACAAAATCCCCAGGTAGCTGCAAGAAACTAACTCTAATTATATGGTTCCGATTATTTCTTATCACATAACCAAATTTTAAACGCAATGCAAAACCCCCGCGGATTATAAGTTATCACCGACAACACATAGGCACAGTCGTATAATGCGTGCAAAAACTATAATATCAAAAATAATAATACGATTTTTTTAAATTTAAAATGATTCGGGAGTCTAAGGAAGTTTCTTTGTGTCTTTTACTAAGTTTTTATCTATCTCGGTAAATAAGTTCTTGCAAAGCTCTTTCTTACATGTTTCTCCAAAAGTTATCATTTTGATTATATATAATCAGACTATTATAACAAAAATAAATAATTTTTTCCAAACACTTTCATACTGAATATTAAAGCTAAGGTGCACTAATCAGTTTAGAGACTATAATAAGGACCCTACAGTATAGCAGTCCTCAACTATACACATAATCTCTTCATATTAGTCCTAATGAATAAGATGCTTATTAGATATAAATCTTTTATATGTTTTTACAAAGATGGAAAAAAAAACCTGTAACAGAAGATGAATAAGATTTTGAATAAATTTAAATATGTATCTACAAAGATGAAAAAGAAATCCTGATGAATAAGATGCTTATTAGATATAAATCTTTTATATGTTTTTACAAAGATGAAAAAAAAAAAAAAAAAAAAAAAAAAAAAAAAAAAAAAAAAAAAAAAAAAAAAAAAAAAACCCTAATGACTTACTGAGTTTTGTTGAATGATCTGCAGATAGCTTTGATAAAAAAAATCACTGGAATAAAAAAACTTGGTCTGTCAATTGAGTTTATATAATGCTTTAGGTAGGTTTTAGTTAAGCCCCTATTAGAATTACAATTGTAATACAATATAAATTATTAGAATTAGAATTGTAATACAATATAATTTGGTGTTGTATTAAGAAGTCTGGGTTTTTTTTAAAGAAACTACAATTTAGTCCAAGAAAATGTAAAAAAGTTTTTAAACAACAGAAACTTATTAAAATTAAATGCGGCTTATCAAGCCATGGCCATCCTTCATATTCACCTCTATGTCAAATGGTTTCAAAAAATGTTTAAAGATCAGATGAAGATACAGTTTCAACACATTACCAGTAGTCCAGTAGACATAGAGCCAAATCCGCCATCCTTGTTACTCAAGTGACGATGAATCTTTTGGCAGTAAATGTCGATACTCATATGAATGAGTTGATTTTTGGGTATTTTAACTATTATTAGCCAAACATGTATGATTGTATAATCGAAAAAGAAGCATCCAAATTAACAATAATCATTCTAAGGTTAGCATGTACAATTCTTGATCAGCTTGTAATCCAACTTATCATTCCAAAATCCACTATTCCAGTAATCCGCGTTCATTCCAAATTTTCTGCACCTAACTTTTGTATACCCTATGTGAAATTTTTATCAGTAGTCGGGTCGAATTCTATGAGGTTTAGGCCTAGCTATAAGATTGTCGGTTACCCAACCTGCGAGCTCCCCGTCACGTTTAGCATGATTAAATTCCCTTTCTACATATTCTAATGATATTTGCAGCATTCCCCCAGGCCCACAATTATCAGATGTAGTTCTACAATGTGAAAAGGATGTCCCATAAAGTTGTAAATAGAAATTTATGTAATCAAGTGACTATTTGTCATACGTTATCTGATAAAAGCCGTCTACTGCTCTGTTTATGTTCCAGGTGTCGAGGCAGCATGAGGTCAGCTAAAAACTTATTTTCATGCTCTTATCATACTTCACTTAAGTTAGGAGGCAGCGCAGGTTCACCTTAACAGTCACTATTCTAGAATTGACCCATGTATGACTAAATAGGTGGAGCTGGCAACCTTAAAGTAGAAGTAACAGGACTTACGCATCCATGAACATTCCAGCATCAGCAAAACACTAAGAAATTTTGAATAAACGTCCAAACTCATCACAATGTAAAATAGAAGCGCCTGAAAATCCGAACTTCAAACATTTAGAAATTTTGAATGCAACCGTATTTTAACACAAATGTTTGATTATATCTCCAAAATTAAAACATTCCTTAATTCTAATGTTGCAAGTGCTTGAATTGAGGACTATAGTCTAATGACTTTCATTGTAGGATTGGGGATCTGTATGTTACATCTTTTGTCAACCAATATCCGTAGCATCAGATATTTACTGGAGTAAATTATGCTTGAAATAATGCACAAGTGGTTAAAGATTACCTGTTTAGCATAGCTCATTCCTTTTCCCATCAACTCGTCAATAGCAGCCAACCATATTTTTTGTGCTCTAAATTGCAGGTTATGAGCCTAACGCATTCTTGATCCAAATAAAACTATAATTTATGAAATAGTATTGTACCTTATCTTCGGGGATGGAAGAGATTTGGTTGCTAATTTTTGATGAATGGGGCGGATTACACAAATAATTGTTTCAGAAAACAAATTGGGTATTTGGCGGATGGAAGTGAATGAATGGCATGTGTTATCTTCATGTTCTGAACACCAATAAATTAAAACAAAACAACATTCTTTGTTAGAAAGAACCTGAAATTTGTAACACTGCAAAGAACCTGGAATTTGTTCATATAGTGTTCATCCTTAATTAAATTAAACTATTAATAACCTAAAATCTCAATCAAATTCAAATCAATAAACTATAAGCTTATAATAAAAATTAACCTTGAACTCTTCCTCTTCAAGTTCTGGCCCGACCTTGAATTCTTCCTCTTCAATTTCTGGCGCGTCGCTACATCTACCATAAGCTGTAGAAAATTGGGTATTTGGTAGTTACTGAATTGAAATACAATTACATAAAACTTATTAACCAATCGCTACATCTACAATTCCTCTTCAATTTGTTCATCGGTATTACTGAAAAAGAACCGCTACATCTACAATATACGGATGTGTAGGTGCATCTGGTGATTGTTGTTTTTAAGATTATAATATTATCAGGTTATTAGGTGGATCAAGGATTGAATTGAAGATTGGAGAAAAGGATGATAAAAGGATATTAGGTTACCGGTAATTGTGATAATGGATATGTGAGTGTGTATCTAATTGGTATCTAAGGTACTCCGGTTTTCATAATCAATTTACACTTTAGGCCTAAAGTATCTAAAAATAATAATGCAGTCCATGTGTATTTTTGCTGAATTTTAATGTTTAAGCATAAAAAACGAATTTTTAACAATTATTTGATAAATATAGAAAGATTTTAGATTTTTTAATAATTAAAAACCTTTTTAAAAATTTAAATTATAAAAAATATTACTTAAAAAGGTATGATTTGATTTTTTTGAAATGAAAAAGTCCCTACTAGGGGTTTTGTTTTATTATATAAAAGATTTATTTGCGAAGGACATCAACAATCTAGAAAACATAACATTATTGACATTAACTTTTAAAGTTTCATTTGGACCTATCTATCAACAAAAGTCAAGGAAAAACGCTTTCCAAGGTTGGTTTATTTCTACAGCGACACGTCTTTTCCCACGGACAACTATATGTGGCGGTATCAAGAGTGAAAAGCATGAAGGGGTTGAAGATGCTTTGTTGTGACCCAAACGGTATTTACACTAATTGCACAACAAACGTTATTTATAACGAAGTTCTTCGTAGGATTTGAAAGATACATTTTATTTCACAAGATTTGTTTCATCTGTTTCAAGGAACTTATACTCACGCTTTTCGTTTTTTAATACACACACTTTATTATTGCTTACCGACATAACAAAAAAACATTTTTTAAGTTCTTTTTTAGAATGCTTGGAATAAAAAATACTAAAATAGTTTACTTCATACATAAATATAATCAACAACGAATATTATGAAAGTAGCCCGCTCATCGGGCGGGTTAGACAACAACTAGTACAATAATATGTAATGATAGTTTGAAGAAGAATCTTATTATATGATAAAGATTTATTTGGTACCTTTTTAAGGGGTCATTTAATCTCAAAATCGAATAAATATGATCAAATATTGCCTCAAATCGTTTCTTTTTATATTTTAGGTACTTGGAACGAGAAATCTGGAAATCGACACTTTTTGGACATATTTAGGCGAAAAAGTGAAGAAAATGACGAAGTCGCGAAAAACCTGTCAGACCTGGACATCTGACGGCATCACACGCTACAACGTGACGCCGTCCCTTGCTTTTGAAGTTAGATTTTTGGCTCAAGATTATCAAGTGACGCCTCAGAGAATTTTGAAGGTCTTACAACCTGACGCCATCAGGTACAAAATGAAGGAGGGAGTCACGTTTTAAGCTATAAAGAGACGACCCAGAAGATTTATAAGGTGACGGCCTCATACCAATCCTGACGCCGTCACAACGGCGATTTGCACAAGACGAAACCCTAGAGACGGCGATTTGACAGCGTTACGATCTATAACCTGACGCCGTCAGCATTGTAAACTTATATATACTTTCGCATTTTTTTCATTAATTTGGGGTAACACTTTAGAGAGGAAAACCCTAGACGATTTTTACTGCCATTGTAAGAATTTTACAGCCTTTGAACTTCATGTTTCAATAAAGATAAGTTATCCCTTTAATCATTCGTTATGTCTATGTATCGTTTGATTATTTGTTTATCTTTTCTTTGCTTTAACATGGTAGCGTAAGTTTATTTGTGTTTGCTTAGATCTAGTGAAACCTAGTTATTGAATATTGATTTGTTGTCTATTGCTTAGTTGATTGCCTCGCGTTAGGCTAAGAAAACTGGCTAACCTCTTATATGTAACTTGCTTGAACGTCTTAGAAACGCAACTGTATAGTGCACTATATATTGGTTTTTCTCGTTGTATTTATTGCGTGAGTTGCGGCTTGTAGATCCTGGATAACTTAATAGACTTTAAGGAATTTAGGAAGACTAAAACTCATAGAGTTGGGGACTTCGACACCTCCTCACGACCAATATTAAAGAATACAACGCCTCAACTAAAACAAGGACGTGGCAATTCAACAAATCAGTAGGAGATAACTAGGGAGTAATTAAATCTAAGTAAACACGCTTTCCTCCCATAAGTAGTCAACACTTTTATTTTCCGTATTAATTAGTTTTAGTTAATTTTATAATTAATAGTTTTTTTGGGTTAGTTGACTAGCAACTAATTCCGCCCACTCCTTCAAAACCGAGATTTTTACCTGCTTTCATATACTACACTACAACGATCAGGTACACTACTTGGAGGATTGTAAAACTTCCTTGCGAGGGTTTGCAATTTTCGCATCAAGTTTTTGGCGCCGCTGCCGGGGAATAGATATTGTTTAGGTTCAATTTCTATCTCGTTTAGGTCAACTTACTAAATTCCTATCAAGTGAGATTTTTATTTTCTTTTTATTAGCTTTCTTTTAGTCTATCTTTTCTTCGTGCTTTTTGTTTTGTAATCCTCTTCATTTGCCACCATGGTGAATGAAGGTATCATCGACCCCATCATCCAACCATACTAACCACACCAAGAGCAACCCCACTAAGAACAACCATACCAAAACCCACCTCGAGCCCGTACTCTTGGTGAGTACTCCCAACCTAGGCACCAAGGCTATCGAAACACCATTGAGCTCCCCCAAAGAGCCAATGTGTCTCCCTTGCGATCCGACACCATCCGGTTGGTGCAAAGCGGATGTGCATTCCATGGACTTCGTTCCGAAGATCCAAACCAACATCTCAAGGATTTCCTTAAAATCGTAGATTCCATAGACCTTGATGTTGACACTCAAGAGACAACGCGTTTGCGTCTCTTTCAATTCTCTCTACGTGACCAAGCTAGTCAATGGCTTGAGCGTTTACCCGCGGGATCCATCACATCATGGGATGATCTCACTTCTCGTTTTCTCGCTCAATTTTTCCCACTGGGGAGAACTACCAAGCTAAGGAATGACATCTTGATGTTCCAACAACGTCAAGGTGAAAATCTTTACGAAGCATGGACTCGTTTCAAGGACTTACTCCAAAAATTCCCTCATCATGGCATTGATCTTTGGCTCCAAATCCAAATTTTCTATGATCATGTCAATCAATCCACAAGGCAAACCATTGACCAAGCGGCTGGTGGTAAGCTACGTGACAAGAATGCTGAAGAATCGTGGGGAATCATAGAAGATCTTGCTCTCTATGACAACGAATGTTGGAATGACCCCCGCGAGTTGAGTAAAACGGTCAAGGCAGTATCCTTTCCTTCGAATAACTCAAGCATTCCCAACCGTAGGATCATGGAACTTGAAGACCAAGTGGTATATGCTTAAACATATACCTTTATTTGACCAAAATCAGTCTAAAATGACCAAAAAAACTAACCAAAATGCCAAAGATATTTGTGTTTTTGTGTCTGTTTATGTGCAGGTACGGATATCGAGAAAAAAGGACAAAATCAAGTCAAAACCGAAAAACCCGAGCACGAGATTTGGAAAGAGAATCAAAAGCCGAGGCCGGGGAGAAATTTATCAAAGTGCACCATAATTATGCTCAAGTTGTCAATAATAGCCCTTGGATTTATTTTGAAGAAAATGGCAAAAGTGGTCCTTGAACTTTCAAAACTTACAACTTTGGTCCTTGTAATTTTAGCCTAAACCTAAACTATATCCTATCCAACACTAATAAATCCCAACACCCTTATTTAATAAAAACATAATCCCAAATAATAACCCAGCCCAATACATCCTCAACCCATTTTCCTTTTAAATAAAACCCACAACCTAAACTGGATCCCCCTTTACCCGAAGTCAACCCTAACCCGCAACCCACAGTTAAAACAATAATTAATTAACCCATTCCCAAACCGCCAAAACTTACCCCGTATCACTATTCATCATCTCTTTCCCTTTTACCCTGCTCCCACAAAAAATAACCCATCTAGAAGGTGCTGACAAGGACAGAGATATCTGACACCAAAGGAATGCCACCGTGGCCAAAGGGAGCACTGTGATTGGAGGATACACCTCATCATTTGATCCGAGGGCTGTGATGATTGCTTATGATTGAAGCATAATTGAAGGGTCAAGATCAAGCATCCAGAAGGCTCTCAGAAACCCTAAGAACCCCTCAGCTCGGGCTATAAATAGCGCCACTCTCTCACACGTTAGAGGGTTAGCTGTTAGAGTAGATTTTTAGGGTTAGTTAGATTAAGGTAATTTAGTGTAGTTTTAGTGTAATCTCCTCTATTTCAGTTGTAATTTCATTATAAGCCTTGTAATCTAAATTCAGTTTATGATAAGTAAGTTTTCTCTCTTTTTATTACTTGGTCAACTTAAGTCAAATTACTATTCTACTGCTTTTTTCAGTGCTTATTACTTGCTTATTTCTGGTTATTGATAGATTTAATTGCCTTTTGTAGCTTACATAGATTTATTAGCTCACTTGTTTAGATTTTGCCTTAAAAAGCTAAAAAAAAAGAAGCCAAAAATAGTCAAAGTAGCTTATTTCTTATTAGTGCTTATTTTCTTCTTAAAAGTAGTTCATTAGGTTAAAATTAAGATAGTTTTTCATTATTGAATCAGTTGCTTAGCTTATATAGGTTTGCCTTAGTTTAAAATAGCATAATCAGTTTTGATAGGAGTGTTTGGGTTATTAGTCAAAATGGGTCAAATTGGTGACTACTGTTCATTTGCATTTGGATTTAGTTAGATCTTGCTTAAATCGGTCTAGGTTAATAGTTTCTAGGAGTTTTTGAGCTATTTTAAGGACTTTTGCTAGTTAAGTTGATTTTACCACACTCAAGCTATTAATCTGATCATAACAGTTTTATATAGGGTTAAGCACTTAATGTTTGATTTTGGTGTTTTTATGTTCATCTCAGTGCTTGTATTGGTTGTTTTTAATAGTGGTAATCTTCCATTAGGTAATTGCATGATTTGAATCAGCTTTGTGAAGAACCTGCACAAAGTCTCTAAGAGTAGTCTGCACATTTTTTGGTTATTGATATTTTTAGCTTGTGTTTTCCATTTCTCATTTGCCCCCTATAAGTCTTATTAAGCTAGAATTTGGTATAGTTAATATTCAGTTGCTCATCTTGTCAGTTGTGATTTTTGTGAATATTTTCCATTAGCTTTTGATAGCTTTTCATGGCTTGAAAAAGCCCAATATTGCCCTGCACCATTGCAAACTCAGCAGTTGTGATCAGCCCACTATTAGAGCTTATTCTTAAGGCCTTATTCAGTTTCAAATTGATTCATTTTAGTTTTGGCAGCAGCTTATAGTATAGACTTTAGCTTTTTGCAGCTTTTAGGGTTTTAGCTTATTGTTTGCAGCTTATTTTTTAGGATTAAAACATGGCTTGAAACTGTATTTTTGACCTGCACAAATAGAGTATCAGCAGACCTCAAGCTTTTACCATTACTTATTTATTGCTTATTCTGAGTTAATTGTTGAAGTTAATATCATTTTTAGCCTACTCAGCTTATTTTAGTTGAACTTAGCTTATTTCAGCTTATAGATTAGCTTTTTGAAGCTTTAATAGTCCATTTGCATAATCTTAGTTTATTTCCCATTCTAGGCTACTAATCAGTCATTCATGGCTTATTTATTAGTTTTCAATAAAAGTTATAGTTATAGAAAATACTTATAATCTAGTGCTTATTCAGTTTTAAGGAAGAAAAGTATAAAAAAAATAGATTTTACAAAAAGAGACCCAAGGGATTCGAACCTGGGTCTCTCAGCTCACACACAACACATTCTACCATTTTCCTTATGGTCTTTTTCATTTACAACTCTACATTATTTTTCTTTTAACCATTATTTAGCGTATTAGCTTATTTCTTCTATTTTGCTTATTACAGCTTATTTGCAAAAGCTTTCTCTTCTGTTTTAATTTTCTTTAATTCCTTATAACTTTAAGCCTTTTTTTTATAAAAATTTCAGATTTTTCTAAATAGCTTTAGTATTTTTAATCATTTAATTAGTTTAAAATAGATTTTAATTCATAGAAAATTAAATATTTATCAGAAAAATATAATTCTTTTTTACAAAATTTTCTTTTAGTTTTTAGCATTTAGGAAAAATTAATTTGCACCCGTAGGATTAGTAATTCACTATTTTGACGTTTAGGTTCGGGATTTCCTGGTATAAGTTCATTTTTAGTTTCCTTTTGCATATTTAGATATATTTGCCTTAGATTAGCATTTTCCCTCGCGTTATTAATTGTTTTTAGTTAATATTTCTATTTTTAGTTTAAAACCCAATATCTCACTTTTATTCACCATTCACTACACGTTTCACGATCCCGAAATTACATATTCCATTCATCCTTCATCGGGACAACGAACTCAGGGTTTTCACATAATTTCCCTTTTGTGATTCCCTTTTGAGATCTATAACTGCTAACATCAAATTTTTGGCGCCGCTGCCGGGGAAGGTTGAAGTGAATTTTTGATTCCCGTTTATCGATTCGTGTTTTGAAGACCCTTCCCCGTGAAGTTACCATTTTCTCTTGTAAATATTTTCTTATTATTTTTATAAAAACCCAAAAAGATTTTCTTTTCAAAAATTTATTTTCTTTTTTCTTTTATGTTTCTCAATTATAAAAATTCAAAAATATTCTTCTTATTCCTCTTATTCGTTTGATTCTTTATCTCTTACCCTCTCATACCGTTTAATTCTTATCTTCTTATCCTCTTAACCGTTTAATTCTTATCTTCTTATCCCTCATATTGTTTAATTCTCCACCATGTTCGATTC
This sequence comes from Artemisia tridentata subsp. tridentata, assembly GCA_021014915.2. Lineage (NCBI taxonomy): Eukaryota > Viridiplantae > Streptophyta > Magnoliopsida > Asterales > Asteraceae > Artemisia > Artemisia tridentata. Next base: position 287,553,618 of record CP139502.1, read on the forward strand.
TTTCCCATCTCATCCCCATGATCCAAGGACCATGGAGGATTTCTATCATCCGACGCTCATCGGTAGAGGAGGACCGATCGCTCCAACAAACGATTTTGTTTTGAAAGATCATATGATTGAGTTTATTCAACAAATTTGCCAATTTCATGGATTTGAAGATGAAGATGCGAACCATCATTTAGACAAATTTCTATCGATCACTCAATTCTTCAAGCAAAATGGAGTTTCCCATGATAACATCCGTTTGAATCTCTTCCCATTCTCTTTAACCCACGAAGCTGAATCTTGGTTTTACACTCTTAAAACCCATTCAATTCATACTTGGGAAGAGATGGCCCTTAAGTTTCTTTCGAAATACTTTCCATATTCTAAAACGTTGCAGTTTCGGAAAGACATTCTGAATTTCCGGCAATTATCCAAGGAATCAGTATTTGAAGCTTGGGAGAGATTCAAATATTTGCTGCAGAGATGCCCTGATCATAGAATTTTACTCCTTGATCAAATCTTAACCTTCTATCATGGCATAAATATGATCGATCGAGACAAAATCATGTTGGCTGCTGGAGGCAATCTCATGCGGAAAACTCCTCAAGAAGCTTATGATTTGATCGAGAATATGACACATCATCATTATCAGTGGGACGCTGAAGTCTTTTATGACTCTACCCCTGTTTTAAGTGATCATCATTCCGATTACATTGCCGCAGAGATTGCACAAATTGGGTTCCTTGGCAATCACAAAAGTTATGTAAATCAACATTGCCAGCAAGGACCAGGTCATCCTAACACTATTCAATTTACATACTCTGATGATAGTGATGAGGATGAACCTTTTGAAGAAGATATCGTTCAAAAATCAATTCAATCTCAGAGTGGCAATCCCACTCCATCTTCTGAACCTATCACTACCGACTCTTCCCCTTCTCTCATGCAGTTTGAGGGAAGTTACGTCACTATGGATGATGCGTGTGATGTGTCGTTGCGGTTTAGCAGTATTAATGCCTACTCAAGTTTTAAATTTATATTTAGCCGACTTATCAATAACACACACACTTAACGAGCAGTGTACCCGGTCAGTATGAATATAATGGTAAGCAGAGTGTCGATCACTAAGAGTGGAATGTATTATCTAGTTATTCTAATCAGTATTTTAATATCCTAAGTTAGTTATACAACCTAATCTAACGCAAGGGGGTTCAGCCTGAGAGACTGACACAGTTTGGTTATAATTAAATAGAAAACTAAACTAATGAGCACGAATCAGCGATTAGCACACACGTACACAGATAGATACTCGAGACAATAAGAAGACCTGTCCTGATAATTAAATAGCTTGTCACTTGTTTTATTGCTAGTTTTATATGAAGTGTATATAATTAAACCTTTCTCGTTGGCTCTAATCTTATCGGCGAGTAAACCCTTAATGATTACTTATGTCTATCCTACTTTTCTAGAGACGCTAGAATAAATAGGCGAGGAAGGGGCATGGCGACCCAAGCAAGACTCAGCTAGACACAGAGGTTATCAATGCACTAATAAAAGTCACCAAAGACATCAACATATAAACTTTAATTAATGGGAAAGCAATATTAAGGGGAGTGCATGATCTTCCGTAGTCACATGACACAAGCCCATCAATCCTGATGAATTAAAGCGTACTAAAACAATAAAACAAAACTACTTAATGAATTGAATACATGCAGGACCTTCTTACAGCTCTTGTATATTTGTTTGAGGTGTGTCTTGTGCTATTTGGTCGTCTGAATTCGGCTCTAGGGTTATATCTCAGGTCTCTTAAATTCGTCTGACCTTGGGGTATTTATAGTTTCTGTCTGAGGGATCGATGCGGCGCATTGAGTTGATAGATGTGGCGCATTGACTTAACTTCGCGTGGGGTCCAAGATTAATATATTCTGGAATATTCGTACACCGTCTTCAGATGCGGCGTAACTTGATCTTTGTATGCGGCGCATGTACTTTAGCTGTCTTGGATTGTAACTGGTGAAATCTTGATAGTGATACGCCGTATGTTAGAAGTATATTGCGGCGTATCTGGAGTAGAACGAGCTTGATCTTCTTCTTTGACCAAAGTTTCATATGCGGCGCATGACAGAATTGCATGCGGCGCATTCTTCAAAGTCAGGCAATGGTCTTCGAATTCAACTAAGGTGGTGTTTGTTTTTCTATAAAATGTCTGAATACCTCTGATATCTGATTCGGTCAGAGGTATTCAGACATCAGGCCGTTTGTTTTTTTTTTTTAGATTTAGATCTGAAAATCTCTGAAAAACCTCTAATTCAGTCAGATATTTGCAATCGTCTGAAAAACCCATCTTCGCCAGCCACCAGCCACCACCACCCATCTTCGCCAGCCACCAGCCACCGCCACCCACCACCCATCTTGTGTCGTCAACCGCCACCCACCAGCCACCACCTACCAGCTAGACCTTCTTGTTTCTTGAATCAAAGGGGAAAGATTTTTGATGAATGGGTGTTTGGTTTGGTTCGAAGCAGAGAGAGACGAGAGAAAGAGATAGAGTGATGAAGATGAGATGAAGTGAAATATATAAGATCTTATCTGTTAACAAAGTGAGAGGAGAGCCTGCGAAGCATAAATAGCAGCTTTGACTTTAGCTATCATTCCACCTATTCCTAGCCTTTATTTGTCACAAAAAGTAATTGTATTCTCAAACTTTTCCTTAATATACGTATGAATTATCTTTAAGATAAAGTTTATTCTCTTTATAAATAAATATTTTTGATTTGAAATGGTAATATGGTAAACTAAAGATATTCAGACATTTTAAAAAAACAAACAGTCTAAAAGAATTCAGATTCATACTTTTGGACCACTAATTCATATTCAGACATAAAATATCTGAATAAACAAACGCCACCTAAGTAAATTCCGATGATATTGCGTCGTATTTGTTGAGTGAGATACGGCGCATCTTCTGGATTTCAGTAGACTTTTGACATCTCGCTTGTTTTACTCCATAATTAGTCCAAAATCGCCAAGTTTCACATAATGCTTGTTTTTACCTGAGAATTACTAAAGTAAACATTAATGTATCGATTCTCATATATAATATAATAAAACAAGTCAAATAAATAGGATAAATGATGATAATAAAATGTACTTATTTGAGTTCATCAAATATCCCCCTACTTGAACTTTACTTGTTCCCAAGTAAACATTAGAATTAATCATATGAAAATGTATCCTAAAAGATATTAGGATTTATTTTTATATTTAAGCACGTATTCGTTTTGTCATAATCACACAACCAAACACTTAACGAAGTAGAAACCAAAATAATTTTTAATGTAAAACAATTCTAAATCGTTTAGTTGCTTAGTCGTAACGAATATTCTATCATAGGCTTGGCAAGTATACGCATCTCCCCAACTAAAGCCAAGGAGTAACAAGTCTAAAGCGGTAAAAAGGGTTTGTTGGTTAAGGGTTGATCATCCTTTTTTATCTCTATCGATCTCATATTCCAGAAAAGGCGACAAAATTACAAATACATGATCGAATCCACGACCACGATACTTGCAATTGCTCAATTCCTTAACTCGAATGGGCTAAAGATAGGACCAAGTAATCTTCACCAATAATATTATATCAAAAAGGGCGACAAAATCATAAATACATAGTCGAATCCACGACTACGATACTTAAGATTGCTCAAATCCCTAATCTCAATAAATAAAAGGTTTGGATGAAGAATGATATAGGGTATGGATAATATTTGGGATACAAATTGGTGTAAAATGAAAAATAAACAAAACAGATAAATTAAAATCCTAAGTGTGGTTAATCACTTTCCCAACCATCCCATGAATAAGACTCATATCATTGAATAACTCACGCTTTAACACTTGAAACACACGCTTTAGGTAGACACGAATTATACTCAACAAAATCTCAATCAAAGAATAACCTTAGTTGGCGTTCCCATAACGGCCAACTCCCATTCAATCCATAAATATAATATACAACAACAAATAGTGGTGATATCTCCCACTTAATACAAAACTTTACATAAGTTGGTTAAAACAAACTTCCAACTTTTCCTTTTTCTTTTTCTTTTATAGTGTAGGGTTATTTTCAGAACCAAAAAAATGTACAGAACTGCGAGAACCAACATCAACCAATCAGATTTTTTTGAATATTTATTTTTATTATTTAATTCAAAAGGGCATAATAGTAAAATTATATTTTTTTAATTTCTTTTTGCTTTTTTTTTAATAAAAAAACGTTTTTTAGTTCCTAAATTTTAGGATTTTTTTTTTTTTTTTTTTTTTTTTTTTTTTTTTTTTTTTTTGAAATAATTTTGATTTTCGTTTGTATGATTTCAAAAGTAAGGTGCATATGTGTTTTTTAATATAATGTATGTTTACGTATATTTGTAGTGTTCAATTTACGTGTATTTGGTAAGGTGCATATGTGTTTTTTAGATAATGTAAATTTACGTGTGTTTGAAGTACATGGAATGGCAAACAAAAGTATTTTACATGTATTGTTTACAATTTAAAACAAAAACATTATATACAAAATTTAAAATCACGTGATAATACACTTCAAATACAAATTTCTAAAAGCAAAAATGTTGTCATATATGCACATGTATTTTCCCTCGTTGGACACTTTGTATTTCTTTGTATGTATATGTGCACTTGTATCTGCGGCTGCACTTGTGTCTTTAATCTTTAAATCTTTAGCTTAACTATCTTATCGCTAGATAGTATGTACAAAACACATGTGCACTCTTCATATTGCTCATCATACTCGTACCTGTAACCACAAAACACAAGTGCACACTTAAAATAGAACTAAACAAAAAAAATCTTTATATCATAACTAAAAACATATATGCACTTTCAATATATTTAACTCCAAAACTATAAAAACACATATGCACAGAAGGCATCAAATTCACCAGAAACTGTAAAAACACATATGCACTCTCAATAACACATATGCACTCTCAATAACAGCATAAAACCTTCACATGGTTGAAGATAATCCAATTTTTCTACCATAACTTAAAAGATTAATATATATATATACACACTCCAGCTAAACATCTTCACATGGTTGAAGATAATCCAATTTTTCTACCATAACTTAAAAGATTAATATATATATATATACACACTCCAGCTAAACATCTCAGTTCTAGACACATAGCATTTGTACATAGCATTTGTACTGAAAAATCAAAACATCTCAGTTCTAGACACATAGCATTTGTGCAGTAAAGACCATACCCTGAAAAATCAAAAAATCTCAGTTCTAGACACATAGCATTTGTACATGTTTAAACAGGACCACAAATGCATCTAAGTCTCAGTTGACCATCACATCTCATCTCATACAAGATTACTTTTTTTTCACAACAACTAATTCATACAAATCTTTTCAAAAAACACATGTATACCTCAAATAATGGATACCTCAAAAAACACAGCTTCCCGATGAACCATTTTTAGGAATCAGTTACAATTTTTCTCTCATAACACATGTATACACAATTCAAACTCATTCATCTATATACATGATTAACAAAAACATATCAACACCAAAATACACACATCAAATCTAATCAAACCATCTGACATGTATACCTCAAGTATCAAAACACATGTATAACTCTCTACAAGATTATTTTTTTTCACAACAACTAATTCATACAATTCTTTTCAAAAAACACATGTACACATCAAATAATGGATACCTCAAAAAAACACAGCTTCCCGAAGAACCATTTTTTTCCACAACAACTCATTCATCTATATACATTAAACCACCATTGCATATCACAACAACTCATTCATCTACATTAAACCAAAATTGCATATCACAACAACTCATTCATCTAAAAATTGCATATCAAAACACATGTGTTCTACATTAAACCAGATGATCTTAAAAATTCGGTATAAACATTAAACCAAAATTGCATATCAAAACACATGTGTTCGACTTATTCCTACAAACATTCCATTGATTAATCAGAACATGAAACCATCCATTGATTAATAACCATTTTATACAAAATAGGAGGCGATATGCAATTTTAATCAGAACATGAAACCATCCATTGATTAATAACCATTTTATACATTCCATTTTATACAAAAATCGGTATAACCATTTTAATCAGAACATGAAACCTTCCATTGATAAATCAGAACATGAAAACACATGTGTTCGACTAATTTTCTACAAACATTCCATTGATTAATCAGAACATGAAACCATCCATTGATTACCTTCCATTTCGCACATTGAATATTATATACTTTTACAGCTACTAACCATTTTATACAAAAAATTCGAAAACATACCTTCCATTGATTAATAAAAAAGTGCGGCTGTGTTTTGTTTCCCTCCGCCTTTTGAGATTGAAACCCTAATTCTAATCGTGATTTTATAGTTGGTAGGAGATATGATTTAGTTTGTGTTTTGAATGACGAAAAAATCTGGGAGGCGATATGTTTTGATCGGATGAGAGAAGAAGATCTTAACTTCCCCTGTTATTGTGCTAGTTCAAAAGTAAAGAGATCAGTTACCAAAATTAATGAGATACAAAATTCCATATTTGCCCTCCAAATACAAAAAAACGGAATAAAATGTATGCAGTTAATTACAAAAATGCCATGGTGATTCTCAGCCATTGATGATAAAATCTAATGGATAGGATCGGTTCTCGCAGTTCTGTACCTTTTTTTGGTTCTGAAAAGAACACTTCCCTTCTTATATATATATATAATATATATATATATATATATATATATATATATATATATATATATATATATATATATATATATATATTTTTTTTTTTTTGACATCAACATATATGTGTAAAATTTCACAACTTTTCTATCACTATTTTTCCGGATAATTTTTCCATACTCTTCATACTTTCAGAAATAACTGTAATAGTGAAAGTAGCAAACACACGAAAAATAAACTAAAAGTTATACAATATTTACTTTCATACCAATTGCATTGTGCAATTTCCCGACCTAACCAAAGATAACGAATTACGCACGTGAACACAGGTAATGTAAGGAAATACACTTTGCCTAAAGCAATTAACCACAGATTTTAATCTACAGGGTAGGCTAAGGTGTAAGGGTGTATCGAAACATTATAACAAAGGTGTAAGAAACGAAAGGAATGGCTCTGAGGGTTTTTCTAGGGGTATCTTACTCTAAAAGTGAGAGTAAACAAAGGGTTTATACGGGGGTTAACTAACCAGTGTAGTTAGTTAATATCACATAACATATAAAGGCTATTTGGGTGTAATCCTAGAAATTTATCAATTTAGACAAGTCACTCCAGTTATATAGATAATACTCATTATGGTGGTCTCGAATAGTATACAAGCCAAGTTCTAAAGTTTACAAGTCACCGGCACACTAAAGTTTTAATATTTTTGAAAGAATAGAGTTATGTGTGTGGTTATGTAATTTAGACTTTAAACAAAAACATGCTAAAAAAAAAATTAAATTTTGATATATTAAGCGCATTTTAAGTATATTTTGAAAAAGTTTAGGACAAGTAAGTGTTCTAATTCTCCATCCCCCACTTAAGTTAAACAACGTCCTCGTTGTTTGTGTCAAAGGTTAAAAACTGGAAAATAAAAGAATTAGAACAGAAAAACTCCCCTGACATTTGCTCGGTATGATCCTCCATTAGTCGTATAAGAGCAAAAATCAACTTTCTTGTGGATGAGAACGTTTAAGCTTCATAAATGATGTATCCACAAAAATGCAGGAATCTATAATACCATTTAGACTTTAACACACCTGAGTTAAGAAGGTTCAAACTTGCATAATACATTAGTAGTTAGTAAAAATAAAACCAAAAAAATTAAACGGTAAATCATCAGGTCAGTCGATACGCCGTATCTTAATGAAGAAGATACGCCGTATCGAGCCTGGAATAAATACGAATCAGAATAAAAGATGCGTCGCATCCTTAACCAGGGATGCGCCGCATTAAATAAACTGACTGAAAGTTTTAAAGTCAAAAATAAAAATGCAGAAAATGAAATAAGATATGACCAGTGCAGGTGATGCGTAGCATCTTATGATGGAGATGCGCCGCATCTTCTGCAGGTCTGACAGACTCGACACAGAACAGAAAAGTAAAAAATTTTCCTTCGGGTTGTCTCCCGGTCAGCACTTGTCTTTATTCCAGAGTCTTCAAGTTAGACTCACGTTCAGCTCCTTATTTCAATACTTTGGGTTCAAACTCCACCACCTCGTTCTCAGTATCCTCAATTTTATTATCAAAGTATTTTTTAACTCGTTGCCCGTTTACCTTGAATATATAACCATTTTTATCGCATATTTCAATAGTCTCATATGGATACACTTTCTTGACAATGAACGG